>NSJW01000601.1:0-493426 GCA_019955255.1 Castanospermum australe | reverse complement strand
ATAATTATCTTATCATTTTTGCACAAATTTGAATGTTAGAACCTAAATAATAAAATTTGGTCTAATGATATTGGAACCATACTTAATTTTTGTTTTACAATTAATTCGAAAAAATTGCATTTTTTTTCCTATTTTAAGTTTTCATTCATGAGAGTATTTACATTTTGAAAATTTATATTTTAAAATTAAAAGTTTGATCGGAAGTTGGAAAAGATTAGAGGGATAGAAAATAAAAAAGTAAAGAATAGTAAATGTGTGACAATGGAAAGAATGAAAAGAGTTTTAAAATTTTTATATGAAAAATTTAAAATTAAAGAAAATGTGACGTGAGAATTCAAGTAGAAGAAGCCTAACTATATAAAATAGATTTGTATCCGAATTGCACTGTTTAGTTTTAACTTTTACTTACCATGCGTGATTGTACCCTACGAGGATATATGCTCACTTGATCATACGCAAAAAATCAAAATTTCAATTGTTTTCATCACTCTTCATTAGTCCAAATACCGTCTAATGTGTACTATGTATGTCATTTGGCTTCTTCATATGAATTTGAATATTTAAGTTCTTGGCTGGCCTTCCTTTTGTCTTTTCTTGAATTGGTCTCCAAAATAGGATGGCATGAAATCTCTATGCCTCTATATATAGCTGAACGCATTGCCATACTCCACATCACAATTCCAAGTTTATTAGAACCATGGCCATCTACACCTCGAAGGACTCAAAGCCCCATGTCTGTTCTCATCATCATCATTTCCTTCCTCATGCTGGCTCACAGTGTGATGTCAGTTTCTTTCAAATTTCCCAGTTTTGGGCCATATTCAAATGACATAACCTTCCAAGGTGATGCGTTTGCCTTCGAATGGGGTTATACAGCTTACAAAGATTGTAAAAACGGTGCTCCTGTGCCCAACAGTGCTGGTAGAGCCTCCTATGCCGGACCAGTACGCCTTTGGGATGCCAAAACTGGCAAGTTGGCAGGTTTCACCACTACCTTCTCTTTTGTTGTGGCACCGAACAGTCTAGGACTTTTTGGAGATGGTATCTCCTTCTTCATTGCACCATTCCAAAGTAACATCCCCAAAAATTCAAGTGGTGGATTCCTTGGTCTCTTTAGTGCCGACTCTGCTCTAAATGCCTATCCAAAATCAAATAGTTGCTGTTGAATTTGATTCCTTCGGGAATCCTTGGGATCCTTCCTCTGCGCATATAGGCATTGATATAAACTCCATAGCTTCAGCAACAACAGTTCCATTGCAGACTGCCAATCTTGTGAACGGTTTTACTGCATTTGCCACTGTGAACTATGAGCCTATAACAAAAAAATTAAGCGTGCTTGTAAGTTATCCTGGAAGCCATGTGAAAGGGTCTACGAGTAGCCTCTCATTTGTGATTGATTTGAGGACTGTTCTACCAGAATGGGTTAGAGTTGGCTTCTCTGGTGCCACGGGACAACTGGTTGAAGTGCACAAGATTCTTTCTTGGACTTTCAGTTCAAGCTTCTATTAGGACAGAAGTGTTCCATTAATGGCAAAGTAGACAACAAGAGTTGGGGCTCCAAAATAAAAGATGGTTTTTATTTTTTGGTTATTTATTTTGTTTGCACTGGATTATGAAGTTCTATTTGTGTAACCTTTTTGCATTCATTAACAATAAGTTTATATCAATTTTTATTCTTCCTTGCTGGCCGAAAGGTTATGTATATGCACATGCAATTCTGACATTCTCCGTATCTTAACCAGAAGTTTAAAACCATGGCTATTTACAACTGTAGGCCTGTTCTCTTGGTCCTCGTTCCTTTGCTCATGCTTACTTGACAATGTGATGCTTCTTGCATCAAATAGTGTTCTACTTCTACAACTTACAAAGATTGAAAACGGTGCATATCCTCTGCTTTAAATTCCTACCAAAATTAAAGCATAATATTACGTTTTTTCTATCTCTAATCATGTTCCACTTAAAAAAATATATCTCTTTCTAAAGTTGCGAAACGTTTCTCTTCTTAATTAGGAAGTTTATTTTTTAAGTTAGTGATATTTAATATATTAGAGTAACAGAAATGGAAATCATAAAAAGGAGATAGAATATTTGAATATAATATGTAGCTCATATGATTACCTAGCATAAATTGAATTTTTCCAATAAAGACGCATGGGATGGAAACGCCATCCTCGTGTCAGTCCCACACATAGATTGAGACATACTTTCACTCGTGTATCCCATATTAATCCGGGCTATCGAGTATATATATCATTCTCACCATAAAATATTTGTTGGTGAATTTGATTCCTTGTGAAATCCATGAGATTCAATATCTTGACAGGTGTAGAAATGAACCTATGGTCGTCTTTCGTATATCGTATAGAATAACGCCTGATAGTAAAAATCTTGATAGTATAATATAATTTATGTATTATATAAATTTTTATACTATCCAATATTTAGTGTACCACGTATGACTATACAATTTTATCCTATCCAGTATTTGTTGTGCAATCGTATAAGTATGTATAGGATAAAAAAATTATTTAGAGATAAAAATACCCTTATATATTAAAAAAAGCTTAGAAATTTATTTTTGCAACAAAACATATTGAAATTAATTAAAAAAATTGAGATCTTGCAAACATTTTCAATACATAATGCGACAAACTCTACATCCATAGTCTCCTAAATAGAAAAAGATACGCCATCCTTTCTAAAAACAAAAAAACCAATCACTCATATAATTTATAAAAAGTACCATTAAGCAAATAATCTCCATTGCCTCAGCTACAACCATCCAATGGCAAACTAACAACTTCTAGAACAGGATTTGCCACATGTAGATATGAAATTTTGTGTTTTTTTGTCTAGATGATGAGTGATTAATACATCCAATTATATGTTAATGGTAATATACGTCTTCTTTATATATGATTTTGAAGCATGTAAAAAATTTTTTTTGACTTTTCAAGTAAGTAAATATATATATATATATATATATATATATATATATATATATATATATATACAAATAGTGGGGATCCACTTACACTAGTTGTAAGTCTTAGACGATACTTACGCTGATTAATAACTTTTATAAGACAGAAATTAAATCAATCCAACCGTTAAATCATGTGATACTATCTTGATGATCATGTACATGTCAAATTTGAGGCATAAATTGAACATTCATAGGTATATAATCTAATAGTCAATATTTACTTATATTTTAAAAAAATACATTATATGTTAAAATAAAGCGGTACAATGAAGTACCAATTAATTTTTAAATTGTATAAAATTTTATAAACATTGATCTACTTCATAAGAATTTTCAATCCAATAATTAGATTAGCGAAATTTAACGTTCATAAAAAGTTATTAAACGGTATAAGTGTGTCAAAATTTACACCTTAATGTAAGTGAATTCCCACCCATATGTATATGTGTGTGTGTGTCTATATATATATATATATATATAGTTTTTTTTAATTTTATACAAATTTGTTATACAAATTGAACATTGATATTTAGGTATAAATCAAGAGTCAAATTGACCAAAATCATTTTTCACAATGAGCTATTAGATGGTGTAAGTGTATATATTCAAACAACAAACATGTTAATTTTCCACTACGTACCTTCTTTTATTCTTCACTGAATCACTGTATAATTTCCTTGTTATATGTTCTGTCTTGTATTTGATTCCCTGCTTTGGAAGTGTTTGCTTCGTCACAGAGACTATTTTCATTATTATTCTCGGCATTACGTATCGAAATTAATTTGTTTCAAATATTTTATACGTGAAAAGGTTTTACGTTAAAATATTTATTTATATTAATTAATAAATATGTATATGAATTTTGGGAAGCCACTACTAGATCCTGAACAACACGATAAGAGAATGGTTGATCTTCAATTGTTATTTTAGGTTGGTTCTTCTTCAATTCTATAAATAAATAAAAAAGTAATTAATTACACGAAATTACTAATTAACCCAAAATTTGATTTAAAAAAACACTTTGGCAATTACATCTCTAAAATATTACTAATTTGGTATGCTGTCCACTAGTATTTTAGCTTGAATATACAACAAAGATAAGAATATACATGTCTTAAACCCAACAAGTCATGGTATTTTCTATAGAACGAGATCATAGTGTGTACCGTATGGAAAGAAAAATAAAAAAACAGAAAAAAACAGATTGGGAAGAACGTATGATTAGAAAATTGTCGAACAATTGGGAAGTTGTTTGTCATGTATATGGATGTATGTTCTGTTGGCATTCCATTTTTTTGACGGAATCCAAAAATATTTCAAATTAAGTACATTTGTTCTGGAATTCACTTTAGCAATCTCCATCACGATCAACCTTACCGAGTTACTGTCTAACACGTACTGGAAACATACTCTACACCCAACAGGAGAGGACTAGATTCCCATTTGTAAAAATTGTTTGTTTGATAAAATTTATATTCTATAAAAAGTTTATAATGTATGTAAAAAGATAATATTTATACTGTTGAATAATTTTATTTTATAAAATATGAATTTTATCAATGTAACTGTTAATAATATGATATTATCATGATAATAATGCATAACAAATTTAAGATATATAACAAATTCATAAATATCTAATTTATAGTTAATATTTATGAATATTTTGAATATATATGTGTGTGTGTGTGTGTGTGTGTGTGTAAGATTGATTTTTATACATCAGCCACTTAATTTTTGTATATTTGGTTTCTTCCAATAAATACTAGTAAATAGGTAAGAATACCCCAATAAGAGATTTCATGTAATTATTCAATGCCGTGGGTTATTTGAAAGAAGGTGATTATAATTATAATTATTATGGGAGAAATTATAATCTTGTGTGTTATATAAATATTGCTACAAGAAATTAGTTCAATAATGTGTTAGACAACCTTGAATGCTTATTACTATTAGTTCAATTAAATTTTTGTTTTTTTGTTTCTCAAAGTATCCCTCACAAGATGGAAAACTAATTTTGTGAGTTACTATCAGGCGCCGAAGTCAGGACCCTTTCTAAGGATGTTTGCTCCATGCAGAATTAAATATCTATCAATAAAATCATCTTAAAGTGAATCAGTGCTATTTTCACTCAAATCAACACTCGTTAGTTAATTTAATTAATTTGAAACACTATATCTTTATTAATTTTTAATTATTTCATAAATAAATATATTATTCCATCAAATAAAATAATTCAACATCAATTGAAACTAAATTTTTTAATATTTTTAACAACATATTTTCATTAAAGGATAACGTACTACTTGCATAATTAAACTTAGAAGACAATAAGAATTATAATATTATAAAAAGATACTATCAAAAAGGTATTTAGTAAAGTACATTTTTCTATGTTTATTGCACTTTAAAAATTATAAAAAAAAATGTAATACTAAAATATTAAAAAATTAGATAAATAGTTATTGCATTTTTTTCTTTCTTCTATATTTAAGATTAGTTTTTTTTAACAAAGTGTGATTTTTTGAATTTATTAAAAAATAGTAAATTTTGATTGCTCCTTTGAAAAATAAGATAAAAAGCTCATGGTTTTATATATTTAATTATGTTCTATAATTATCTTATCGTTTTTATAAAATTTGAATGTTAGAACCAAACAATAAAATTTGATCTAATGGAATAAGAACTATACTTAATTTTTGTTTTACAATTAATTCAAAAAAATTGAATTTTTTTTCCTATTTTGAGTTTTCATTCATGAGAGTATTTACATTTTGAAAATTTATATTTTAAAATTGAAGGTTTGGGGATGATTGAGAGTAGGGAAAGATGAGAAGGATAGAGTAAAAAGTAAAGAAAAACTAAAATTTATGAAATTGGAAAGAATGAAAAGAGTTTAAAAAAATTTTTATATAGAAATTTAAAATTAAAGTAAATGTTACATGTGAGAATTGAATTATAAAAAACTTTTAATATATATAATAGATTTGTATCCCAATTGCACTGTTTAGTTTTAACTTTTACTTACCATACTTGATTGCATATATGCTCGCTAGATCATACGCAAAAAATCAAAATTTCATTGTTTTCATCACTCTTCATTAGGCCAACCGCCGACTAATGTGTACTATGTATGTCATTTGGCTTCTTTATATTATTTGAATCTTTAATTTCTTGGCTGTCCTTCCTTTTGTCTTTTCTTGAATTGGTCTCCAAAATAGGATGGCTTGAAATCTCTATGCCTATATATATAGCTGAACGCATTGCCATACTTCACATCACAATTCCAAGTTTATTAGAACCATGGCCATCTACACCTCAAGGACTCAAAGCCCCATGTCTGTTCTCATCATCATCATTTCCTTCCTCATGCTGGCTCACAGTGTGATGTCAGTTTCTTTCAAATTTCCCAGTTTTGGGCCATATTCAAATGACATAACCTTCCAAGGTGATGCGTTTGCTTCGAAATGGGGTTATACAGCTTACAAAGATTGTAAACGGTGCTCCTGCGCCCAACAGTGCTGGCCGAGCTTCCTATGCCGGACCAGTACGCCTTTGGGATGCCAAAACTGGCAAGTTGGCAGGTTTCACCACTACCTTCTCTTTTGTTGTGGCACCGAACAGTCTAGGACTTTTTGGAGATGGTATCTCCTTCTTCATTGCACCATTCCAAAGTAACATCCCCAAAAAATTCAAGTGGTGGATTCCTTGGTCTCTTTAGTGCCGACTCTGCTCTAAATGCCTACCAAAATCAAATAGTTGCTGTTGAATTTGATTCCTTCGGGAATCCTTGGGATCCTTCCTCTGCGCATATAGGCATTGATATAAACTCCATAGCTTCAGCAACAACAGTTCCATTGCAGACTGCCAATCTTGTGAACGGTTTTACTGCATTTGCCACTGTGAACTACGAGCCTATAACGAAAAAAATTAAGCGTGCTTGTAAGTTATCCTGGAAGCCATGTGAAAGGGTCTACAAGTAGCCTCTCATTTGTAGTTGATTTGAGGACTGTTCTACCAGAGTTGGTTAGAGTTGGATTTTCTGGTGCCACGGGACAACTGGTTGAAGTGCACAAGATTCTTTCTTGGACTTTCAGTTCAAGCTTCTAGTAGGACATAAGTGTTCCATTAATGGCAAAGTAGAGAATAAGAGTTGGGGCTCCAAAATAAAAGATGGTTTTTTTTTTGGTTATTTATTTTGGTTGCTGTGGATTATGTAGTTGTATTTGTGTAACCTTTATGCATCCATTACCAATAAGTTTAATATTATTTTTATTTTTCTTGCTGGCCAAAAGTTATATATACATATGCAATTCTTCACTATGTACCTTCTTTTATTTTTCATTATATAGTTTTTGCTTATATTTTCTCTCCTGGATCTGATTCCATGCTTTGGAAGTTTTTGCTTTGTCTCAGAGACTATTTTCATTATTATTCATAGCATTAAGTGTAGAAATTAATTTATTTCAAATATTTTATTTGTACAAAATTTAGGTAAATATTTATTTGGATTAATTAATACATATGTATATGAATTTTCCGAAGCTATTACTGGATACTGATCAACATAGCAAGAGAATGGTAGAACTTCAATAGTGATTATAGGTTGGTTTCTTCAATTCTATAAATATAACACAAAATTATAAATTGTCCCAAAATGCGATTTTTAAAAACACTTTGGTATTTACGTCTAAAATATTACTAATTTGGTATGCTGCCACTAGAATATAACATAGATAAGAATGTACATGTCTTAAACCCAACAAGTCATGGTATTTTCTATAGATCGAGAACATTGTGTATAACGTATGAGATGAAAAATAAAAAAAAAATTGGAAAGAACGTACGTTTGATTAGAAAATTTTCGAACAATTGGGAAGTTATTAGTCATGTATATCGATGTATGTTCTATTAGCATTTCATTTTTTTAACGTAGTCCAAAAATATTTCAAATTAAGCACGTTGGGTTTTGGACACTACTAAAAAATGCTGATTTAAGGATGGATTTTAGAAACGGATCCAATTTTGTCTCTGACAGACACAGAATTGCCTTGACAAATATGACACAGCAACCAAATTTATAATGTTAATCTTAGAGACGAAATTAGAGATAAAAAAAATTCTATTTTTTACCAAAACTGTCTCTATTTCTTTCATTACATAAATATTTCAAAATTTTAAAATAACGAATATGTTAGAGATGGAATATTTCGGTTGCCAAATAATTTTCATTTATTGTGGAATTTTAATTAATTCACTTATTTAAAAGTTTCTCAGGTAGAGAGGGACTGTTCTGTTACTATATAATTTTATTTTAATTTCATAATATAATTAATTCATTTATTTAATAATTACCAATATAGAGACGGAATCGTTATGACTTTGATCTAAACATATATAGAGATGATAGGTCTGTGTCTAAATTGATGGTGATTTAAAATCTTTTATTTATATATAGAGATGGAAATTTTCCATCTGAGAATATTCTTATAATTTGTGCCTTTAAATTTGTTTCCATTTTTTATATCATTGAATAACTTGTTTGCAAAATATAGATTTTATCAATCCAATTGTTTATTCCTAAATATGTAACTCATTTTTATTACATCAACACTTTTTGAGTAGTGTATAATTAATATTTACATGCATATATATATATATACACACACACGTTCAAATAAAGTAATATAATAAAGTACTAATTAAAAATTTTACAAATTTAATTATACATACATATACATATACATATACATACATATATATATATATATATATATATATATATATATTTGTGATTTTTATACATCAGTAACCATTGAATTTTATATTGCATTCGTCCAATAAATACTAGAAGAATACCGCAATAAGAGATTTCATATAATTATTCATTGTTGAGATTTTTCTTTCATTTTGGTTCATTGATATATAAATTCTACTCAAATTTGAATCTGAAAATTTTACTCAAATCCCGATTCTGCAAATCTTGTGGGATATATAAGCCTACGTGCCAGGTTCACTGTTTTCTAAAGCATGATAACACATGTTCCAGAAATCTAAAATGTTAATAGTAATTAACACTGATCAGAAGTTAGCTATAGTAATGTTGCTTTACTTCGTCGTTCCTCAACCTTATTCTCTTGATTGTGTTTCTAAGTTTGACATTACCAATGACTGATGAACTGAAAAACAATGAAAATTACCATTCACACTCTTTTAAGTAACAGCTCATTACCTTAATCCCCCTTGTTCATGAGAAATATAGTTGTTTCGATGTAATCTATTTTCCTTGTTTTTTCCACCCATGTTTTGATGACCACACACCTTACTATGTAAACTGTCTTGTTGGACAATTTATTCTTATTCATTTTCTAATATAGAAGGGCCTAGACATTAGACAAGCCTAGTATATATAGCTGAAATCACCGTGTTTTGCCACGTATCGCATCCAAGTTCACAACCATGGCTAAACCTCTCCTCAAAACTCAAAATCCCTTTTCTCCTCTCCTCATGATCTTCCTCTTTTCCACGTTGCTACTGAACAATGTCAAGTCAGAATCATTATCATTCAGCTTCTCTTATTTCGGTTCAGGAGAACAATTCACTGTAGGCTTCCTTGGCGATGCCCGTCCATCAGGAGGGGTCATACAGCTAACAAGAAGAGACAACCTTAACATGAGCCAACAGAGTGTTGGCCGAGCAGTTTATGTTCCCCCGGTGCACCTCTGGGACAGAAGCACAGGGAAAGTTGCAGACTTCGACACCGAGTTCTCCTTTGTGGTGGATTCAGGTGGTTCACAGATACACGCTGATGGGTTGTCCTTCTTTATAATACCATTCGATGCTGACCCTCGACCCCCTAAAAACTCATCTGGGGGATACCTTGGACTGTTCAGCCCTAACACTGCCTTCAACTCATACCAAAATCAAATTGTGGCTGTTGAGTTGGACAGCTTCGGAAATGAATGGGATCCCAACCCAACAGCCATTGCTCCTCATATTGGAATTGACATCAACTCTCTCAAGTCAGTGACCGCTATAGAATGGCCGAGTAACGAGGTTCCGGAAGGATCAAAAGGAACTGTGCACATAAGCTATGACTCCAAGGCCAAAGAACTGAGTGTCGTGGTTGGTTATAGAGATACCAAACCGAACTTGTTTACCATCCTCTCGCAAACCATTGATTTGAGCACTGTTCTACCAGAATGGGTTAGAATTGGCTTCTCTGGTGCCACTGGCAACAAGGTCGAAACAAATGACATTCTTTCTTGGTCTTTTAGTTCAAGCCTCTAGAGCAGTTCTTATAATTGAAGGAGAAGAATAAAGTACATGTAAGGGGCTTGATAACCAAATTATTCAAATCTATAATCATGCAAATTTGTGTTTCCCTAATAGGGCCAAGTTTGATTTTATCAAATAATCATGTTATTTCTTGTTTGATTTAACCTTGGTGCATGTTTTGTGCACTTTTCCTTTCAGGTATCAAATAGAAATTGGTCACCTGTTTAATTTTTGTCATAAAATTAGGTTGTCTATTCCTCTTCCTCAGCTACTAATTAAGGGTCTGTCATGGACGTTAATTTTGAGTGTGATCTGGTCTCAATCATAACATTATGTTCTTTAATTTAGTAAATATGTATATGTTGAAGAAATTATCAAAACTGTTCCGAATTCCTACCATCACAAAGGTTCACCTCACTAGAGTTGGTCACAAAGTGCAATGGAATTGCAATTGGATGGTTGTACTTTTACTGCTTCTTTTAGCTGCTCCGATATCAGCATCGGTAGCATTCACAGCTGAGTCATCTATCACTCTCACTTGCAGCCTAGTGCAGACGAGAAAAGAAGACGCTTTCAAAGATGATTTTCTCGTTTTTTTTTTTTTCAAAGTGCACATGCTGCCGCTCCAAACCTAGATTACTTCATTTCCTGTGCCCTATTCACTCTCTTCCTTCTCATTCATTGATCTAAAATAACTCTTGTTTGAAAGGACAGTTGAATTAATAAGGTGCTCCAACTCAAAACGGAACAGAACGTTCCTTTCGCAACGCTCAAGTTGATGGAATGATTGGTTCACATCAAATTTATTTATTCAACATCTACTGTGTAGAAGATGGTAAAACACTTTCCAGTGTGTATGAATTTAGTTCTAGTTGGGTGAATTTACTCGTAATTTAAATTAATTTCAATAAAATGCTTCTTAATAACTTCTTTGTGTATTTGAAACCTTGTTGGTAACTTGTTTCCAAATATACCGTACTCTTCGTAAAAAAAGGTTGTTGAAAGCAGAAGGTTACCTATATCTAAAAGCTATATAAGTCATGTCATAGGCCTTATTGTCAATCCGCACTTCTAACTCATTCACTATTATAAAACTCTTTTATTAATTTTTTTATAATAAAAACTCATTTTAAATCACTTAAAATATTTTATTTATTAATTTGATTTTTTAAGAATTAATTTTTTTAATTTAATTTTTAAAATTTCACGTTATTAATAATTTTTTTTATTTTTTGTACAATAAAGATAGAATTTATTAAGAATAAAAAGTTTGAGTGATCAAATTAATAAAATTAATTTTTAAAATTTTTTAAAAAACTAAATTTTTAAATGAGATATTTTTTGAAGACTAAAAAATATTTTTTTTTATTTTTACCATCAAACCCGAAATAAAAAACATTACATGTGATCTAGGTTTTGCTTTTTTTTTTATGTCATTCCTCGTATTTATTTTATTTAAAAGCCTAATATTCAACACCATAAAATAGCTTTACGATTTAAAATTAATTAATAAAAAAGTCACGTTCAACATACATGTGTATAGTTAAGCTCAAGAAGATGGTTATTAGGTGAAGTCTATAACTATTTTTCTTGACAAAAAATAAATAATGTCAACAAAAAGATAAGTTAAATAACTAAATTTTATTGATGCAAAAATATACGTAAAAAGTCTAAATAATTATATATTTATTTAATACTATATAAATTTTGAAGTGCACAATCTAAAACTACTATGTTAGTTATCCTTAACTCTCCTTTTTAGTCACACAAGTATATTTTCACTATTATAAGTTTTTCTTTCAATGTCTTATCATATTTTCAGCTTAGAATGCATTTAAGGTAATGTTTGGAAAGGCCAAAATCACATTTGTCCTCGAAACATATCTAAAATACCGTGCCAACATGTTTGGCATCCTCCACATTAGAATTATATTTGCACTCAAACATGATTCTAATAACTTAAATGCAAAAGCAATATTTGTTACATTTGTAGTGAAAGAAAAATTGTGCAATGAAAAACAAAAAATCAGTGTGCGTATGTATTGATAGCATTACTTTTATAATTTGATATTTTATTATTATTTTAATTTAAAAGATATACCATTTTAATACTTACATATCTAAAAATGATTTTTATAAATAAGATAAATTATATTTCACCCTTTTGAAATTTTCTTACATGACACTAAACTCAATATTTGTCTAAAATCTAAGCATATCATATTCCTAAAATTTCATACTTGATGAGTCAGAGTTTATTATGTAAAACTAATGTTTTGAAGGAATAAATTAATGTTTCTATTGCATTTAAGTCTTAATAAAGTAATTAGAAACGAAATGGAGGCATGGTATTGACAAGCGAGAAGAAAATTTCTTATATAGGCTTTCCTTTCAAATGGTGTTGGTTAGCTTTTAGATAACCCACATATTTTGTAAATTTTAAGATAGACAAAGTAGCCACCCAACCCTAGTACAATTTATAGATGAAGTGGGAGGTTTTGTGGGCCTTAATAATTAATTGGTAAAGCCGGACGGGGATAAGTTAGTGTTGCCACATCATTTTTTTAGGGGCACACGGACAATTTTGCAGCCAAGGGGGGAAGCTTTTGTGTTATTTTCTGGGCATGGCATTTTCGGGCAACCTCACAAATTTGGGCAACTGCATTCTCTTCACTTTCAGCATAATAGAGAGTGAGAAACAGAGAGAGAGAGAGCGAGAAAGAGAGAAAGAAAACTTGAAAGAAAAAAAAAAAAAAAGGACTAGAGCCCCTGAATCAAAGGGGATTTGAGCAAGTTTGAAATTCTGGTGGTTGAAAATCTTGTGTCCCTTGAGATGAATACCTAACATATGTTATAGGTTTCAAGGTTACATTTTAACTACATTTTAATTATTTTAATTTTTTAAAATATATTTAATATAAATATCATATTCCTTTAACCTAAAATTAATTACAAAAGTTGTCATAATAAAACTATTAACTTTAGACAAAAGAAGGTGAAAAAGAGCATAAAAAACTATAACACTAGAAAAATTCAGGAAAAAGAACACGTAACCTCTTTAACCTTCTCTAATTCTCACTCTTTTAAGTAATAGCTCATTACCTGAATCCCCTTTGTTAATGAGAAGAAAAGGTGTAGCGATGTAATCTATTTCTCGTTAGCACCCAAGGGGGCAGAAGTGTTGATCCAAGTTACGTTGACAAACTACTTTTGGGACTATATATATCCAAGACAGAATTTCCTTGCTTTCTCCACCCTTGATTTGACCACGCACCTTGCTACGTAAGCTGCCTCGTTGGACAGTTTATTCTCATTCATTTTCTAATATAGAAGGGCCTAGCCAAGCTTAGTATATATAGCTGAAATTGCCCTGTTCTGCCATGCATCGCATCCAAGTTCACCACCATGGCTAAACCTCTCCTTAAAGCTCAAAATCCATTTTCTGCTCTCCTTATGATCTTCATTTTGCTACTCAACATTGTCAAGTCAGAATCATTATCATTCAACTTTTCCAGTTTCGGTTCAGGAGAACAATTCACTCTAGCCTTCCAACCTTAACATGAGCCAACACAGTGCTGGCCGAATAGTTTATGTTCCACCAGTGCACCTCCGGGACAGAAGCACAGGAAAAGTTGTAGACTTCGACGCCGAGTTCTCCTTCGTGGTGGATTCAGGTGGTTCACAGATACACGCTGATGGCTTGTCCTTCTTTATAATACCATTTGATTCAGACCCTCGAGTCCCTAAAAACTCATCTGGGGGGTACCTTGGACTTTTCAGTCCTGACACTGCTTTTGATTCATACAGAAACCAAATTGTGGCTGTTGAGCTGGATAGCTTCGAAAATGAGTGGGATCCCAACCCAACAGCCATTGCTCCTCATGTTGGAATTGACATCAACTCTCTCAAGTCAGTGACAACTGCAAAATGGCCAATTAATGAGGCTCCGGAGGGATCAAAAGGAACAGCACACATAAACTATGACTTTGAATCGAAATTACTGAATGCATTGATTAGTTATATTGATATTCAACCAAACAAGTATGTCATTGTCACCCTGTCACGGATTATTGATTTGAGCAGTGTTCTGCCGGAATGGGTTAGAATTGGTTTCTCTGGTGCCACTGGCGACCTGGTTGAAACACATGACATTCTTTCTTGGTCTTTCAGTTCAAGCCTCCAGAGCAGTTCTTGGAAGGAAAAGAATGTAATCTGCGATTGAGTGTTTTGTGGATTCTGAACTTGTATTCGTGTTTCCCTAATAAGGCCAAGTTTGATGTTATTGTTATCATATAATCATGTTACTATCTCTTGTTTGATTAAACCTTGGTGCATGTTTTGTGTACCTTTCCTTTCAGATACCAATTAGCAATTAGTCACCTGCTTGATTATTATCATAAATTAGGTTGTTTATGCCTCTTCCTCTCATCAACTAAATATATACAAATTAAGGGCCTGACATAGACGTGAATTTCGAGTTTGGTCTGGTCTCATTCCTGCCACGATGTTCCTTATACATATATAATAATAATGTCAACAAAAAGACAGAACAAGTAACTAAAAAATTTATTGATGCAGAAATGTGCGTATAAACGTCTAAATAATTACATATTCATCAAACTTTTAAGACTAGAGTCTTCAAAGACACAAATTATGTGATACTTTATTCATATTTATACTATGTACTCCAATATAACAATCAGAAAATAAAAGAAAACTAGAATACAGTTAAATATCTAATCAAAGCAAGACGTTTAGCTAGACTTTGCTTGATCAATCTTTTACATAAACATCTCTGCTTCAAGCCTGCAAGCTCCAGATCAAAATAGTGATTTAGCAAACAAATTATTATCTACATCATAACGACATGTTAGGGTTTAAAGGCACAAATGCACACACAGAAATCCTGCAGGAGAACGTTTCCGCCCCGCAGTTAGAAACTTGCTGATTGCACAAATTGCATTTACAAAGTAGAGTTCCATATGCGGATCTTCTAGTTTGCTGCTTCTGTTTTTCCATCTCAATCATTTTTGCGAAGAACGGATATAAAATGCACTACGGTGGAGACCATAGTTTACAATCAACGAATCAGCATCATTGGGCCTTCTAATAAAGTCTTCTTCATTTCCTATCTAAGGAAATAGAACGAAAGCCTTTTTTTTTTTAAACATTTTATAAAATGTTCAGTCAAAAGCTTTTTTTTTTTTATTTGAACATTATAAAAAATATTTAAAATTAAAATAAAATAATTCAAACGCTTACTATATGGTTTCTTTCTACTTTCAGATGTAAAGTTACTCAAAGATTACATAAAATGTATGAAAATATTAAATAAAGGTTGCTTATTGTGGCCTTTATATTGATCCATTGTAGAGTTTGGTCCATCAACTACGAGAAACTTAAAATTCGTTCAAGGCAAACAGCAATCCAAATATGTTCATGGCCCAACATGTACCCAATAGACCAATGTTATGTTGATTCAGCCCCTATCAACAAGATTGGGCTAAACATGAGGGATGAATATCTAGCCCCTCTATTGTCAAGACACTGGTAGATTTTGAATTCGAATGTCATCGCTAAATCGTCTCCTTTTGTGATGAAATAAATTCTATAGCAAATTCTATCATTAAGACCTTAGCAGCGGATTTTATAGTTCCGTGGCTAAATATATTTTTTATAATAATGTATTGTGTTGCTACGTTATTAAAAATATTTAACTATGATAATAACAATAACTTTAATGATGTTTGAATATACAATAATTTTAAAAAAAATTACATTAACAATATGATAATTTAAAAACTCTTTTTCATCTTGATTCCGCAAGAAGAAATCATTGAATAACTCCATTCACCAATTTTCTCCCCAGGCAATAATAAGGTTTTAATTTGGATCAAAGAAACTCTTTCAAACAGTTATAAGTATTCACACTGTCAGAACATGTATTTTGGGAGGACGGCGGCGTTGAAACTGAAACATGCCCTACCTCCTTAATTCTAGAAGTATACTGACATGCAGGCACAAATTTACATTTTAATTGCATGATTAGAAATTCATTCCATTTAAAAGGTTCCTGCAGTGACATCTGCAGCATTGGTCGCATGAGTACTTAAATAAAGTTGGAATTGTCAACATATAAATATTTCTTTAACTGTGTTGGTCTGCATCCTGTTTTACCAATGACAGACCAAATCAACAACTTTTGACACAAACCAATTCTTGTTGTTACAATATGTATTCGACTTTGGATGCATCACAGATGCTTCTTTCTGCAGAAAACAACTGTACTATTTTACTATCTTAGAATATTCAGAGAAGATCGCCGGCACCGGCATTGCTTGTTTGGTTCATATCACGCATCTGAGCTCACAACTTGTATCTTCCTGCTGTCTCAGTGAGTTATTTTTTTAATTTGACACGGGATATGAATTTGTCCTGTTACTTATGTCTTATTCAATATTTTGATCTTGTCTTCACCGTATAGAATGTCCATAATAAACCCCCCTAACATAAAAACAAAGTGCAGGCCAATTGAGCCTTTCTCTCTAAGAAAAATTTGTTGTATGTTGGAGCAGGTCAAGCAGAGTTTATAGAAAGATAAAGAGAAAATTTTCGAAAACAAATAGAAGAAAGGAAATTTAAACTTTTTAAATATCATGATTAGTTAGCAAAGAGACCAAGTTTATGTCTGTCTTTTCAGTCATTGCAGGTTGCAAAGATGAGTTCGATATTGAATACTACCATGGTGAGGTCATGACTCATGACATTGATACCGTTAGATATATAAAATAATTCGTGTGTTTTTTTAAGTTTTTGAAATAATTAGTTTATAATTTGGTATTAACTCTTCTTAATTTTTATAATTAAGTTGAATTTTAACATAAAATAAAATAAAACTGTGCATTATCCACAATTTAAACCCAAACAACTCTTCCGCGAGGGATGTGTTAGATGCTCATACTAGGCAGTAGCAATGCTCTATTCTATATGCATTTAGGTCGTTTAAAGAAGCCTTATAATTAAGCCCTTAGAAAATGTGTGTGGACTATTCAGACCACATTTCTTGATCTGTTAGACCTGCCAAGTGTTGAGAATAGTTCAAAAGATGATCATTTTCAACTATTAAAATTATAGTAATCAAGCTTTGAATTCGACGTTGCATATAGTTGAACCAATCTTTGGCCACTCCACCACCATCATTCTCTGCTTCCCTCCCTCCTCTTTCTTTCAACCATGGCTTTCTTCAGCTCTGCTTCATGCTGCAACCAAACAGAAAAAACCTTGTTTATCCTATTTATCATCTTCAATTTGTTCTTTTTACTCGCTAGCACTGTTGAGTCACTTTTCTTCAACTTCTCTACATTCCGGGACAACTTGTACCTAATTCAACTCCAAGGTGATGCCTTTTCGTCAAATGGAGTTCTACAGCTGACAAGGAATCAACTTGATGGCCCCATCACAGGCAGCGTTGGTAGAGCCTCTTATGATCAACCAGTGACGCTATGGGATAGAAGAACCGGGAAGCTCACAGACTTCACCACCCAGATCTCTTTCGTTATGAAAGCTGTTGATCCTACACAAATTGGTGACGGGTTATCCTTCTACATGGCACCATTTGAATCTGACATCCCAAACAATTCTTCTGGTGGGTTCCTTGCTCTATTCAGTGAGAATTCTGCATTCAACACTACCCAGAATCAAATAGTTGCAGTTGAGTTCGACAGTTTTCAAAACCCATGGGATCCAAGCTCTGATCATGTAGGAATCAATGTCAATTCCATCCAATCGGTTGCGAATGTCACTTGGAATCGCAGCATCAAGACTGGAAAAACAGCCAATGCATGGATAGTATATGACTCTACCACCAAAAATCTGTCTGTCTTCCTCACTTATGCAGATAATCCAAGTTTTAGTGGCAATTCTAGTCTTTGGTATGTCATTGATTTGAGGGATGTTTTGCCAGAAAAGGTTAGAGTTGGTTTTTCTGCTGCCACAGGTCAATCGACTGAAATACATAACATTCTTTCTTGGTCATTCAATTCGAGCTTGGAAACCAGTGATGGGAAAAAGAACCACGTTGTTTTGGGAATTGGTTTGGGTGTTGGTTTTGGGTCTCCAACTATTGTGGCAGGCCTGCTATGGTTTACCTTTTGGAGAAAAAGAAATGGTGGGAAAAAGGACAACAGTAACACAGACTTTGATGCTTCCATAGACGATGAATTTGAGAAAGGAACTGGGCCAAAAAGGTTCACCTACCAGGAACTAAGCCTTGCAACAAACAACTTTGCAGAAGCAGGAAAGCTTGGAGAAGGAGGGTTTGGAGGTGTTTACAAAGGTTTTCTTGGCAACCCCAACCTTGAAGTGGCGGTGAAGAGGGTTTCAAAGGGATCAAAACAAGGAAAAAAGGAGTACATATCCGAAGTAAGAATAATCAGCCGGCTGAGGCACAGAAATCTGGTTCAACTCTTTGGGTGGTGCCATGAACAAGGTGAGTTCCTGCTTGTTTATGAATACATGCCTAATGGAAGCCTTGATTCCCATCTATTTGGGAATAGGGTCACACTTACTTGGACAGTAAGGTACAAGGTAGCCTTGGGTTTGGGATCTGCTCTGCTGTATCTTCATGAAGAGTGGGAACAATGTGTGGTGCACAGAGATATCAAGTCAAGTAATGTCATGTTGGATGCAAATTTCAATGCCAAGCTTGGAGACTTTGGTCTTGCAAGGATGGTAGACCATGATCTGGGTTCTCAAACAACTGTGTTGGCAGGCACCATGGGCTACCTAGCCCCCGAGTGTGTTACCACAGGGAAATCAAGTAAAGAGTCTGATGTATACAGCTTTGGGGTGGTTGCACTTGAAATTGCATGCGGGAGAAGACCAGTTGAAGTAAAAGCAAAGCCTGGCAAAGTGAGGCTGGTGGAGTGGGTGTGGGAACTCTATGGGAAAGGGAAACTCCTTGAAGCAGCTGATGAGAGACTGAGTTTGGAATTTGATGAGCAGCAAATGGAGTGCTTGATGACAGTTGGGCTGTGGTGTTGCCATCCTGATCACACCATGAGGCCCTCCATAAGGCAAGTGATCAATGTGCTCAATTTTGAAGCCCCTTTGCCCAGTCTTCCATCCAAGTTACCTGTGCCTATGTACTTTGCACCACCCATGGATATGTGCAAATTCTCCTACACTTCGTCTGCCCTAACGAGCGCAAGTTGCACAACCAAGGAATCGTCGACATACTCATCAATGTCAGCAGGGTCCGGAAAATCTCTGTTGAAGCACTAGAACGATTTGTCTCAGATAAATATTGTGTATTTGACTTGTACTATGCCAAGTTCTCTATACTCAATAGTAAATGGTCTTGTTTGTGTGTTCGTGACTCACAAAACATTTGAAAAGATCTATCAGTAATTCAGTATCCTATAATAATGCCTCAAACCCAATTCGCCCAAGACATTTAGTACTTATATTGCTGTCATTTAATCTCCAATTCATCCAATGTGAAACTTGGAATATCACATAACCACTAGCCGAAAATATTGTTTCGAAGCATGAATTCACAAGAATTGGCTTCAATTTTTGGGAAAGATTTGGGTCTTTCCTTGCCGTGATAGTTTTTTGTTTTTCTGGTACATTAATCCTTGCCATGATCGTTGATAGTCAAGTTTTACCTCTTTTCCTTTTTTTTTTTTAAAAAAAAATATTCTCTGTTTTTTCTAGTTTATAAGACGATTAATAGAAAACTAGTATTAGAGGCAATTTTTATTTATAGGATTTTTGAGTAAAAATACAAAATTAAATGACGGTAATTAGAAAAAACTATTTATGAGTGCTATTCGATGCAGCTTATTTTATTCAAGAATTTTGGACAAACATTATTTATTGTTTGTGTACCAGACTAACAAGAACATACAATTGTTATGAAAGAACCTATATAGTAAAATTTAAATTTAAAAATATCAATTTAAGTGTCAAATTTTCTTTGTAGCACATAAACTATAAACTATATAAAGTATACAAAGTTTACTCAAGAACTTTTCTTTATTCTAATTTAAGTGTTTGAAAGGGTTTTCTGAAAGCATTAGCAATTTGTAAGAGTAAAGTACTTTAATCACATGATTACTGTGGGTTTTTTTTTAATCAGGTTTATTGTGTCATGAACTCATGATTAATGAAATTCTGTTCTTTTGCATCTCGGTGGCTGATGGGCCAGCATAAGTGGGTGTAGCGTACACCCATGGTGCCAAACTAGGTTGAATTATGTCAATTGTGAGCCCAAGCTACACTCAAGATGGTCCACCAAAACATGTATGAATCCCACGTCATGGGAGCTTAAAAAAACGAGAAACATCGTATTTTGGACCAGGCTGCCGATTAAGTTATCCAAGAGTATCGGGTTGAAGCCCAGTAGGCCCAACATGTCCATCAAGGCTCTCTTCTAAACGGATTAATACAAGCTCACCATGGAGAAGCATAGTAATCATGCTGCTTAAAGACAAGCACAGAAAATACATTTAATTAACTCTTTGCTAGAGAGTTTGTCCGTTGATTGATATTTTTATATATATTCAATGTAAGATAATGTTCCTACATCTCACCAGTCATTTTGTGGCATTGTCAACTATGTGACTATTTTCGTTTCTTATAGTAAAATATAATATTTACATATTTAATGTGATACACATTTAATGATATAGTATATAAAATTGTCTTATACTAAATATACTTAAAATTTTCAAATGTAAGGAAATAAAATATCGTTGGCCCAATCAAGAAAGTCTAATCCACGATATGAACCACTAAAAGCACGACACATAAATAACTAAAAGAGAGGGCAGATGTTTGGTGTGATGGAGGATATGATACGGAGGGATATGTGATATATACAGAGATATATAACACATACGGATGAATGTTAAATGATTTATATATTGGTTATTTGCAACCCGATTTTTATGTAACATGATTAAAGATGGTTTTACCTAATTTTGAACTTGTTTTCTTTCTGATCTCTTGTGCATTTTTTTGTAATCTTTGTAAAGCTGCATGACATTATTTTGCAATGGAACTCTGCCTAAGTGTAAAGTTACATGGCAGTATATAACCTTGTACAATGGTCAAGCACCAAGTTTGATGATGTAATAAAAGATTTTAATATGTGGCAATGGATTTGGATTTAGTAACAGTTTAAAGTTTACATCTATGATCATCTAATGCTGCATTGAGGATATTAAGTAAGTCATATTAAAATGTTTTCAAAATTCATTGAGTCTAAATCACTCACTTTATATTATATTATGTTGATTTCTTTTCTTTTTTAGATTTATTAAAAAAAGAGAAAGAAGTCAAGGTGCATTAAAGAGAATATTTTATGTGAAAGAATCTAAATTATATTAAGTCTGTTATTTCTTAATTTTTAGAATTATTTTATTTAATGTTATTATAATATAAGTCTCATCAAGATGACATAGATAATTACTAAAGTGAAGTGATACTTTTTAATATTTCGACGTGAGATCAAAGCAATCAAAGAAAGATTCTTTCCAATAAAATCAATTTTTTTAATTATAAATCTATAATTGATTATTTAAAAAATTACTTGTATTAATTGATGACTGAAAGGATTATAAAGCTTGGCTTATATAAGAGAGGCTCCTCCAAATATAATTCAATTCCTTTTTCATCATAAACCTGATGGTATTTTTTCTATCTTGAGTGTTGGAGACTTTACAAGTACACTTATCATCTTGCTCATTAAAACACCAGGTCATCAAATACTTTGGCTAGATTCAGGTATTTCGTGACTCTTCAAACTTGTCCAAAACACCTTGTAATTACAATAGAAAGTTGTAACCATCTAGATTTGATTTTGGAAATTATGTTTAGCAGTGTATGGAAATATATAAAATTACAAAAATCATCCAGGGTTGGAATAAAAACATAGGTTAATGTAAACATGTTTTCTAGAGATTTCTTTTGGTGAACGTTTTCTTGAGATTTTTTTTTTTTTTTTGTCGAAAGTTTTCTTGAGATTTCAAAATTTGGAATATAGTTCTTAATTGATATGGCCGCTTGCAGACCCAAAATTTTGGGCTGTGTCAAGCAGAACGATGAGGCACACGCAATGTTCCAAGTGCCCCAACCATTGAAAAACCCATTTGCAGAATTCATTCTTTTTTATTTTGGGATATGTGTGGAATTCATTCTAAAACATAACTCATAACTTGATTCAATTTGAGTTCAATCGAATCCTGCATCAACAAATTGAAATACATTATCATATTTTAAATCTCTTAAATAAATAAATGTTTTCAAGCACGAAATAAAAAATAATACAATTTCTAAAAGATTCAAAATATATTTTAATCTTAAAACATATATTTTTATTTTTTTTCCATCTTTATATATTTGAGTACTTATATTTGTGCCTATCAGATCAATAATTTGATACTTGACTTTAAAATTTCAAAAGACATCACTGTCAAGTTTATTATGGTACCAAATAATGCCGAACGATACATAAGAGGAGAGAAAGGGGTTGGTGGGCACCATAGCCCCCAAGTCTCAAAGTTTTTTTTTTAATTTTTAAAATTTTTTTCATGTAATTTTTTGTTTGACCCCTTAAAAAATAAAATAAACTATTGATTCCAATTATATATTATTTTTAGCTTTGTCCTTTGAATGATATGTACTCGAAACTCTTGTATACAGACATATGCTTCATTTATTAAAAGAAAAATTAAATAAGATCTCAACTGTCTAACTGTTAAAAAGTTAGTTACAAAGAGTTCAAAAATTAGAGATTGAATGTTGCATAATTAATTAAAGAGGGAATAAAAGTTTAGCAAAGGACAACAATTACCTTTCTCTAATAACGAGAATTGACTTAATTGATAAAATTAAACTACATTGACATAAATATTTTGAGTTTGATGTTGATTTTTATTGGTAGGCATTCACTAATTGTGATGCCCTTGTCTTGGTTGTGGAGACCTATGATGCACCTCTAAAATATATTGTAATAATTTTTTTTTTGGTACATATCTCATACAATTTATAAAATAATCTATTAAAATGCAAAAGACATATATCAAAGCATGGTTGGCGTAGTAGAATGAATTGTCTCCCAAGCAAATCTTACTTCCAATATTAAGAATTCAAATCCTGAGATCACCAACAAAATTTGATGGATGTTGGATTGAATTATTAATAGATGAATAAAAAATAAATCAATAATTCAATTATAATCCATTAAAAAATTATTAAAACCATCAAATCCATTCATGATTTAATTTAATAGATGATATTCAATCTATCAATTAATTCATTTTTAACTAGATGCATTTAGACTTTTTATATGTCCAAATACAATATATTCTCTAAATCACCCAAATGAATATCGATTGAATCCAATAAATATTTTAGTTAGTGAATTAATCATTAATTAATTAAAACTAATTTAATCAATTACCACCCCCAATAAAAATTGAATTATTGTGATGACACACATAATCCAAGAGTTTTTTTTTTTGTACATAATCATAATCTCAAAGTCTAAGACTTAAATTCCCACCTATCTTAACATGAAATGAAGCCTGATCAAAAGCTATCAGATCACAATCTCTTAGCAATTATTATTTCGAAATTTATAACCTTATAACTAGATACGTAAATTAATCCACATTCTCATTTTGTAATAATCATTCCAAATTTTCAAATCATCAAACAATGAAAAATCTTCCCAATATATAAGAATTGTTGCAAATGAATTCAAAGCATTCTGTTTCCTAGTCAAGAGAAAACAAAGAAGAAGAAAGTTTGTGTATTGTATTGTGATCGATTACTTTGTTCTGAATACAGAATAGGTATTTATACAAGTGAGCTTAGCCTAACTAGAATAACAAAACTCGAACAACTTTAACTAATTATAACTAATATGTTCTTATTATATACCCTAACATTGCCCCCTCAAACTCAGGGTAGTCTTTGTGCTAGATAGCTAATGACTCTAAGTTTGCTTCTGAAATGATTGAACCTGGGTGCTGACAACGGTTTTGTCAATATAGCAGCAATTTGATCTAGCCCTGGTATGTGGCATACTGCTAAGTCATTGACAACGGTTTTGTCAATATCTCAGCAATTTGATCTAGCCCTGGTATGTGGCATACTGCTAAGTCATTCTGCAGAACCTTTTCTCAAACAAAAAGATGTCTAACTCCATGTGTTTTGTCCTGGAATGAAGAACTGGATTATGAGATAGTTGCATTGTGCTTAGGTTGTCACAATATGCAATTGGTCTTGTTGAATTGATTTGTAACTCCTGTAGTAAGGATTGCAGCCAAGTAACCTCTGCTACTGTGTTGGCTAGGCTGCGGTATTAAGCCTCTGTGCTAGATCTAGCTTCCAAATTCTGCTTAGATGACCAGCTAAGTAGATTCTGTCCAAGATAGATGCAATGGCCTAAAGTAGATCTTCTGTCATCTGGGTTAGCACCCTAATCCGCATCACAGAACCCATACACTTGGTAATTGTTGGTTTTGGTGAGTTGCAAGCCAGCTGTGGTGGTGCCTTTGAAACATCTTAAGATTCGTTTGATAGCCTTCCAATGCTCTTCCAAGGGTTAATGCATGAACTGACTAACTTCTTTGACACAATATGCTATTTCAGGCCTAATGATTGCAGCATATTAAAGTGCTCCAACCACTGTCCTGTATAAGTGTGGATCTGTCATAAGGTTATCTCCATGATGTTTAGACAACCGTAGCCTTGCTGTCATAGGAGTTGCAATATGGTTTGTTCCTTCCATATTAGTTTTCTTTAGTAAATCCCTTACATATTTCCCTTGAGAGAGATGTATGCTACCATGTGTCATATATTGTACCTCAATTCCTAGGAAGTAACTTAACTTTCCTAAATCTTTCAATGCAAATTCAGCATTCAGACTAGCAATAAGTGTGCTGATGTATGTTGGTGAGCTCCCTGTAATAACGATGTCATCTACGTAGATTAGGATAAATGTGCAGTTTCCAAGGGTATTTTTGATGAATAGGGAAGGATCACATCTACTATTTTGAAAACCATATTAGTGCAGTGTTTGAGCCAATTTTTGAAACCACGCTCTTGGGGCCTGCTTTAGGCTATAGAGTGCTTTATCTAGCCTACACACTAGTGACTTATCTTCATGCTCATAGCCAAGTGGCTGAACCATCTACACTTCTTCACTAAGATTACCATTTAAAAACACATTATTAACATTTAGTTGTCGGATATGCCAAATTTTTTGATAGAGCTAGAGTGAGAACTACCTTAATAATTGCTGGTTTGACCACTGAAGAGAATGTTTCTGCATAGTCATGTCCTTGTTGTTGATGAAAACCTTGGGCCACAAGACGAGCTTTGTATTTTTTAACACTTCCGTCTGGATTTTCTTTTATTCAGAACACCCATTTGCATTCAATGGGTTTTGTTCCTCAACAGTGCTTGATACTCCTGATCCATTGCTACTTTCCATTTTGCTAGCTTTAATGCTTCTTTAATTGTTGAAGGTTTTTTGCTCACTGCTAGCACTTTTGGCTTGTGAATACCAATATTTACTTTTTGTTATCATTGGATGTGTAGGTTACACATATGTTGACTGTTGTGTGTTTTGCACCTGTTGTGTGTTCTGCACTGAAACTATTGACTTTAGATCTAGTGATCTGCTTCGGTTGCTGCAGGATATGTACAGTCCGGTTGTGCAGTAGTTGTAATATGCAGACCTTCAGTTTGTACACTACCAAATGGCACATTAACCTGCAAACTTTGATTTCCATTAGTAATAACAAAATCATTTATGGGATTTGATGCTTGGTATGAATTATTAGAAATATATTGGCTAGTAGTTTGTGGTTTTGGTGGCTAAGCTTGGATTGGTGTGACATTTGGTTTGTCTGGGTTAGTGACACATGTAAGAGGGTATGGAAATTTTTTTTTCATTGAATATGACATCCTTTGAAATATACAATTTGCCATTAGGATTAAGGCATTTGTAGCCTTTATGGTTGTTGCTGTATCCTAGAAAAATGTACTCCACTATTCTGTATTGTAGCTCATGCTTGTTATAAGGCCTAATTAAAGGGTAACAAACACATCCAAAAATCTTTAGGAAGTTATAATCAGGATTTGCTTTGAACAACTTTGTATATGGGATTTCATTGGAAATTAAGGTTGATGGAAGTCTGTTAATGAGATATACCGTAGTTTGAAAGGCATGGTCCCAAAAACTAATTGGTAAAGCTGCTTTTGCAAGTAATGTGAGGCCTAGTTCAATGGTATGCCTATACTTCCTTTCAATCACACCATTTTGATGGTGAGTGTGGAGGCAAATCAACCTACGAGCTATTCCTCGGGACTTCAAATAATTGGAAAATGGTCTGTATTGACCCCCCTAATCTGACTGAGTTGCTTTTATTTTCTTTTCTAGTTGAATTCTATCATTGCTTTAAATTGCAAGAAGGTGTCAAAGGCTTCAGATTTGTGTTTTAAGAAAATAAATCCAAGTGTATCGGTTATGGGAATCAACAAAGCTAATGTAATATGTGTATACATTTGATGATTGGATAGGTGAAGGACCCCACAGATCCGTGTATATAAGTTCAAGTGGTGAATCATGAATTGTGAGTAAAGGAGAGGATGGCAACTTATGTGCTTTTCCATGATAGCATGCTACACAGAAACTAGTATGTACATTTTTATTAACAGATTGTATATTACCCAGTTGAGGACTTTCTGTACAGTTGCTACCTTTGCGTGACCCAATCAACAGTGTCAAATCATATACTCAGTATTGTTACAATTTGAGGCTATAGTATTTGAATTTTGGTTCACACAATTACTAGTATGTACAGGGGTATTACCCAGATGCAGTGATTTAGGCTTCAAGGCTGACAGATGTTGCAGTTGAAAGTTGTTTAACTGATACAGTCCATCTGATCTATCACTGCCTCACAAAAGAACTTGATTAGTTGCCTGTAATTTAACACAACAATGAAAAAGGTGAAACTCAATATAAAGAATTGTCTCGATTAAATTTGCTAACACTTAGCAAGTTTTTTGGTTATTTTTGGAGCATGAAGCAGATTCCTTAATGACAATGAAATAGAGGAATTGAAAGGGGAGTTTAGCTTAGAATAGTCAATATGTTCCATATTCAAACCTGTACCATTCCCCATGTGCATCTGTCTACTGCATTGTATTCTGTTATGGTCGGCAAGTTATTGAGATCTGGAGCAACGTGGTTGGTTGCACCAGAGTCTGGGTACCAACTCTGATCAGATACTATTTCATGACTAGTGACCATTGCTTGCGTTGTATGTTGTTGCCTCTCAGCACTGAATGGATTTTTACGAAACACTGGTTGATAGCTTTGATCAAACTTGTGGAAACAGTAAGAAGCAGCATGTCCAGGCTTGTTACACACTTGACATATTATTGAATGTCTTCCATTGTTCTGACATTTTCCTTTTCCTCGAAACCTACCACCATGAGACCTTCCGAACCTCCCTCTGAAGCTGCCACTATAATTCGTAAATCTTCCACCATTGTTCTGATATGAACCTTTTCTTTGTTTTTAGTATTGGCAACATTTACTACCATTGATTCAGGTATTAATTTATTCTTCTTAATCTGTGATTGTTGGGCTAGTAGTAGCGATTATATCTCCGTAACATTGTATAGATCTAGCAATGAATTTATCGAAATCACAAAAGAATCATATTCTTCCGGTAGGCCATCCAAGATTGTTTCTACATGTTCTTGTGTAGTAATTGCACAGCCAATTGAAGCTTATGAATCAATTATTGCTTTAATTCGTAACAAGTATTCACTGATCATTTGGGAACCTTTCTTGGTTTGCCGAAGCTCTATTTTGAACTGTCTTTCTTTAGCTTGCATTTGGGAAGCAAAAAATTGTTGAATTTAAGCCCAGACCTGTCACGATGAATCACACCCTACTACTCTAGGCAACATTCCATTAGACATTGAAGTTAGTAGCCATGAGAGGAGAAGCTGATCTTGCTACTCCCACTCGTTGAATTCATCAGAAATCTTGTCAGCAATTTCATCTTCCTTCGATGAAAATTTCGAGGGAATTGAATCACCTCCAAGAAGATACTTTTGAAGCTTATTTCCCGGTTTTGCTACTATAATTTGTTGATGCCATACAAGAAAGTTCTTTTCCTCCAATTTTACTGAGACTACATGGTGAAAGTAATGAGATTTGATTTCCGATGCTGAGTCCCTGAATTCAGCACTGGCGCAGTGTCCTCCTGATACTCACAGTATCTAAGAATGTTAGAAATTTAGATTTTTCTAAATACTTTAAGTTAATATTAGATATCATTCTCAGTTTTTTGTTAAAGTTTGTTATAGTTGGTCTGGTTAGGTGAAAACAAGTATTGATCCTTGTTTTAAGGAGTGATGGCTGTAATGTTAGCAGATGAGTAGTTGAAAAGGAGTGTTAGTCCTTATAGAGAATTATATCAGTTTTTTGTACTGATCAATCAGCAGGCTATGTTAGCCTTTTTTTATCATATATGTAATATATATACATATGGTTCCCAGTAAATGAATCAATTTTCAGACCAATCCTTCCTTACGGTTGCACTAGTTTTTTTTTTTTTTCTACAAGACACTTATCTGTTTTGTGTTACTACAACATGGTATTTAGAGCTTATTGATCTTGAGAGATTTGCAAGTGTGAGGGAGAAAAACCAGTAAGGCTTTTTTCCTCTTAAACCCAAAAAAACCTGAAAATCTTAGTTATGATTTCAAGCTGTTTTTCAGCTCCACCTCCTCTAGAATTTAATGGTGAAAAATATCCAATTTGGACATCCAAGATGAGAAATTATTTGAAGGCTTTTGATATGTGGGATGTGGTTGAAAATAACAGAGAACCACCCATCCGTCCAACAAACCTAACACTTGCTCAGATTAAGCATCACAGTGAAGAAAAGTTCAAAGAGGTTCAAGGCTTTGTTCTGCATACAAAAGTGTTGTATCTGATCGTATTGGGATCAGAATTATGAACTGTGAAACTGCAAAGCAAGCTTGGGGCTTGCTCAAAGAGGAGTTTCATGGAAGTGACAGAACCAGATAGATGCAAGTCTTGAATCTAAGGAGGGAGTTTGAATCTTTGAAGATGAAGGATGCAGAATCTGTCAAGGAGTTTTCAGATAGACTTCTGAGTGTTTATGAATCAAATCAGAAATGCTTGGTGAGGAGTTGACTAAACCAAAGAGTAGCATGGAAAAAGTCTTAGTGGGTTTGCCTGAAAGGTTTGAAGCAAAAATATCCTCTCTTGAATACTCCAAAAATTTATCCTAGATTTCCCTTTCAGAACTTACAAATGCCTTGCAAGCTACTGAACAAAGAAGAGCCATTAGGCTTGAAGACATATTAGAAGGTGCATTTTTTGCCAAGCAAAAAGATAAACAACCGACTGCAAGTTATGGAGGAAAAGAACCAATCTGGAGAAAAGAAAGAAAAAGATAAAATGGGAGAAAGTAGCAAAGGAGGAGGCTGGAAAGGAAAGTATCCTCCTTGTCCCCATTGCAAGAAGAAAAGGCACTCTGAGAAGTTTTGTTAGTTTAGGCCTGGAGTCAAATGCAAGGCCTGTAATCAGTTTGGTCATATGGATAAAGTTTGCAAAAACAAAGCAAATCAGCAAAGACAAAACCAGCAGGGACAACAAGCCTAAGTTGCATTGAGCATCAGCAACAGACTGAGGAGCAAGTTGTTTTTGTTGCTACTAGCTATGCAGTAAGCTGCAATAAAGAATCATGGCTAATTGACAAGTGGGTGCACAAATCACATGACACATAATGCTAGCATTTTCAAGGAACTTGATAAGTCCTACATTTCTAAAGTCAAGATTGGCAATGAAGAATTTATTGAATGTCAAAGGAAAAGGAGTTGTTTACAGTTGAAACTCCCTCAAGTACAAAGTTTATTTTAGATGTTTTACTTGTACCTGAGATAAATCAAAGTCTTTTAAGTGTGAGGACAAATGCTTGAGAGGCATTATGCCCTGCATTTCGAAAGACATGACATGCACTATATTTGATCCCTCTGGTTATGAACTAATGTCTGTTAAGATGAGAGATAAAAGCTTTCCGATATAGAATTTAGAACATTCAGCTATGCATGCTTTTTCAAGTACAGTAGATGACTCTTCCTTGTGGCACAAAAGACTTGGCCATTTTAGTTATTCTACTTTGAAGCATATGAATTCAAATGCTTTGATTCAAAACTTATTTGCCATTTAAGATAATACTGATGTGTGTAAAGTGTGTCAGTATAGAAAGTAAAGTAAATTGCCATTTCCCATTGAAGCAAGCTGGAAAGTCTCTAAAAAATTACAGCTTGTGCATACTAATGTGTGTGGTCCAATGAGCACAACATCTCTAAATGGCAGCAAGTATTTTATGCTATTTATAGATGATTTTATAAAGATGAGTTGGGTGTTTTTTCTGAAGCAAAAATCAGATGTATTTTCAGTTTTTCAAAGGTTCAAGCTTATATGGTTGAAAATGAGGTTGCATGTCAGATAAAAAAACTCAGGCCTGATAAATGGAACTGAGTACACAGCAGGGGAGTTCAAAAGTTTCTGTGAACAAGCTAGAATCCAACATCAGTTGACTGTTCCCTACACCCCTCAACAGAATGGAGTAAGTAAAAGGAAAAATAGGTCTGTAATGGAGATGGCTACGTGTTTGCTTTTTGAAAAAAACCTTCCTAAAACATTTTGGGCTGAGGCAGTTAATACCTCAGTATATTTACATAATATGTTATCTACCAAAGTCTTGAAAGGAAAAACTCCTTGTGAGGCATGGCATGGAGAGAAGCCTTCAGCTGAGCATCTCAAAATATTTGACTGTGTGTGTTATGCTCTTGTTCCAGAAGTAAAGAGAGACAAACTAGATCAGAAAGCAGAAGTTGGTTTTTTTATGGGGCACAATAGTAACTCCAAAAGTTACAGAATATGAAACTTGATGACAAAGAAGATTCTTGTCAGTAAAAATATGAAGTTTGATGAGTTTTCTAAATGGAATTGGGAAAATTCAGTAGTAGAAGCCTCAAGTAAAGGTCAACTTAGAGAATATAATCTCCAAGATCAAAATATTAAAGATGAAGAAGAAAATTATGACAATGACACTGAATTTCCAGTTAGAGACGCTAGAACTTTAGAAGAGATTTATGGAAGGTGCAATTTTGCTACATTAGAACCTACAAGGTATGTTGAAGCTGTTGCCAAAGACGATTGGAAAACTGCTATGCAGGAGGAGATAAATATGATTGAGAAAAACAAAACTTGGCAGCTTTGTAGAAAGACCAAGCAATCAAAAAAGTAATTGGTGTTAAGTAGGTTTATAGAACCAAACTCAATCCTGATGGTTCTATAAAGAAACCCAAAGCTAGGTTGGTGGTAAAAGGCTATTTTCAGCAGCATGGAGTTGATTTTTCTGATGCATTTGCTCCTGTGACAAGACATGATATAATCAGGCTGTTAGCAGTATTGGCAGCAAAATTGGGATGGAAAATCTATTATTTTGATGTGAAATTAGCATTCTTAAATGGTTTACTGGAGGAGGACATCTATGTTGATCAACTTGAAGGCTTTCAAGTTCCTGGAAGTGAAGATAAAGTCATGAACTTCATAAAGCACTCTATGGTTTGAAACAAGCACCAATGGCCTGATATAGCAGAATTGATAGCTATCTTATGCAAAAAGGCTTTAAAAGAAGTGAAAATGAAGCTACTTTATATGTGAAGAAATTAACAAATGAAATGAACCTCATTGTGTCCTTGTATATTGATGATCTACTGGTGATAGGGATAATTCAAATTCCTAAAGCAATTTAAGCATGATATGGAGAATGAGTTTGAATGACTAATTTAGGAGAGATGAATTATTCTTGGAATGGAATCCACCATCAATTTTCATTTAACAAGAAAATATGCTTGGAGATATTAAGAAGTTTATATGGGAAATGTAAACCTGTGGCAACACCTCTTGTTGTAATGAGAAGTGTCAAGTAATGTGCTAATAGTAGGTAGATGCTTCTGTGTACAGAAGCTTAATTGGGAGTTTATTGTATCTTTTAGCAACCAGACCAGACATAATGTTTGCCGCAAGCTTGCTTTCTAGATTTATGCATTCACCTAGTCAAGCTCACTATGGTGCAGCAAAACGAGTATTGGGATATTAGGGGTACATTGATTATGGCTTGTCTTTTTGAAATGAAAGTGGAAAATTCAGGAATGCAGATAGTGACTGGGCAGGAAGTTAGATGATTCCAAGAGCACTCTGGTATATTTCTCATTTGGAGTGGTGTTTTCCTCACGATTCAAAGAACAGATGTGGTGGCCCAATCCTCAGCTGAAGCTGAGTATAATTTAGCTGCATCAGCAACAAATCAAGCTATTTGGCTTAGAAAAATTTTATCTGAAGTGGGGCAACTCCTAGATGAAAGCTATCTATCATATGGGTTGACAATAAGTAGTCATTGCTATAACAAAGATCCTATCCAGCATGGAAGAACTAGCACATCATGTGAAGTATCATGCCATCAGAGAGGTTGAGAAGTCAAAGGAAATTAGTTTGGAGCATTACAGCTCAGAGAGTCAAGTTGCAGACATCATGACCAAAGCCCTATCCAAGGGCAAGTTTGAAGTGCTGAGATCAAAGCTTGGAGTATACAAGAAAAATCTCAAGGAGGAGTGTTAGAAATTGAGATTTTTCTAGATATTTTAAGTTAATATTAGATATCTTTCTCTGTTTTTTGTTAAAGCCTGCAATAGTTGGTCTGGTTAGGTAAAAACAAGTGTTGATCCTTATTTTAAGGAGTGATGGCTATAATGTTTGCAGATGAGTAGTTAGAAATGAGTGTTAGTCCTTATTTTATGGAGAATTACATAAGTCTTTTGTGCTAACCAATCAGCAGGCTATGTTAGCCTTTTTTGATCATATTTGTAATATATATACATATGACTCTCAGTAAATGAATTAATTTTCAGACCAATTCTTCCTACGATTGTACTAGTTTTTTTTTTCTGCAAGACACTTTCTCTGTTTTGTGTTACTACAACAAAGAATCTGTTATTAGCAAATGAAAAGGTTACAACAAGGTTCCCTTATTCGAGTCATGGGACAACTCCAAAGCCAAAGGCCATACAACATTCTCATACCCACCTCTCTGTACAATCCTGCTTATATACAAGCTACTTCCTTCACATCCACTTGATATCAGTTACTAACCAACTAACTAATTCCACCACACACTGTTATATCCTTGTTCCTCTGCTTCATAGCCCACCTAATACACATAGTCCTTAGCCTTAGCTGGAGCACTCCTAATCCTTTTGTCAATTTCCCTTACTGTATCACCTCCATTAATGGCTCATGATACCATCAAGAGAAAACAGAGAAGCAGAAAGTTTGTGTATTGTATTGTGATCGATTACTTTGTTCTGAATACAAAATAGGTATTTATACAAGTGAGCTTAGCCTAACTAGAATAACAGAACTCAAATAGCTTTAACTTATTATAGCTAATATGTTCTTATTACATTCCCTAATACCCAGTTTCTATATCTCCAGTGAGGAGGCTCATGTCTCACTGCACCTTTGTGTTACCACTTTCTCTTGTTCTGCAGTCCTCGCTAGCTAGTTGAAGCAGATAGACATGGTAGTTTCGAAATTTCAGAAATGCACATGAAAATGGAGTTTCGTCACCATTTCTTCTTCCATGACTCCTCATGAGAGGTACAAGTCTGTTGCTTTTTCTCTCTGAGCACATGAATATACATTTTTTTTTCTCGTCTAATATTGCATATAATTATAGCATCAGTGTGAAGGGGTTGAACTTCAAAGTTCGAACTCAATATTTGACAACATAAGGAGCACTAATAATACACGCAGAGATTTACCTAATTCAATATAAAATTCAAAGAGAGATCAAAGTCGTTTATTCCATTCTAGAAAATAAATGATATAAAAACATCAGAAATCTGTTATTTCTCGTTAGGTAGAGGACCATACACACAGAAGAAGAAGAAGAAGCGAAAAATTTGAATTAAGCATCTGTATATTGTTATATATTAAGAAGCATTACCTTGTGTAACTAATTTTTCCACTGTTCTATTTTTCCAATTAACAATAATTTAACCAGTCAAAGATCTATCTGTAAGGTTGAAAAGTATTTCATAAGTCAGGTTTAGAACTTTGTTGTCTGTTAGTTCTGAATGGTCCATTTAATTTATTTTATTCTTAGCTATATTGATAATAAAATATGAACTACAATAAAGATAACTACACATTAATTTATAATATAATATGTAGCCTTAATTTGATAGTGAAGGAAAAAAAGCATCTCTAAACAGCCGTTATGAGCTTACTGCGTTGGATTCATAAGAAAAATTTAGGGCTCTTGAGCACCACCACTACCTGCCAAAATAACTTTGATGTTAGTGTAAAACTTATCATGTTTTATATTATATATGTAATAACAAGTCTTCGGAAAAAATCATTTTAACCATCTAATTTCACATTTCGTAATTACATGAACATTTTGACTTTTATAAAGAAACAGCTAAATAGCATATGTTTTTCATTTTAATTACTGTTTGATTGCTTTACATTCAAAATGAAGAGACTTTTCAAACAAGTGAACCACAAATTAGGGACTTCTGTAATTCCAAATATGGAATAACAACAAATTTGAAGACTCGTACTCAGCGGATTATTGCTAACACGTGCTTTTCAAATTGGCATACAGTTTTCGAAAAAACAGCTATATATTACTGATTATAAACGAATAACTAAGTTTCTTGTCCTCTTATTGCTATGCTACTTATAAATTAAAGTGAGTCAAAATTAAGATTGATATTATTATTTATTCATATTTTATTTTTGAAAAATTATTAATAAAATAATGACATGTTATAACCAATTTATTAATTTTTATTTCCTTATTTAACTACAATAATCTGCAGTCATCTCAGCAATTACATTAGTATATATAAATTGACTAATAATTAAAAAAGCATCTACATAGTGATATATATTATTTTTGAAAAAATAGAAATGAGGATTTCTTCAATGAATTTTTCAAATTAACGTACAAGCTCAGTGTAATCTCTGAAATAAAAATTTATGCTTGTATAGGTTTTACATACATGAAATGAGGTTAATGCAATTTAATTTAATTTTCATTTATCTTGACATGCTTTGATACCAAAAGGAATTTATATTTTTTTACTATTTATTCATTATTGTAATTATGTTGAATTCAACTTCTTAGCATATAAACATTTTAGCAGATTATATATTATAAGTGACTCAGTGCCTCCGTTATAGTCAGTGTTGTGAAAGAGATTTACAAACTCAGTAAATTAAATAGAATATTGTCCAGTTAGAAATCAGAGGATAATTAATTTAATTTACATAATTAGTATAACAAAGATAGTGAAAGGACAAGAAATAAAATAGCTTGTTCTATATATTCAGGTTGTTAATTAGTCATTAAATAAAATTTTATTTTACTTTATTTTCCACCGACTTTGGATCTACGGATTTTTTCTGCTCTTAATCAAATTATTCCAAGTTCTCTCATTCCTCGAAATATCATTAGAGAATCACCAAATTATAAGTCAAAAATTAGGACGAAACAGGGAAAAACAATATATATAGTTCTAAATTTTCTACATTTGGTCTTTAATGGTCAAGAATTTACGCCTGGCTCATATTAATTAAAGAAAAATACATTTTAATTATTTAAAGAGAGTCAAGTGCAATTTTGAAAAACAAATGAACAAAACATTCCACGAAGTCGTTTTACACGAGTAGATGATCAATTCTAAAATGCTAATTTCAAAGATTTTTGTGAAAACTAAGCTTCATAAATGGTGTCTTTGAGGACTTGAGGATGGTCAATTTGCTTGACATTTGCGCTGTTCATTTTTCCAACAAGGAGGTAACGAATTGCAACGTTCTTTCTTCTAGCCAAACTAAACGGATTCTTTGTTCAGCTTCAAAACTTTTGACCCATGACTCCATCTTTTCCAAGTAATCACAACTAAGGATGAGAATAGGAGACGATTTATTAGGAGTCTACAGCCTGATCTATTCTTGACTTATTTATTATATAAATTATCGTTTAAATTTTTATAAAAATCTATTTAATTAAATAAATTAGATTTAAATCTTTAAAAATATTTATTTAACTTAATAAATTAATTTATTCATATATAATATTTAAAAAGTATAATATTTTTATAATTTTTATTATTATATATTTATTTAATTTATTAATTCTATACATAATAAAACAATTTTAATTAAAAGTATAGATCTATTTAAAATTTTAAAAGTTACTTATTAACTTAATTTAAAATTTTTATATAATATAAATTTTTAAATAAATTTACAAATCAAGCTAAACTTTTATATTTTTATAACTTAGTTTAAACTAGTCGATTTCCAATCCTAATCACAAGAGACATCATAAATTATTGTTTTTTTTAATATTCTTTTGTCATCATTTTTTCCTTTCGGTTGAACAGACGGGAGTTGTTTTCAACTTTTTTAATGGAATATTCTCATTCATACGCATTCATATAAGAGAACCAAATAGAAAAAGAAAGGAAACAGCAGAAAACAACTAATGAATAAATTAACGAAAGACTTTTTAGCAAATGGTGACCTGTGAAGTCATCTCTCTTCTCTCTGTGGGGTGTGCTGCCTCCAGGAAGTGCTCCTTTAATCCACTAGCCAGAAGACCATTCGCCGTTGTCTTTTTTTTCAAAAAAAAAAAAACCATGATTTTGACGTGTGCTAGCTGCTAATTGATAAATAACGCTTTCTCGAGCTTACCACTTCCATGTCCTTTCTACCCCATAATTCCTTGGTGGTTGGTTCTAGTTAAATAACAAATTAAGCACCATGCCACTTAATACTATGTGCTGAGATTAGTTCATCGTATGTCTGTTAACCTTTAAAGATTAGATAATATATTAATTAAATATAACATAGTCAGTTTTAAATTTTTATTTATTTGGTAATTATTTAAAATTTAAAATTTATTCTTTATTTAATTAATTTTCATATCAAAATTATTTTTAAAAAATGAAAATCAATTAATATTTACTATTAAACTAATACAAAATCAAAATTTAAAACATATAGCACACATATATATATATATATATATATATATATATATATTGAGATTAACTTAAATATTTATAGCAAAGTATTCTAAACCAAGTTTTTGTACAGTTACCAACCTTGGACCATAGAAAAGGAAATAGCATAATTAATAATGGTTGTCCCACTTCCTCTGTTTATGGTGCCCTTCCTAGATATTAAATGCAGACTCCTAGGCAAAGAAGAAGAGTCCAACATAAATAAACTAAAAAATAGTGGCTCAGAGTTTATCACTGAACCCGACGAAAGGTTTCACGGGAGGAACCCTTTTTTGGTGACCCAGTCCAACAGGGAATGGTGGGTGCCATGCACATAGAGGGCATTACGGAGCATGTTGGGTTGCCAACTTTGTATGGGACAGTTCCAATAATAATCTCCGGGTTCACACTTGAAGAATTTTGGTTAGCTTCTTGTCCAATTTGTGCGCTGAAACTGGGGAGATTCAACTTTGAAGAATCTTCTCACCTATTCTTCACGCAGGGGATTGAAATTCTAATAGAGGTATATTAAGAGTTGTTATAAACTAATTATCTCAAAAATTTAAGTTGTTAGGCGAATATATATAAAAAGTTTTATATCTAATCACTTAATAATAGAAGTTTTGTTATCGTATCGAAAATTAATTATCTCAAAAACTTAAACTATTAAATAAAAATATATAAATAATTTTATATCTCTAAACAGAGTTAATTATAGCATATGCCATGTAGACTTAAGAAGATATATGAAGTTAGGCATTTAATATAATGATTCATATGTGTGATGATTTTTTCTAACATTAATTGCGGATTAGGTATGTAAACCAAACGCCTCCATTACTAGTAGGGTTATAATTGGACTAGAACTTCTTCGGGGCAAGTTTTATGTCAATTTGCCACCAATTACGTCTCATATATTTGTCAACCTTTTGGTATAACGGCACAAACGACTTCATTAACAAAACCATATTTTTTTATTAAGTTAAAAAAAATTTGAGTCAACATATTTGTTAATCTGAATTTTAATCATTGTCAATATTTTTAATACGTAAAGAAATATATTACATTTTTCCTCAAATTTTTATTCAGCCTAACCACGGGAAATTTGTTTCTGAGTTTAATTTCGGGATTCAATTTTGATACTCTGTGTGTAACACTTATTTATACTTTCATCATTTCTATAAAATTATATGTTGTTATATTATTAAAAAAATTCAATTAAAAAAATAACTGTATGAGAGCTTAAACTTTTTTAATTGTAGTAATAAAATATGATTAAATAATAATATAAGTTTAATATTGATAATAAATTAAAATTAAATATCAATCATGTGATATTATCAGGACTTTTATAATTAAGTGATTATTAGAATATTTTTAGAATATTTAAAATATCTTTATAATATTTTAAAAAAAATTTAGAATATATTATAAAATTAATTAATCTTCTAACTGATGAAGCAAATTTAAGAATCGTATCTTAATTTTATTATATTTTTTGATTTATTTTTTATTTGATTAGAATTTTTAGAATATAAATAAAAATTAATACTTTATTTTTTGTATCACATCTATTACATATTATTATTTAATTTTTATTTTATTTTTTTTTCTACTACATAAGGTAAAGCGGACTTGTATATTATTTATACTTAAAGCTCAAAAATTTTTTATATAAGATAGTGTGTTAGAAAAATAAAATTATTTAATATATTTTTTATATAAAAACTTAAATTTTTAAAATAATTAAAGTGGGACTCGTATGTCAAGAGTGGACCCTTTGTCCTATGCTGAAGGAAGGACTTGAACTCATGAAAACTTGGGGCAAGGGGGGTTCAGAGCACATTTAGCCGCCCAGCCTACGTGTCAAAGGGAAAAAATCGTAGAACAGTCAAAAAAATTTGGTAACATGAAAGAGAAGCAAGAGTTGGCCATTAGGCTGCAGTTTAGCAGTTATATATAAGTCCATTGATCGCTTGGCATTATGTAAATGCCTGCACGTTTTTTGAAGGTGCGTGTTAAGGTTCCAAAGAGAATTTAGTAACGAAGAGAAAGAGAAAGAGAGAGAAACACAGACAATTCCAAAGAAAAAACTCGTAATAGGACTTAAACTTTGCATTTATCAGTTGGTCTTCCATCTCCTATTGTTTTCTGTAACTCTCAGAAACTGCTTCTGTAGGAAAGACATCATTGGTAATCCTCAAGGTTCGTCCATGTCTTTCAAAACTCTCTTTCTGGCCAAAAATTTCGTTTGATTACCATGCATATTAACAGTACTCTTTAGTTTTTACCATTTTAACAGCATTATCAGAGTTCATTTTGGCATTCATCAGTTTCTTCATCTGGGGCCTTAATTGTCTCTGAAATGAAGCTGAAAATGAAGCTGCTAAATGTCTTTCAGGTTCATATTAATTGGTAAAAGATGAAGGTGGTGGGTCAGATGAGGAAACGGGTTTTCTTCCTGTGTTGGTTTGGAATGACTGTGCAGCTCTGCTTCTTGCTCTGTGCCTGTTCTGAGAAGACTTCATTTAGGTTCTCCCTCATCTTTTGCCTCTCCTTTTGGCTATATAGCAATGTTGCCTTTCCTTTGCACTTTATCTTTACGTGACCCAGAGTCGCAGAGAACAAAAGGAAAGCAAGAGAGAGAAGTATGAGAGCATTAAAAAGAAAGAAATTCTATTTAGATATTGTTTTATTCTTTCCATGAAAAGTAATTCTAAAGAAAAAATAAAAACGGAGAGAGAGAGAGAGAGTGCTTCCAATAAAATAGAAGAGTCACGGTTTCTTTGTCTCTTGTGTTCCTGTTTCTTCTCACATGAGAACTTTTAGAATTCCATGTCCTTTATTATCTTCATGTTATGCTACTATCACTTTTGTCCATTACTTTATGGCAATGAAATGAAAAGACATTTTGCAAGTTAACCACTGTGGCGATGAAAAGAATTGATTCCTGCACCTGCATCTTCCCCTGCACCATCTCACTCTTTTTATTTCACATGTCTCCAGTCCCCATGCAAAATAGTCTAAACCTGGCTGCAGCACAGATAATTTCTATCCTATGACCCCAACTCTGATGAAAATGCTATTAACTCTTACGTTTCTGAATTCACATTCTACAAATTGCGTTCTCTGTAATTAAAGTATTAAACCACTTTGCATTAATAGTAATGGTGTACTACGATAAAAATGAAATCTCCCTTCTGTTCAAAACATAGCAATATGGGTTAAATACGTCCATGTATATACCTAAAGTTTAAGTTATGCTACTTGGCATTGCACACTTTTGCAGTTTTTCCCCTGTATACATGATATCTGATTGCTTGTCAATTCACTTTTTTTTTGGGGTCAATTCACTTAAACTTGTTCTGTACAGCTCAGATTTGTACACATTAGTTGTTATGCACAAATGGGCTAGAGTGAGTACCGAGCAACTCATTTCTCAAAATTCAACTACGAAGCTTTTAAGTTGCCTTGTTGTTCCGGTGCCACTGCCCTTGATAACTCTGCCTCTCCCCACCTATCTCTTAGGTGGGGGAACTACATCTCTCTATTTACTTCCAATAAGTCAACAAAAACGACTTTTTGAGGGGGAAGAGGAAGAAAATTATGCACTGCCTATAACAGAAAAGAAAAATGAACCTTTTACCACCACTCAATTTTCTGTCATAATATTTTTTTCTCCTTTGATTATTGTCCTATTGAAATGCTAAAGTAACCAATACTCCACAACGCCTTGAATTTACTTTTATAAGCTTTTCCTTTCCATGCATGCCTTTCAACTGCAGAAGAGGTTTAAGGGAAATCAACAGGCTAGAACCTGCTTCTTCTCATTCTGCAGTCAAGCTGAATACAGAAAACCATGACCAGGTGATAAATAACAGCTGGCTTTAGGGAAAAAAAAAACAAAACTCATTGGTTAGATTTTGTCTTTTGGTCTGAAAAATAAATACTTGGTTTTTTACCATGAGTGACATTTGGCTTCGATTTTCAGTTGGTGGTTGACAATGGCATCGTTTCCCTCACTTTGTCAAAGCCCGAGGGCTACGTCCTTGGAATATCATATAATGGAATTGACAACATACTTGAAGCTCAAAACGAAGAACAAGATAGAGGGTACGTTACCCACTTTGCGCTAAACTAATCAAATTAAAGTTGGTCATTGCTACAAGATAATCATGTAAACTTTTGGCATAAAAACTGGATGCATTTTCATGCATATAAATCATGGTTTAATTGACAGAGTAATAGCGTGTCCATATTTGTAGGTACTTGGACGTTGTTTGGAATGAACCAGGAGAACGTGGTAACTTTCAGAGGTATTTCATACACTTAATGAAATGAATAATGCATGCTTCCTGCTCTGAAGTGATTCAAGAGACTAATTTTATAATTGAAATTGTTCTGCAGAATCCATGGGACTAATTTCTCGGTTATAGCAGCTGACGAGAATCTGGTGGAGGTTTCATTTCTTAGAACATGGACATCTTCCATGAAAGGCTCAAATGTCCCCATAAACATAGACATAAGGTGGATTGCATGTCTTAACTTTTTGTTCAATTTAAGAACTAAGTCACAAACAGAGAAGGACGGATTCCTAGTTAGGAACTACATAGAAATAAGGTAATTGACATTGCATGAGACAATTTTATTTTTGCAGTTACATTTTGCGAAGAGGTGACTCAGGATTTTATTCGTATGCAATATTTGAGCGCCCTGAAGGATTTCCAGCAGCGGAGGTTGATCAAATTAGGATTGTTTTCAAGCTCCAAGAAGACAGGTACCTAGAAAAAGTGAAAAACATCAGCACTTTCGAGAAAAGCATTAGTACTATTCTTTACCTAGGGGAAAAAAAACCTAATATTATTGTCTGTAAAAAATACATATTTTTTCAATTTAATTCTCTAAAATTTGATTTATTAAGATAAATTAAAAAAAATTGAAACTTTGCGCTTAACTATGAAAAATCAACGGCACAGGTTCAACTATATGGCCATATCAGATTCTAGGCAAAGAAGCATGCCAACGATGAGAGATAGAGAAACCGGCCAGCCCCTGGCTTATCCTGAAGCTGTTCTCTTAACCAAACCAAGTAACCCAGAATTTAGAGGAGAGGTACCTCACTTTTTGTACATGTTTGCTTGTTTGATTTGCCATGGCTTTTATGGATGTTTCTGCTTTTTGTTGCTGACATGGGGTTTTGGTTTAAAATTCCCGTGAATGGGTGAATGATTGCGTTGGTCTCAGGTGGATGACAAATACCAGTACTCGTGTCAGAACACAGACAACACCGTTCATGGCTGGATTAGCTATGATTCTGATGCACATGTGGGTTTCTGGATGATTTCACCAAGCAATGAGTTCCGCAATGCTGGGCCCATCAAGCAAGACCTCACCTCTCATGTTGGCCCCGTCACCCTATCTGTAAGTCCAACCTCTTTGTCCCCACATCTTTACTACTACAGTCCAAACAAAGCAACTGCACAGTTGACACTTTCAGACCCAAACAAAATCCATAAATTCTTATTGTCAGTTGTTACTGACAAGCCCCTACCAACTACATAGCCAACAAATAAAGTAGTTCTCTGTTTTCCCTTTGATTTGCTAGTTTTGTTGATGTGTAGATGTTTGTGAGCACCCACTATGCTGGCAAGGAGGTAACCATGGCATTTCAAGAAGGGGAGACTTATAAAAAGGTTTTTGGCCCTGTTTTTGTCTACCTCAACTCTGCTTCAAGCGAGGATGATTCACAATCGCTCTGGTCGGATGCTGCACTACAGGTACTAAACACGCCCTAGCAGCACCCAGCTGTGCTTGTTTATTACACAGTATTAGATTGCTTATGTCATGGCACATAATTTAATTTTGTTCTTTAATCCACTAGCTATCCAACGAAGTCAAAAGCTGGCCTTACGATTTTCCTCTATCAGAAGATTTCGTTCCACCCAATCAACGGGGAACAGTAGCAGGACGATTACTTGTCCAAGATAGGTATATGCTTATGCCTTGTTTACCTACATTTTATTCTTTATTTCCATACGACCACTTAGATGTATAGAAACCAGCTGAAGTTCCTTTCTTCACCAGGTACATCAGGGGAGGGAGATTTCAATATGGTGACAATGCTTATGTTGGTCTAGCTTTGCCTGGAGATGCAGGATCATGGCAGAAAGAAAGCAAGGTATATTTGAAGTTGGGGCCAGTGAAATTTAGTCTCTTGAACTTTGAATGGTTAGTGAGTCAGCTAAAAATGGTTTGAATTTTATGCCATTCACAGGGCTATCAATTCTGGACTCAAGCTGACAGAAAGGGATACTTCCTAATAAAAAATATTGTTCCTGGGGATTATAATTTGTATGCATGGGTTCCTGGCTTCATTGGTGATTACAGATACAATGCAACCATCACCATCACACCAGGTACAATATCCTCTTCAACTCTCTTGTGGGTTTAACCCCAAATGACTTATAACTTGCTCAATTAGACGTTTAACATTGTTTGTACCTGTAGGAGGCGTCATCAAATTGGATTCACTTGTATATAGTCCTCCAAGAAATGGCCCCACCCTTTGGGAAATTGGGATCCCAGATCGCTCTGCTGCAGAATTCTACGTACCAGACCCTTACCCTATGCTCATGAACAAATTATACACGGAAAAGCGCACAAACAAGTTAGCCCAAAACCCGTTCTCAACAATTGCTGCTTCTGTTACTCTGCACATTCTTTTCGTTTTACTCATTCAAAGTGTATCAACTTTTTGTCAGGTTTAGGCAATACGGGTTGTGGGAACGTTATGCTGATTTATACCCAAATGATGATCTCGTTTACACTGTTGGTGTCAGCGAGTATCAGAAGGATTGGTTTTTTGCTCACGTTACCAGGTAAATTTCGTTAATAATATGTTGTTAATGGTTAAGTTCTGCTGGGTTTTGACACTACTTTGCACTGTATGCAGGAACACAGGGAACAAGACATACGAGGCAACGACATGGCAGATTATATTTGAACATCGAAATGACATATTCAGAGGAAACTACACACTACAACTGGCCTTGGCAAGTGCCTCTGAATCCGACTTGCAGGTACCCCGCTTCATTTCTTCCAAAACTGAGCTTTTCTGCTATGAGTCTGTTGTAACTTGTGGAGTTATTTTCACTAACACTTCCGAGATGGGTGATCAGGTTCGGTTCAATGACCCAGTAGCTTATCCTCCCCACTTCGCAACAGGGCCATTTGGAGGAGACAATGCCATAGCTAGGCATGGCATCCATGGATTGCACAGGCTGTTCAGCATCGATGTGCCAAGTGATCGTTTTGTGAAAGGAAAGAACACCATCTATCTGAGGCAGTCAAGAGCCATGAGTCCTTTCCAAGGAGTTATGTATGATTATGTCCGTTTAGAGAGACCTCCAAATCCAACGAATTGAGATATTGTGTGTAACTTGTAGTGGACACAGTAAATTAAATAGGCGTGTAATTAGACTTAGTGCATTGCAGCAATTCTTTCATCTCACAGTGGAAAGGTTATAATTGGATGGAAAGCAGGAATTGATTTATAGAATAAAACCCAGTCATTTTTAATTTTCAAATACCTTTCCTGTGTGCATCCCGCATAAAACAACCGATAGTAAAGTCGAATTTTAAATAGTATTGTTACATGCCGGCTAAAACATCCCAGATGGTTACCCCGCTTACACGGCCCAATAGTGGATTTGGATAAACGGTGAAAGGTGTACTACTTTAAATAAAAAAAGAAAAAAGAATAGTCCCTGAATTAAACAAATTAGTCCCTAAATAAAGAAAAAAAAAACAACCGATACTAAAGTTGAATTTTAAATGATTAAATTATTAAATTATTAAATTAGTCTTTGATAAATTTTACTTATTTAATATTAGTCCTGAAATATTTAAATTTTATTATAGTTCTTAATATTTATCATTTAAGTTAGTTTATTAATATGATTTATTTTTAAATTATTTAAAATTAATTTAAATGATAAAATGATTTATTAAAAATTTTAAATAATATTACAATTTTTTAAAAATTAATATAAAATTAATAAAATCTTTCAATAGTCAATTTCAAATAGTAGTGTTACATTCGGGCTAACACATCGCAGATAGGTACCCAGCTTGCACGGCACGACAATGGATTTGGATAGAAAGTGAAGGTGCCCTTCAGATAAAATGAATCAGTAAGCCAAAGTAAATAACAAATTAAGAAATAAGATTTCTAATAAATTTGGACTCGCCTCATTTAAAGTGAAAAATTTATTTTAATAAAAAAATAAATAAAAATAAAATGTAATTATTAATAAAAAATTTAAAAATTTTAAAATTAATATTTTAATAATTTTATATATTATTATTATATTTATACATATATTTTATTATTATATTAATTATTAATTAATTAATAATTATTACTCTTCATTTGTTCTGACTTAGTTTTTAATGTATTTGTTTCTAAAGTGAATAATTTTACATATATATATATATATATATTCTCCAACCGGGTTACGCGCTATATTGTATTTCTGTCCACATCATCATCTTAGTGATTTCTACTTTTCCCATCTTTTAATGAAGAGCAAAATAACTGTAGTGCTGCAAGACAGAGGATGTGGCACAGCGTTTGTGGAGTCACAACTTCAACAAATTTTTTGTTTTCCCCCTTTCAAGTAACTTATTGTTTACATTTTTCTTTAATTATTTATTCTTCATTATATCTGCTCTATATTTTTAAAGGTTTAATTATAATATTTATATTTATAATTTAATTTAGATAAGATTATCAATAATTATTATTAAATAAAATACATTGAATATTAATATAATTTTAGGATCATATTAGTATTAACTGCTTTAATTTTTTATTTAATACTGATTTTATAAAGTATAAAATGATATTAAGAGGAGTTGTAGAAAGATATAACATTACCCTTACTATTATTATATTTCATTCTCTTAAATTTTATTTATGATTTTAACTTTTGAGATAAGTATACTAAATACTAAAATTGCTATTATCAAATCTTACCTCCATATGAAATATTTTTAATGGAAAAAAATTAAAATTTCTTATTCTTTTCTTTTTTTTTTTTACAGAAATTGCTTATTGTTTAAATAAACTAAAATATGTATAAACTTATAAATTGTACGGAAATGATAATTAGTCATTATATAATAAATTTGACTTGAGTAGTTGAGTGCAATAAATGATATTGATGATCTTTTAACTAATTTAAATTTCACCTCATTATAATTACTTAAAATTCATTTAATTAGTCTTTAATAATATCTATCCTTTCGCACTTATTTTGCAAGTTGTTATCTATACATATAATAAAATTGATTAAATTGAACACTATACTAAGTGTGTATTTAGATTAATTGATTTTGTAGTTAAAATTTTATTGAGAAAATTTTTAAATAAAAAATATTTTTTTCTTAAAAATAAATTATCGATCCAAATTAAACAATTATACTAGGTGACATGAATTTTTAGTAAAAAAAAATAAAATTACTCTAAATAATATAAAATACATATAAATGCACTGGAATAAATATATTAAATACTAATAGGATCTAAATGAAATTATTATATTTCTTTTAAAATAGGTATCATGAATTTTTAGTAAAAAAATGAAATTACTTTAAATAATTTTTTAAATAATTTAAAATATATAAATGCACGGAAATGATAAGTAGTTACTTATTAATCTAAACTCCTACTTGGTAACTACTAGCCATTAAATTTAATATTTAAATTTATTGAAACACATGATAATGATAAAAAGAAGAAATTACTAATTAAAAATACTATAAAATAAAATTCTCTATAGTTCACATGACAACATTAAGCGGCTACATCCGAAAACGAAAAAAAAAAAACGTTATAAATAAATGAAATAAAAAAAAAAGCTTCAAGAAGTGATAACCTCAAAGAAAAGCCAGAACATATCTTAAAGTTGCAGTTATCCTATATCTAAGGTCAATCACTTGCCATTGCGTAAATGCCTGGTTTGGAGGGTACGTAAACAAGTTTAAGGAAGAGAGACAGAGAAGGAAGCAGCAAAGTGCCAAACAACAGAGAAATCTTGCAAAAGGAACAAAATCTTGGTTTATTATAGTCTTTTTTTTTTTTTTCTGTAGTTCTCCATATATAACTCAACCAGCATTTTCTGAACAAATTGGTAATTGTACTTTGGTTTTTCTTTCTGGGTTATGGTTCATTTCCTTTATTATCTGGGGCACTTTATATATATATATATATATATATATATATATATATATATACACTTTTGCAGTAGTTTGTATCTCTAAGTTCGTTGTGTCACAGTTTTCTTTTTCTTGGTTACACGAAGGAACTTGCATTTCTGAGGTGAAGTTTGCAAATTCGCAGGTTTACATATTCTTAAAAATGAAGAGTATGGGTCTGACATAGAAACGGGGCTTGCTCATGTGGTGGTGGCTTGGAATGAAGCTGTGCTTCTTGCTTGCTGGTTGTTCTGCGATGACCTCATTTAGGTTCTCCCTTATCATTTTCATTTTCTCTCTGTTTTTTTTTTTTTTTGGGTGCTTCTTCACTTTTAGTTATATATGAATGTTACATTTCCTTTCCGTTTTTTATTTACTTGGAGTGATTCTCTTGTAGCAAAACGCATAGATTCTTATATGAACGTTGATGTTTAATCGTTTCCAGGAAAGTAATTATCAAAATAGCCAACGTCTATATGCGTGCAATGCTGGCCTTCAAATTAAATGGATCAAATTAATGTGTTTCTTTTGTGTGTGCGCTTTTCTAAATAGAATTGGAAGAAATTCTTCATATTTTAATGAATTGTGTGGATTCTTTTCATGTGTTGACAAGAATTTCAGAATTCACTTATTTTTTTTGGTATTTATTTCAGAATTCATTTTATCCATAAATAAATAAGCTCCTGCATTAAATCTGTTTGCTATCATATATATTTAAAGTTTATTTTATTTGTTTATTCACATAATAAAAGTTTAATGTATTTATTAATTATTCATATTATAAAGATACTACTGTATTATGTTTTCCTTAGGATTAGTTTAGTAAGGGAGTAAATATGGGAGTAAATTTTTATAAAATAAATTTTTTATATAAAATTGTATAAAAAGTTATCATCTAAAAATTTACCCTCACTTTTACTCACATGCCAAATATGCATTTTGGAGTGAATCCTAACTTAGCTAAATTCTTTCAGATTTGAGTACAAATCCTAAATTTAGAAAAAAAAAAAAATTTAACCGGGGTGCAGTAACTTTTCTCTCTATGTTCCTGTTTGCATATAGAGTACATAACTTATTTTCTATAGAAAAATCACTAATTCTGATGAAAATGAAATTGAGACATACGTTATTTCTGATTAATTATCTACAAATATATATTGCTTCAACTAATACCTTGAATTTATCAATGCAATGTATAAATGTCAAAAGTTTTTTTTCTTTTTGTATATTGATAACACGAAAGTTCGAATTTATGATCTCCTGTATACTACCTAAATCACCACTAATTCACTCCTATTGGCTTATATAAATGACAAAAAGATGAACTATATATTCACTTGGTCCAACATTTTTCTAACTTTGAATCTGTTAACATATGATAATATTGTTATACTCCTTATGATTCCAATTTTTTGCATTTTGTCATCTCAACGTTTTCTCCTTCCAATGACAGAAATTTAAGGGACATCAACAACCCAAACATAACATCTTATCCTGAAGTCCAGCTGTATTTAGAAAACAATAAGCAGGTGATTTAGATCTCCTACTTTGCTTAAATTCCCCTTAATTACTTGGCCTCTTCAATTTTGAAATCAATTGTAAATTAATAAAAAAGTGATATTAACAATTGGGTTAAACTTTCAGGTGGTAATGGACAATGGCATTGTTCGCGTCGCTTTGTCGAGGCCAGAGGGCACTGTCCTTGGAATATCATACGATGGAATAGATAATGTGCTTGAAGCTCGCAACAAATATGATGATAGAGGGTAAGGTTTAAATTAAATTCAATATGATGCATTTTTCCATGAAACTGAAATTAAATTTAAGCTTTTCCCCAAATCAATAATGCAGTAAAATTCAAAAATGTTATTCTTACACTTGGTTACTACACTTTTTCCTTTATATTTACATTTTATGATTAAAAATGAAGAAAGAGAAATTCACATTTTCTTTTTCTCTCTCCCTTTTTCCCTCTTTCCTATAAAAGGTAGTTAAAAAGAAGAAGTATATGAAAAAAAAAGATGTATGAATAATATTAAGAACAAGAGTATACAAACCCTTAAACTTTAGGTTATTTACAAATAATTTTATAAATTTTAAAATCGTCATAATTAGTACTTAACATATAACAATTATACAAATCAATCATTCCATTCACTTTTCATCTATTCCAAATTGAATAAAAAAAGATTTAGAATAAATAGCAGATAGATAAAAGAGTTTCTTTGTATAACTGTTATAATTTAAATATTAATTAAGATAATTCTAAAATTTAAAAAGTTATTTGTAAATAATCTAAAATTTAAGGAGTTTGTATGCTATTTTCTTATAATATTACTCAGTAAAGTTTTAGCACGAAAATCGGAGGCATAAACCCTTAATTAGTCATGGTTGTGACAGAATTAACATCTTAATTTCACATTTGCAGGTATATGGACGTTGTTTGGAATGTACCAGGAAATCATAATAACGTTTGGAGGTAGATTTTCCTCCATAATTATATTATAAACGCATGGAGACATATATATAAGTATTGCATGTCATCAAACAAATTGACCAATTCATATCCATTCCGCAGAATCCATGGGAGTGAATTTTCTGTCATAGAGGCTAACGAGAATCAGACAGAGGTTTCTTTTTTAAGAACATGGAACATGGATGGCTCAAGTCTCCCCTTAAACATAGAAAAAAGGTTATTTTTAACTCTTATGCACATATTTTTAAAATTTGGTCCCCTAATATTAATTGTTTAGATAGGTTCTTTTAATGTTTTAATTCTTCACAATTTGACCATTTCATACATTTTTATAGGCACCTGTATAACTTTTGTACTTCTCAAATGTGTACAACATCAAATTGCGATTAATTAAAACAAATTCAAGGACTCAATTAGTTTAGAGGAACAAATTGATTAAATATGTATCTTTTGAGAATTAAAATATTTTTTTGCTCTTATTTTCATAACAAATTAAATAGTGTTATTAGAAAAAACTTAATTATTTGAAATTTAAAATGGCATGTAAGATAAAATAATTTGGATATTAAAATATTGAGTAGTATGCACTATTTCTTTTCTCACATAAAGAAATCTAAATAATAACATATCATTTTGAGTAAAGAAGTAAAATTAGGGCAGAGCAGCTTAAACCTACAGTTACTTCTGTACTCAATATAAATGATGTTTATGATAACTTCGCGAAAAAAATAAATATAATAAATATTTGACAACTTTACATTGCTTAATAGGTTCAAAAGTTGTTAATATAGTGTTCCTTGTAGAGTACTTAAAAAAACTCCATGTAATCACGCAATGTAATCTCATACTGGTAAAGTTTCCGAAAAAAAGAGATGTAATTTTAATAGAATAGATACAAAATATATATATATTAATCATGTTAACCAATGTTTTGTTGTTTTGATTTTTACTGCTTTTATTATAGTAATACCTGGTGAAAATTAACAGTTTTATTAAAAGTTAAAAAATTTCGTGTTCTGTCAATTTAATATTAATCAGACAATCACTTTTCTCTCTTTCCTAATTTATCACTTACTCTTCTTCATTTCACTTTTTCTCTTTTATTACAGTTCATGAATTTGAAATAATAAACTTTATCACCTTTGAATCATCTTATTGTTCTTGTTTATTATTTAAGATTAAAATTCTCTTTCAGTCTAGTTTCATTGTTTAAATTATATAACTTACAAAATCTTGCCAATTTGTTCATGCGTGATTTCATAATATATATGTTCTCTTCGTAGTATGTAGTTTCACATGGTCTCCTTCAATAGCAAAATAATAAAATTTTGAATTTGTACTAGTTTCATTTTCAATCTCTTTCTGCTTTCATATTTCATCAGCTCAGCTCAGGAACACAAGTCACAGTTCATTTAGGATGATCAATAGGTGTAGCAAAGACAATTTCCATCATACGGAAGTAGTGGCTGCGATTGAACTGGAAACGTTTTACAATTGAAAAAAAAGGTTATACATTATACAACTAGTTGATGAAACTAAACCCAAGAACTTTAGTCATTATTTTATTACAATGTTTTCTTATGCATGCAGATTATTAAATGCATATATTATGTTATTGCTCAAGAAAAATGTGAAAGATGGAAAATTATTAAAGAATTTTGTAATATTATTAATTGTATGAAAGAATTAACTAAAATAGACAAGTATTCATGTTAGATTTATCTACATATACCCACAAGGGTCTAACTAATGATAAGCAAGGGACAAGTTTTGCCTACAATATCAAAAGTTTGTATTTAGCTAGATAACACTTTGTGAGAAAGACAGTCTGAGTACAGTAAGAAAAAAAAAGATTTTGATACATTATATAAGAGATGGATAATATAATATAATTAATACTATTCATATTTTGGTAAAATACTATATAACAATTTATCCAATCAAAATAATTTTATCTAACATTTTATAAAATTATATAAGATAAAATAATTTGATTTCTATGTATTATTTGATCAAGGTTAAATAAAATTATTTTGACCGAATATTATACTGTCTAGTATTTTATCTAAATAATATTATATAAAGATAGATAATATTAATTATATTATATTATCGCTTATAGAATGTATCAAACTAGACCAACCTTGCTATATGAGTTTGAATCCAGTTGAAGGATATTTTGTGAAGAAAGACAGTCTCAGAACTGTAAGAAAAAATAAAAGACTTATATATAGTATAAAAGTAAAGTACTACATATAATATATTCAGACTTACCATAAACAATGACAAAAATATATGTAGATGTGAATGAGGTATGAAACAAATCCAATTTTGCAGGTACATTTTACGTAGAGGCAGTTCAGGACTATATATATACTCTATATTTGAGCGTTCCGAAGGTTTTCCTGCACTTGAGGTTGATCATATTAGGATCGTTTTCAAGCTCCAGAAGGACAGGTAAATAGGAAAAAAAAAAAAAGCATTAGCATGCATGCACTTCGGTGAATCCTGAATAAGCCAAATTAAACAAACATGAGGAACTCAATCCCTAAAAGCAACTTATGAAAACTCAAAATGGCACAGGTTCCACTACATGGCTATATCAGATGATAGGCAGAGAGTCATGCCAACCCTAGAAGATAGAGCTAGCGGGCAACCCCTTGATTATGCTGAAGCTGTTCTTATAACCCAGCCTGGTAACCCAGAACTCAGAGGGGAGGTGCCTCTTTTCTTCCTTTTCTTCACTTGTTTTTTTTCCCTTGTTTTCTCTCTTGATTTTCACTCTTTTTTCAGTAGTGATATTAGATGATTTTTTGGGCTGTTTTTGCGTTTGAGTTTGACATGATGGGATGTTAATTTAAAAATGCCCATGATTTGGTGGGTTGGGCCGTGTGCTCAGGTGGATGACAAGTACCAATACTCCTGTGAGAACAAGGATTATGGTCTTCATGGGTGGATTAACTTTGACTCCAACTCGAATGAATCTGTGGGCTTCTGGATGATAACACCCAGTAGTGAGTTCCGTAATGGTGGGCTAGTCAAGCAAGGCCTCACCTCTCATGTTGGCCCAGTTACTCTCAATGTAAGTCCAACCTCTTCTACCCCAATCTTCCTGATGACCAAAAACCACAAAAACCCCAACCTTCCTAACTAAGTCCACAATTAACAAAATATTATAATATTTAAAAGAGAAGTCAGGTTTAAAATTGATATGTGAAATTTGACTTAACCAAGCTAAAAAAAAAGTGACATTTGATTTTAATAAATAATACTTATATAGTAAGTAATGTTGATATAAATATTAGATGTTGTAAAGTATTTTATTATCTCAAGTAACTTATAAATTATGATTTTAAATTTGTAAAGAAAAAAAGTCTATAGGTCAAATTTATTAATTAATCTTCTAAATTTTTTTTTATTTTTAAATTTTTTCTTTCTATTCAATAATATTTTTTCTTTTATTTTTAATTTTTTTATATTTATTATTTTCTTTTTTTTTCTGATGATAATATAAAACTCCTTCTTCATATCCGGAAATGCAAAACCGACTTATTTGAAATTTTTAATCATCATATTTGTTTGTGACCATTTCCACTATGATTATGACAATAGTTATGTTGAGTTTGATGGTGGAGCTAAGTATTGTTACTCTTACACGTTACACTTACTGAACAATCACACTCCTGACATATTTTCAATAGGAAGATATTCTTAAATTTTTAAAAAATAAGATATTTTTTTTATTTTATGTCATTTAATGAATAGTCATATTAATTTTGTAGAACAATGTTGTTTACATAAATTAAAATTTTTTAAAGACAATAATGAATCACAAGACTAATACAACTATTATTAAGCGATACAGAACAAGAAAAATATTTTATTTTTTAAAAAAGTAAGAATCTCTCGTTTCATAGGTAGTACATGCAAAATTCAAATTAATTCAATAAATACATGTCTAGGGTGTGAAAGTGTGATAAGAGCGAAAGCACAAGTGTGCAGAAGTGCCATTACTGTATTGTGTCATCCCATCTAAGTAGCTGAATTTTGTTAATGCTTAGACGTTTCATAGCACCCACTACGCCGGCAAGGGGGTAACCATGGCATTTGGAGAAGGAGAGCCTTTCAAGAAAGTTTATGGCCCAGTTTTTGTCTATCTCAACTCGGATTCAGGCACCCATGATTCACAAGCCCTCTGGACTGTTGCTGTTCAACAGGTGCCATGGCTAATTGCTTTTGAATATGGAAAATGCTATCCAGTTAGAAATAGATAGCCCGAATGAGATGGCGTGTTTAATATTTAATTATTCTTAAGGTTAGTTTAGTATGAGATAAAAATAAGAGGTAAATTTTTATGAATGAATAGGACATCAACTCATTTATGAAAATTCACCTCTCATGTTTATTGCATATAAAACATACACTTAAAAGTATGAATGGTCTATCATTGCATGTTTGGAAACAATTTATTTTGTGGTTAAAATAACTTATAATCAAAATATTATTGAAAAAAATATTTGAAAAAATATTTTTTTTCTAAAAATAATCTATTCCCAGACATGCACGTATGTGTTTGGATTAACTTATTTTATAATCAAAATAATTTATAATCAAAATCTTATAAAAAGAGCTTTTAAGAAAAAAGAGATTTTTCCTAAAATTAATTTATTACTAAATATGCACTTACATTTTGTTTTGTGCAACGAACACTTTTTGAATGAATCAAAACTCATTCATAAAAATTTAGTATCATTTTTACTTATATACTAAACATACACTTAAAAGAATGAATGGTTTTAGTATATATTTAAATTAGTTTATTTTATAGTTAAAATAATTTATAATTAAAATCTTATTAAAAGATCTTTTAAGAAAAAAAAGAGATTTTTTCTCAAAATTAATCTGTTACCAATATACCCTTACCATTTTGTTTTGTCCAACAAACACTCTTTGAATCCTGGCTAAATTCTGAATGCATAATTCTGGCATGTAGAACTACTCTTTGAATATATACCATTAAAAATATGCTTGTGGAACATGATGTAATTAGTAATTTGTTCTGGATTTGCTTCACTTAGTTGTCTGAGGAAGTCAAAAGCTGGCCCTCCGATTTCCCAACCTCACAGGATTTTTTTCCATCCAGTAAACGTGGAACAGTGGCAGGACGATTCCTAGTCCAAGACATGTACATGTTCTTGCATCATCTGTTTCTTTTATACTCCTTGTTTATCAACGGAGCTCAAGTTCCTTGCTTTTACCATCAGGTACAAGAAAGGAGGGAGATTTCTATTTGGTGACAAAGCTTATGTGGGTCTGGCTCTGCCTGGAGATGTGGGATCATGGCAAAGACAAAGCAAGGTGTTTCTGCTGCAAAAGAAATTCAGTTTCTTGAACTGTAAAGGGTCATTGATACTGTAAGAAATAATGTGAAATTAACACTATTTACAGGGTTACCAATTCTGGACTCAAGCTAGCAATAGAGGCCACTTCACAATAGAAAATGTTGTACCGGGGAACTACAATTTGTATGCATGGGTTCTTGGTATTTTTGGTGATTACAAATATAACACTACCATAACCATCACACCAGGTACAAAATTTTCCATAAATCTCTTCTATCAGATTGCTAGTATAATTGCTAACCTTGATATATATCTGACGCCTAAAACAGCTCCAATAGGTGACATTGACGAGATTAGTCACTGCCTAAAAATTTAGACACTGCTCATTGACGTTGTTTGTGCTGTAGGAAGTGTCATCCAATTGGGTTCACTAATATTTAGTCCACCAAGAAATGGACCAACAGTTTGGGAAATTGGCATCCCAGATCGCTCTGCTGCAGAGTTCCATATACCAGACCCTTATCCCACCCTCATGAACCGATTATACATTGGGAAACCCGAACACAAGTTAGCTGAAAACTGAATCAACAATTGCTTCTGCAGTTGATCTGCATGCTTTTTATTTTATTTTTTCATTTTTTGGTTTCTTTTAATTAACTAAGTGTTTCTACATTGACAGGTTTAGGCAATACGGATTGTGGAAACGTTACACTGATTTATATCCATATGATAACCTCGTTTACAATGTTGGTGTCAGTGATTACAGTAAAGATTGGTTCTATGCTCTGGTTACCAGGTAATGTTAATCAGTTTCATGGATCTAATAATTCTGTTCTCAAATTGTTGTGCTTGTTGGTTTTTAGTGACTCTGAATAGTAAAACACCAATGCATGCAGGAACATAGGAAACGATATATTCAGGGCAACGACATGGGAGATTAGATTTCAGCTCCCATTTGTTATGACAGGAAACTACACACTACAACTTGCCTTGGCTGCAGCCACAAGTTCTAACTTGGTGGTAAATGATGAAAGCCTAGCTAATTGATGACCACTTTTATAATCTTTTTTTCTGTTATATATGATAATTGTTAAATATATAAAATCATTTATGTACTTTTAACTAACAGCTATAAAGTCATTCATGTACTTTCACGTAATAATTTAAGCTTATCAAATAATTAGTTCATAACAATGACTAGATTACTTCACAAATACAATTTGAGATGGGTTTTACTTTATAGGTTCGGTTCAACAACCCTGTAGCTCATCTTCCCCACTTCTGTACTGGAGCAATAGGCCAAGACAATGCCATAGCAAGACATGGCATCCATGGATTGTATTGGAGGTACAGCATTGAAGTACCTAGCTATCTTTTAGTAGAAGGGAACAACACCATCTATCTGAGACAGGCAAGAGGTGCAGGTCCTTTCCAAGGAGTTATGTATGACTATATCCGTTTAGAAAGACCTGCAACTTCATGGACTTAACTAGTACTCTATGTCTGAATCTGTTATTCTTTCATTTCGTTCATTAGTAAGTATGGTACAGTTGATATGGTAGATAGCAGAATTCATTTACAGATTAGGAAGAAAGCTAGTTGTTTGTTTCTTCAATTTATTGTGTTCCTGTCTATCCGAACAATAATAGCAATTCTTTAAATATTCGAATGAATTGGACCCATGCTTGTTAACTTGTGCTCATTTTCATTCTTTCTTGTTTTAAAATGTTATTCTTACCCTTTATTTTTACTTATAATAGCAATTCTTTAAATATTCAAGTGGATTGGACCCATCCTTGTTAACTTGTGCTCATTTTATTCTTTCTTATTTTAAAAATGTTATTCTTATCCTTTATTTTTACTCATACTCACTTTTCTCTATTTTTTTTCTTTTTTATAAAAAATAAGCGTAAGAGAAAAGGTATAGAATTCAAAAGATTAATGATGACAACAAATATGCATATTAGATCAAACTCATAAGTAACTTCAGTCCCTAAGGATCTATTGGTAAGAAATCCTTATCTTTTTAACAGATAAATTTACACTTTTGTTACTCTAAATGTGCGTTTGTATACAAAATTTATTTATAAAAATTTATCTCCTACTTTTATTTTTATATTAAATTAACTTTAATAATTAAATATTTTCAATATTATTACCTATTTATTACAAAAAAAATTATTAAATTTAAAATTAATCATGCCACCAATAGCATATTACATTCATTGTTTTGGCAATGATTACATTTTAGCCACATTTTGTTAATCCTAAAGATCATATCTTCTCTCTTCTTGTTCCAAAAATTTTATTAAATTTATATTAATCATGCCAATATATAGCTTATTATATTTTCATTGTTTTGGCAATTATTACAATTTAGCCACATTTTTTTATTCCTAAATATTATAACTTTGCTTTTCGTGTGGATGAATGGATTGTTCTAACTATAAATTGATAGTATTGTTAGACTCCTTTTTTTTTTTCATAAACGAAGTCTAAATATTAATGGGGAAAAAAATAATTTCCATAATGATCTATTGCATAAATAAAGTAACAATATTTTTTTTTCTCGAAAAGGTCATAAATATGCATACACATAAGCATAAGAGTTGTGTTATTTTTATATCTAACTTTTACACTAAATTTTTTATATTTTTTATTAAAAAAAAGAGAGTAAGTATTAAAAAATATATTTAGTATAAACCAAGAATATTTTACTGTTATCATATTTAGAGATGTAATTAAAAAATATATTTTTTTTATTAATTAAAATTATGCAAAAATTACTCATGCAATTTAGGATTAAGAATGGTATAATAAAGTTCTTATTAAAATAACAATTCCAAAATTTGAATTAAAAAATATTTTTCTTTCTTAAAAAAGAGAAAATTGTGAAGATTTAATCTAAAAATTAAAAATAAGAATATCTTTTCCATAAACACAACGTGCCCCGCATCACACAGCCATCTTTATTGCCTGCCTCACCGTATTTATCTTCGCATATGTCTCTCTATGAATGATAGCAGAGAGGACAACGACACCGCGGGGCGGTCTCAATTCTCAAAATGGTAATTTGCGATCCCACATCGCGAACACAAACCAGCCACGAACTTTCTGTGGTCTTCTTTCTTTCTCTACAAATCTCTCTCTTTGTCCTCTTTACCAAAAAAAAAAAAAAAATCTTTCAGTCTCTGTCCTGCAGTTTTCTGATAATTAAGCTGAAAACGATTTTTCGAGAGCATCCCATACCCACCAAGAAACGTCACGGTGTATACCCCATTAACTTCAATGACAAGAAATCAAAACTTTTTTAGATTTCATTTAGTGCTCGTTTGATGGTATTTTTCTTAATAAAAATTATTTTTTTTATATTTTAATGTATTTAAAAGTATTTTTTTTCAAAACTGAAATACTTTTACTTTTTAAAAGTAATATTTTTCTATTTTTTAAGAGAAAAAAGACTTTTTATAATATAACAAAAATGTTCATACATATAAAAATATTATATTCAAACATAAAAATAATTTTATATTTTATAAACTTTTTTTAAATAAATCTCTTAATGTAATTTTTTAAAAATTTTATGAATATTATTTTTATTCTTTAAAAAATATTCATATTAATTTAATTATTAAATTATAAAAAATAACATTAATTTAATCTTTTAAAAAATTTAACATCAATATAATTTATAAATTATAAAAATTATATTAATTTAATTTTTATTCACACAATTTTAATATTACATTTCAATTTAAATAGATATTAATATAATATTTAAAGAATTAAATTGAAAATTTATTTAAATTTTTTTAAAATACTTATATAAAAAACATCCTTTCTCAACCAGTTCTGAAATTTCCTGGCCTTCTTTAATAGCACGTGGAGCCTTCCGCTGCCACATTAACTTCGTTGCCCTGTGGTTTCTTCTGCTCTCCCTTCTCATATTCCCCCAGTTTCCAGAGTCACAGCCTCACTTCTTGTTCATTTTCTAAGTGAAAGAGAACAGATTCAAATGGCGGTACAACCAGAGATGGAGCATCCCAGGAGGGCTTTTGGATGGGCAGCTAGGGACCCATCTGGGGTTCTCTCCCCTTTCAAGTTCTCCAGAAGGTACTCTCATTTCCCCCATTGAACCCATCTTTCATTTATCTGTTCCCTTCCTGTTGTTTTGCAGAAAAAAAACAAAAAACAAAATCAATATAAAGAGGGTACCCTTTTGCACAACTAAACAATGGCATGAAAAGATTCACTCAACATATCCATGTGATGATTAGGGATATTTAATTTGGGTGACAAAATAAAATGATGTTAATGACATGCTAATAGTGATGCCAAATACTGACTAATTTTAACTGGGGTTTGCTAAAAATGAACCATTTTTTTGCAGGAAAACAGGAGAGAAAGATGTGACATTCAAAGTGTTGTACTGTGGGATGTGCCACTCAGACCTCCACATGGTGAAGAACGAATGGCGCAATGCCACCTACCCGATGGTACCCGGGTATGCTTCATGGCTTCCTGTTAATAACAGTATTTTTTTTAGCTATTTGTAACATGGTATTTATTTTATAAAAAAATTAAAAAAAATAGAAATTACTTTCTCTAATTTTGTTCTTTTAATAAATAATTTGTGCTATTTTAATTTCGAAAATTAATTTACATAAGCTTTTAATATCTAACAAATAACCTCTTGTAATTTTAATTTGATTATTAATCAGTTTTAAGTTATAATATATCAAATAATTTTGTGATTTAAATAAACTACGGTGATTAATTGCTAAAATTGAAATCACATGATATTATTTGAATTATAGAGTCTATTTGCTAAAATATCAAAGTTAAAAAAAGTAATTTGCTACTGCCTGAGGTATGATCCTAATAATCACCTGCTATGCCCTTTTTTTTTTTTTCTTTTTTTGAGATCATTCCCTGCTGTACTTAGTGATGTTAATGTTTAAACGAGGACTGACGATGTAGGACCATTATCAATTGGATCATAAATTGTAATGGAAACTAGATGGCAATTAAAAAGTTTAGTTCCCAATTTATCCTGAATAGTCTGGAAGCTAGGAGAATTTCTCGGATGAAGAAATTTTTGTATACTTATAGAGTAAGTACTTTTTTCGTATTATGCGCAAGAAGATGCAAGATAAATAAGCATATAATATCAGATTTAATATTATTTTTATACACTTATCTTGCATCTATTTGCCTGTAATAAAAAAAACACTACTCTAGGAGCACAAAAGAATTCTCGAAAGGATAGGCTCTTTTTGTGTTCCATGCTCTGTATTTTAATGTAAGAAAAATAGTGGAAGCTGATGGAATAAAAAATGGACTAATGTTTTCCTTTTTTAAGTTGAATTTTCCATATCATATTTGTTTTGATAAACAGGAATTGGGATCCCTGAGTGTCCCGAAACTTCATTAGTCTGTACACAATTCTGGCTCAATATTGGACGAAGTCTGTTAGGATAATATTTTTTTCCATGTATTACAAACATTGCTCTAATTCAAGTTTGATTGCCCTGTAACTGCATCTTGGTTGGTCTAAGTGATGTGTGATAGGAATATTGGATTACTTTTGACTCTAATTTGCGTACCAAATATAGGCATGAGATTGTTGGTGTGGTGACAGAGGTGGGAAGCACGGTGGAAAAGTTCAAAGTTGGAGACAAGGTGGGTGTGGGGTGCATGGTTGGATGCTGCTGCTCATGCCAAAGCTGTGCTGACAATCTTGAGAATTACTGTCCAAAAATGATTCTCACATATGGTACCAAGTATTTTGATGGCACCCCCACATACGGAGGCTACTCTGACCTCATGGTTGCAGACGAACACTTTGTCATCCGCATGCCAGATACCCTACCCCTTGATGCTGCTGCTCCTCTCCTTTGTGCTGGGATCACTGTGTATAGCCCTCTGAGACATTTTGGACTTGACAAGCCTGGTCTGCATGTGGGTGTGGTTGGTATTGGTGGTCTAGGCCATGTGGCTGTGAAGTTTGCAAAAGCTTTTGGGGCTAAGGTGACAGTAATCAGCACATCTCCTAACAAAAAGAAAGAAGCCATTGAACATCTAGGAGCTGACTCATTTGTGGTCAGCAGTGAGCAAGATCAGATGCAGGTATCTGTTAGAAATGTGCTTCATTGCTGTGAATAGTTAGTTATACCTGTGAGACATAATCAATGACAAAATTCTGATGGTCTTTTCTATGTAGGCTGCAATTGGCACCTTGGATGGCATCATTGACACAGTTTCTGCTGTCCATTCTCTTTTTCCTTTGCTTGCTCTGTTGAAGACTCATGGGAAACTTGTCTTGGTTGGTGCGTCAGCGAAGCCTCTGGAGCTGCCAGCCTTTTCTTTGATTCAGGGTAAGCATATGAAAAAATAATAGCATAGGTTATGTTTTAGTAAAGAGCCTCATGCAACTCAGAATTGAAGTAACTCGCCATTGATAGAGATTCCACCATCATTTCTGGTGTACTATTTTGTTAGCAACAAGTAAGGGATGCTTTAGTGCTCAGTGAAAGATACTCTGTAGAATGATTTGAAGATTGTGGGAATCGAAATGTAAAACTTACAAGTTTTCCACATTATTTGTAGGGAGAAAGATACTAGCTGGCAGTTGCATTGGAGGAATGAAGGAGACACAAGAAATGATTGATTTTGCTGCAAAACATGAGGTAAAAGCTGACATTGAGGTTATTCCTGTAGATTATGTGAACACAGCAATGGAGCGCCTCGCAAAAGCAGATGTGAAATATCGATTTGTTATTGACATTGGGAACACACTGAAGCCAAGCTCTTAAATTTGCATGATTCATGTTTCAAACAAAGGATGAACGTGGGGCAAGCTAATAAGTATGAGGGTCCATCGTTTTAATTTGGCGTCGTGTCTGTCTTGTTTACTGAGTATTTGATTTGGTGATTTAGGATTTTTCTTGACATATGAAGAGCAACATCTTGGATGTTGGGGCATAAATTGAATAAGTAATTGAATGTTGAGCATGTAAGATTGGTTTACAATCACCAAGTTTGGGAGGAAATTGATTTTGTGTTGCATTTAATTATGAAGGATTGCTTCGACTAGCTCTTGAATTAAATAGTTGAACAAGAGTGTCATGAGTTTTTGCACTCTTTTTAATAAGGGAAAACAAAGAAAAAAAAAAGATTAAACTTTTAATTTGATCTTCTAAATATTGTGTCGTTACTTTGATTCTCTAAAAAAAATATCAATATTAATTTAATTCTTGAATTATGAAAGGTGAAATTATTTTGGTTTTTTAAAAAAATTGACCTCAAATTAATTCTTCAGTTATTGAAAAATGTTATCAATATAGTTTTTTATTATAAAAATTGATATTAATTTAATATTTCAATTATAAAAATTATATTAATTCAATCTTTATTTATATACATGATGGCAAAATGTCATCTTTCATAATTTAATGATTAAATTAATATCAATATTTTTTAAAAGATAAAAAAAGTGATGTCAAACACAAATTTTGAAGGACAAAATTAATGAATAACTTTAAAAAAAAGGTGCCCTTAGAAGGTTTATTGAATATTCATCTTCAATTAATAATAAAACAAACAAAAATCGTAATCTTCTCTGCTGAAATTTCATTCATAACTTAATAACTTACTTGATATGGACCCAACAAAAATGAATTGTGCTAACATCTTTCATCTCAAAATCTTTTAATCATCATTTAATGTCATCTTTAGTTTCTTTTGTTTATATTTCATTGTGCTCTACACAAGCTGATCGAAATTATTTTTCTTATCAAATTACTTCGTCTCAAAATTTACTTTGCTCAAGATCATCATCTTAACTTACAAATACTAACAAACAAGAATTACAAAGCATTGAGAAATTATTATAATTTGACAATTTACTTACCTTCACCTAACAAATTTTATTGATCAAATCAATAAATTACAATCATTTTAAACCTCACTCTTAGCCAAAAAACTAATTACACCCAAGATCACTAACTTCTTGCATGTAACAAAAATTTCTTCTCACTGTAGCTTCGCACGCGCACACACATACATCTCCCTTTTTCTATTTCTCTCACAATTTATTTCTCTCTTCCTCTCTCCATTATTTGTTTCCTTGTCTAACACTCTCCCTCATTTACTTTCCTTTAAGGAAATACTCAAGTATTCATGTATTTTTTTTAAGTAATAGTAACCTAATTAATGTCAAGTATTTGTTGGTTACTAGTCATACTTTATAGATTTTAAATATTTATTTTGAGAACCAATAACTAATAAATATTTAACAATCCATCTAAGATACTAATACCGTTAAAAAAAAAACTAAGTTACTATAGAAGTACACTTCTTTCAACCTTTGTCATACTCCTTCAAATTTAAGTACACGCGGCACCTTTGATGCTTCTAGAAACCAAATTATTCGGTGCATGTTTAAGTGAGTGTGTGTGTCACCCAAATAAATTTTCGGAAGCTCAAATGAACTTTTTATCATTTTGTAGTCAATCGCTTTTAGAAGCAAAAAAGTCCCATGGTTTTTCATCAAGTTTAGCCTTCTTTAATTTTTTTTTTCATTTCTTATTGAATTCAATTCAATAATTCCAATGATAAATAATATTAATTATGCAGCTTTACAGTCACTAATAATTGCACATAACACTAAATTTTTAGCTTATAAGAGTATATTTATTATGGGAAAAAAAATGAAGGTGAAAAATTCATAAATAAAATAATGTGAAGAATAGTATAAGAGATTTATTCATAAATTTTTTACCTTCATTTCTATCTCTATACTAAATAAACCTTAAGTGATAATTAATTTTTTTTCCTATCAATAATTTATATATGGAGCCACATGGTCCACATCCATTGAATTTGCGATGGTTATTTACTTTAGAATTTTTAATAATGTATAAATGTATTACGTAATTGAAAAGAATTCTTTTTTATTTTTTTCTGTGAAAAAAAGTTTGAGGTGAAGGAAAACTCTTATCCTTTTAAAGATACGATAAACTATCAACTTTAACGAGAATTTATAATAGAATTACATATTATCTATTAATAAAAGACATAAAGATTCGAATTCAAATCATGTAGTTGTCACGAGCGTAAATTAATAAAACTTGCTATCAAAAACCGGAAATTCCTTTCTTTTGCAAAACATAATGGGAAGTCCGTCAGTCCTTCCGTTTGTTTTTCTTGGTTTAGTTGCTGTCTTGCTGAGTTTGTCAAGATCTCAAGCGTTTTGGTCCCGTGGCTTGTTCTAACAAAAAGAAAAACAACTAATATTTTAGAAAAATGCTTCAATGTAAATCGAATTCTCAGTCTTTCATAGGATTCTTTTTTTTCATCTACCCCACAGAATGCCATAGTGGACTATGGAGCTGTCCATCCCTCCTTAACATTAGAGTAAGCATATATAAATATATTTCTAGTATTTAAAAGATACATCATTAATGAATTTTCTTTCTTAGAGATTAATTTTATTAATTTAATATTTTAAACTTTAAATTTATGACAATTTTATCTTTTTGAGGATTAAATTAATAAAATTAAAAAGAATAAAAGAATAAAATTTATAAGTAACTTGAAATTTGAAAAATTGAATCGATAAAATTAATGTGTAAAAGACAAAATTCGTAAATATTGTATCTTTTAGTGATTAAAAATAGGTTTTACTCTAAATCTTGCCTTAGCTTGTGTTATCACCAATTAAAATTAATTTTTGAGAATCAAAATGCATTTTGATGCATAAAATTAGTTTAAAAGAACAAAATCATGTCAAAAAAAAAATTAAAAGAACAAAATAAACAAAGAAGAAGTGAAGTCATAGCCTTGATCATTTCAAATAAGATGTTGCAACCGCAGCAAATTTTTCATTTCGGAATAAGTATTGGGAGAATTACCTTTTTTTCAATTCAAATTATAAACTTACATAGACCCATGGTGTATAATCTCTTGAAATAAATAGTGATGCAATAAACAAATTAAATAATTTTTGTGCTAATTTGTTTGAATAACATGAACTGTATTTTAGCATGATGCTTCTTATAATATAAAAGAGAAGTACAAATTTTTAAAAAAAAAATTGTCTACTAAAATTTTACACTTACCGTACCGTATGTTTGGTATGGAAGTAAATATAGGGATAAAATTTCATAAATGAGATTTGTATATAATTTCATGGATGAGATTTCATGGGGGTTAAGTATATGTAATTTTATATATCTCATTTATGAAAATTTACCTCCCATTTAATAAGAATTTTATTTGGTGATTTAGCATCTTTCTTGACATATGAAGAGCAACATCATGGATGTTGGGGCATAAATTGAATAAGTAATTGAATGTTGAGCATGTAAGATTGGTTTAAAATCCCCTAGTTTGGGAGGAAATTGATTGTGTGTTACATTTAATTACGAAGGATTACTTCTACTAGCTCTTGAATTAAAACACTTGAGATAGTTGAGCAAGAGTGTCCTTAGTTTTTTTTTTAACTCTTTTTTTTTGGTAAAAACGTACTTTCATCCCTCAACTTATTTTTTTATTTTTATTTTAGTCTCATATCTTTTTTTTCGTTTCCATTTGGTTCCTAACTTTCAAACGTTAGACAAAGACATCCCAAATCATAATTCCGTAACACTAACTAATAGAATAATCCTATCTGGAAACTAACGACATCCCATATCACAATTCCGGAATACCAACTAAAGGAATAATCCTATCTAAAAACTAACAGTACTTATGTGGCTCAAAGCACCAATTAACATACATTTTGTTTGAGACTAAATGAAATGACGTCATTTTGCATGTTAATCAATTTCGTTACCGTTGTTTTCCCCTACCCTATTTCATCTTCTCCCTCATTATGCTATGGTTTATGCAAGTTGAAGGAATGGCTTCACAGCATTTGTCAATGGGTGGACGATTACGTCATGATTTCTGCTGGCATCTGCAAGTTGAAGTAATGGATTCTTTGAGTTCAATTAGAATGAGTGGATTTTTGCGACTTACTTCACATGTGCCCCATTTATAATGGCAGAATCAATCTCATAAAATACTAATATGCTTACAATCGTAAAATCTTCCAAAGGAAACAAATTAAACTCTCACAAATCTTTCAAGGTAAAGTGTTCATTATCCTTGCTTTCTTTCTCCCTCTATTTCATCTTCTCCCTCATTACACTAGGGTTCCTACAAGTTGAAGGAAGGGATTTTCAAAGTGCGTCAATGGGTGGAGGATTTCATCATGCTTTCTGCAAGTTGAAGGATTGGATTCTTAAAGTCCAAGTAGAGAGAATGGATTTCTAAAACCTACCTCACATGTGTTCCGCTTGTCTGAATTAGCTTAAGCATCACCCTCCAATGATCTCATATAGATTTTTTAATGGTACTTTGAGCCACATAAGCTCCGTCAATTGTCAGATAAAATAATTCTGTTAGTTAGTGTTATGAAATCGTAATTTGGGATGTCTGCTTAAAGTTTGAAAGTCATGGGACAAAATTGAAGCAAAAAAAAGATATTGGACTAAAATGAAAACAAAAAATATGTTGAGTGACGAAAGTACCTTTTTTGCTTTTTTTTAATAAGCGAAACTAAAGAAAAAAATAGACTGAACTTTTAATTTGATTTTTGAAATATTATATCGACATCACTTTAATAATCTAAAAAATTAATGTCCAAAATGGTGTCAACTTCAATTTAGTCTTTAAATCATGAAAAGTGACATCATTTTGGTTTTTCAAAAAAAAATTAATTTCAATTCAATCCTTTAATTGTCAAAAAATATTATTAATTTAGTCATTCAATTATAAAAAATTGGCATTAATTTAGTTCCTTAATTATTAAAATTATATCAATTTAGTTCGTATCCGTACACACAAAAATAATTTTGATGTCACTTTTCATGACTTAAGAACTAAATTGATATTAATATTAATATTTTTAAAAAGACCAAAATAATTCTTTGAAGATCCAAATTGGGGTTTACTCAAAAAAATAAGATACCCTTAAAAGGTTCACTAAATGTTCATCTTCGAATGATAATAAAACAAACGCAAATCGTAATCTTGTTTGCTGAAATTTTATTCATAACTTGCTAATTTACTTGATGGGCCAGACACAATTGAATTGTGCTAATCTTTTAATCATCATTTAATATCATCTTTAGTTTCTTTTGTTTATATTTCATTGCGGTCTACACAAGCTGATCGAGATTATTTTTCTTATCAAATTACTTCACGCCAAAGTTGTCTCTGCTCAAGATCATCATCTTAAGTTACAGATACTAACAAATAAGAATTACAAAGCATTGAGAAATTATTGTAATTTGAAAATTTGCTTATGTTCACCTAAACAAATTTTATTGATGAATTCAATAAATTACAATCATTTCAAACCTCACTCTTAGACAAAAAAACTAATTATACCCAATATCGCTAAATAACGTTTTGCATGTAGCAAGATTTTCTTCTGATTGTAGTTTCACATGCGCGCACACACACATATAGATCTCCCTTTCTCTATTTCTCTCACAATTTATTTTGTCTCTTCCTCTCCAATATTTGTTTTCTTGTCCAACACTCTCCCTCATTTACTTTCCTTTAAGGAAATACTCTAGTCTTCATGTATTTTTTTTTTTTTTAAAGTAATAGTACTCTTATTAATTGTCAAGTATTTTTGGTTGCTACTTATACTTTACAGACTTCAAATATCTATTTTGAGAACCAACAACTAATAAATATTTAGCAACCTATCTAAGATACTAACTCCCCAAAAAAAAAAAAAAACCAAGTTACTATAGAAGCACACTTCTTTCAATCTTTGTCATACTCTTTCAAATTCTAGTAGTACACACGGCAACTTTGATGCTTCTAAAAACCAAATTTTTCGGTGTGTGTGCGCCACCCAAATAAATTCTCGGAAGCTCAGATGAGCTTTTTATTAATTTGTAGTCAATCGCTTTTAGAAGCAAAGAAGTCCATTGCTTTTCATCAAGTTTCGCTTTCTTTAATGTTTTTTTCTTCTTTTTTGAATTCAATTCAATAATACCAATGATAGATAATATTAATTATGCAGCTTTACAGTCACTATTAATTGCATACAAAGCTAAATTTTTAGCTTAAAAGAGTATGTTTACAGTCACTATTAATTGCATACAAAGCTAAATTTTTAGCTTAAAAGAGTATGTTTGTTATGAGAGTAAAAATAAAGGTAAAAAATTCATAAATAAGATTTATGTGAAAAATTATATAAGATATTCATCCATAAAATTTTTCACGTTCATTTTTGTCTCCATATTATATTGACCTTAAGTGGTAATTATTATTTTTTTCTATCAAATTTATATGGAACCACATGGACCACTTTCATTGAATTTGCAATGGTTATTTACTTTAGAATTGTTAATAATGTATAAGTGTGTTACGTAATTGAAGAGAATTCTTTTTTTTTTTCAGTGAAAAAAAGCTTAAGGTGACGGGAGGCACTTACCATTTTAAGGACAGGGTAAATCATTAACCTTAACGATAATTGGAAATTCCTCTCTTTTGTGAAACACAATGGGAAGTCCTTCCGTTTGTTTTTCTTGGTTTAGTTTATCTACCCCACACAATACTTTTAAAGTAAGTTTGGATTCTTACCGTAAAAAAAAAAAGTTTGAATTCATTTGGTCGCTATGGTAGACTATGGAGGTGTCCATCCCTCCTTAACATTAGAGTAAGCACATATAACTAGGAAAAGAATATATAAACTCTCTAAACAAACGACCCTTGAACTTTAAAATTATTCTAATTAATACTTAAATTATAACAATCACACAAATCAATCCTTCCATCCACCTTTCATTCATTTTAAATATTTTTTATTTAATTTGGAATAAATGATAAGTGGATAGAAGGGTTGATTTGTGTAACTGTTATAGTTTAAGTATTAATTATGATGATTTTAAAGATTAGATAATCATTTACAAATGGATTAAAGTTTAGGAGATTTGTATGTTCTTTTTCTTATGTAAGTCTTAGAGTAAAATCTATTTTTAGTACTTAAAAGATACATTATTTATCAATTTCATCTTTTAAAAATTAATTCTATTGATTTAATTTCTCAAATTTCAAATTCACAATAATTTCATCCTTTTGAGATATTAAATTGATAAAATTAAAATGAACAAAAAGATGAAATTTGTAAATAACTTGAAACTTAAGAGATTGAATTGATAAAACTAATCTTTAGGAGACAAAATTCATAAATGATGTATCTTTCAAAAATTAAAAATAGGTTTTACGCTAAATCTTACGTTAGTTTGTATTGTCACCAATTAAAATTAATTTTGGAGAATCAAAATACATTTTGATGTGTACAATTAATTTAAAAGAACAAAATAAACATAGAAGAAGTGAAATCATAGTCACCCCTTGATCTTTTCAAACAATAATTTGCAACCGCAGCCAATTTTTCATTTCGGAATAAGTATTGGGAGAATTACCTTTTTTCAATTCAAATTATAAAAGGTAAAATACAATTTACACTCTTCAAGTTTATTTTGATATCAAATTATCCTCTTGAAATTTTTTTTATCTCACTAAACCTCTGAACTTTGGTCTAATCTAAAAAAGTTAATTTTGCTATTAAATGAAATAGAAGTCACCTCTATATACATACCACACGACCCACGTACATATTACTTGACTATTTAATTAGAAGTCCTTATGATATAAAATGCAATTTACACCCGTGAAGTTTACCCATGTATCAAATTATCCTTTAAAATTTTTTTATTTTATTAAATTTTCCTGAATTTTGGTGTAACTTGAAACTACATATTAACTTGCATTTCATTTAATAGAAAAATTAACGTTTTCAAATCAAACCAAAATTCATGGAGGTTTAGTGAGACAAAAAAAAAACTTCAGGATGAAAATTTGATATTGGGATAAACTTTAAAGGTGTAAATTATATTTTATCCAATTATAAACTTACATTGAGCCATGGTGTATAATCTCGTGAAATAAATAATTAATGTGCTACTTTGTTTGAATAACATGAACTGCATTTTAGCAAGATGCTTCTTATAAAAAGAGGAGTAAATATTTTCAAGAAAAAATTGTCTTAAAATTTTACAATTACCATTAATTATTAGCAAGACATGTACTGTATTTTATCATAAATATTATAGATTACTGATAACACAAATCAGTGAACCACATCTTCCGTGGCCCTCTTATAAATAATGCATCATCTTGCATCCCATCTGCCACATAAAGCTTGAAGACTTGTGAGTTGTGGCCTCTGCTGATCTGCTTTTTCAGATTCACAGTGTCACTTCTGGTTCCTTTGCAAGTGAATTAGAATTAGAACAGATTCAAATGGAGGCAAAACCAGAGATGGAGCACCCCAGGAAGGCTTTGGGATGGGCAGCTAGGGACCAATCTGGGGTTCTCTCCCCTTTCAAGTTCTCAAGAAAGTACCCTCATTTGAGTCATTTCCTTCACTGATCAACCCATGTTTCATTTGTTTATCTGTTAATGATGATGTTGTTAAGGATATATGATGCCAAATACTTCAACTGGGGTTTGCTAAAAGGAACCATTTTTACAGGGAAACAGGAGAGAAAGAAGTGACATTCAACGTATTGTACTGTGGGAGATGCCACTCAGATCTCCACAATTCCACATGCTGAAGAACGGATGGGGCAATTCCACCTACCACTAGTACCTGGGTATGCTTCATGCTAATTAGATATTAGTTCGGTAACCATTTTTTTTTAATGGATACTAGTATTTAACTCGAATTGTTAAATATTTATTAATGGTTAGTTTTGTTTTGTTTTTTAATTTCGGACATTTATTATCTAAAAAACAACAATAAAAAAATACTTAATAATATTAAATTTTAGTACTCCAGAAAAAAAAAATTTAAAGTATCATAATAAGAGTATTTTTTTTTCACCTAATATTTTAACAGGCCACTTTATAAACAAATTACACTATTCAAGTTCAGACTATTTTAGCCCTTCGTAATTAGGATATATGATTTCAGTTTTAATAATTAATCATTTAAAATTTTAGTGCGTGTTAAAAAATCTTCTGTAATCTCAATTTTGACAATTAATATGTTTTAAATTTTGATTATGACAAATAATTTTATATAGCTTTAAATAATCTCATGTAGTTAACTTTCAAAATTAAAATTACAGAGATTATTTAATATATTAAAAATTTAAACGGGTTAGTTGTAAAAAATAAAATCATAAAAAGTTATTTTTCACATATTGAAAATTATATGAAGTAACACATTTTATAAACTGATCGCTTAGCTAGTGTGTCGTACATACCTTTGCATTTTTATGTTTTTAGTTAACATTTTGTAAATTGAATTTATAAATTTTGTGTGATAAGACTTAAGTAATTTAGTGAAAGAAAATAAAAATATCTCAATGCATTTATCTTGATTTTATATCTTAAATCAGAAGTATGATCCCTTTTTTTATTATGATTATATAGTATAAGAGACCATGACAAAATTCATGAAAACGAAATTTTTTGTAAATAGATGTATTTATGAATGGGCAAAAAATCAAAAGTGTATCGTCCTTAAGTTCATACACAAGAATTCATATAAATTTAGGTATTTATTAAAGAGTAGAGATTCGAAGCGTTATAGTCGACCACAAACTAAAGAATTATTCAAAATAACTTTTCAAAATATCCTCGTTACAAGAGTAAACCTTTGTGTGTGTGTGTGGAGGGATATTAAATTACACCGTAGCGCTTAATTTCATTTAAATTTAATGGTGGAAGATTATTTAATTTAATAAAGAAAGAGAATAAAAAAATATGGAATTAAATAAAGAGAGAATAGTTTTCTTTTTTTTTTTTTAACAATGGTGGCTCAAAATTTTAAAACTTTGAACTTATGACCTCCTACAAATCATTCAATCCTTTTGTCACTAACCTACTTATAATGGCTTAAAGAAAGAGAGAATAGTGAATGTATATTATTGAGGATATATAATTTGACTTTATTGATTACATTTATTAATTGTTTAAAATAATTAAAATTACATATTTTAATAAAAGCAAAATTATATTATCTTTTTCATAGAATTCATAATATGTATTTATAGGACAATAGGATAAAAATGTCTCAATGTTGAACTGATCTCTCTAATAGGATAATATCTTTTTTAATGACATTGCTTCAATTCAAGTTGGAGTGCCTGTTTCACGATTATGCTTTTCTTTATTAATAAAAAATTTTGTAAGCGATGTGTAATCGGATTATTGGAATATTCATCAAGGGATAAATAAATTTGATTCCAATTTGCTCACCAAAATATAGGCATGAGATTGTTGGTGAAGTGACATATGTGGGAACTGCACGGTTTGAAATTATAGTTGCAGTTGCGGATGTGATTACGCTGTAATTGTAAAAATTGTTAACAATTACGAAAAATATAACTGATGCGACTGTAATTACGATTGATTTATCGTTGCAGAAGCTCCTACAATAATAATATTATAATTATAATTACAGTTACGGACTGTAATTTAGTATGGGAAGCAAGATGCAAAAGTTCAAAGTTGGAGACAAAGTGGGTGTGGGGTGCATGGTTGGATCCTGCCGCTCATGCCAAAGCTGTGCTGACAATCTCGAGAATTACTGACCAAAAATGATTCTCACATATGGTGCCAAGAATTTTGACGGTACCACCACTTACGGAGGCTACTCTGACCTCATGTTTGCGGATGAACACTTCGTGATCCGCATGCCAGATAGCCTACCCCTTGATGCTGCTGCCCCTCTCCTTTGTGCTGGGATCACTGTGTATAGCCCTCTGAGATATTTTGGACTTGACAAGCCTGGTCTGCATGTGGGTGTGGTTGGTCTTGGTGGTCTAGGCCATGTGGCTGTGAAGTTTGCCAAAGCTCTTGGGGCTAAGGTGACAGTGATTAGTACATCTCCTAACAAAAAGAAAGAAGCCACTGAACATCTAGGAGCTGACACATTTTTGGTCAGCAGTGAGCAAGATCAGTTGCAGGTACCTTTCAGAAATGGACTCAAATGTGCTTCATTGCTGTGAATAGGTATACCTGTGACTGTGAGAGATATTCAATGATCAACTTCTGATGTTGTTTTCTGTGTAGGCTGCAACTGGCACCTTGGATGGTATCATTGACACTCTTTCTGCCATCCATCCTCTCTTGCCTTTGATTAATCTTTTGAAGTCTCATGGGAAACTTGTCATGGTTGGTGCACCAGAGAAGCCTTTGGAGCTATCGGCCATTCCATTAATTCTGGGTAAGATTATGAAAAATATTATAATATGTTCAGTTTTATATATAGTAAAGAGCATCATGCAACTCATAGTTAGAACTGAAATAAAATAACTTGTTGATAAAGATTTTCCCCATCATTTTTGGCATACTAATTTGTCAGCAACAAGCAAATATGGTAAAGGATGCTTTAGTGCTTGTGCTTTAGACAATTTAGTGCAAAAAAATGCACTACAGAATGATTTGAAGATTGTTGGAATCGAAATTTGAAATGTTACAAATATTGCACATTGTTGGCAGGGAGAAAGATAATAGGTGGCAGTTTCGTTGGAGGAATGAAGGAGACACAAGAAAGGATTGATTTTGCTACTAAACACAGTGTAAAAGCTGACATTGAGGTTATTCCCGTGGATTATATGAACACGGCAATGGAGCGCCTCATGAAAGCAGATGTGAAATATCAATTTGTTATTGACATTGGGGCTCCTAAATTAATTTGCATGATTCATGTTTCAGAGAATCAACGAGGCCAAGAGGAAAAGGCTTATAAGAGTTCATCGTTTTAATTCATCATCGTGTCTTTTTTAGTGAGTTCTTTTTGTTTTGTTTCGACAATTTAGGCTCTTGCTTGTGATGGGAGGAAAAGCATCTTGGAGGTGGTGCCATAAATTGAATAAATAATTGCAGGCAGGGCATGAACCGTCCCTGTATGGAAATAAAATTTCTAAATTTGTAAGGTTAGTCGTTGGCGCTTGATTGTAATAAATTACATCTTTGTTCTCGAAACTTTAATTTTGAGTGATTCTCATTTCGGGAGAATGATTTCAAATTACATACTTATGTTTAGGGGTGAGAATAGGTAAGATGACGTATAAGATATTTATGACTTAATTTATTTTTAGTTTTATTAGGTCTGGCCTACTTTATTATACAAGTCAGATTTATGTTTTTATAAAAAATTATTTAGTAAAATAGACAGGCCTAAATAATTAAAAATATTTATTTGACCCGATAAGTTATCCTCTTTATCTATTATATATATATATATATATATATATATATATATATATATATATATATAAAATTAAAAAATTATAATATTTTATAATTTATCATTACATATTTGTATAATTTATTAATTTTAAACATAATTCGACAATTTTAATTAAATACACAAACTATTAAAAAATTTTCAAATATAAGCTTGTTAATCTAATTTAAAGTTTGTGTACAATATAGGTCTTTAAATAGGTTTGCAGACTAGGTCAGACTTTTATATTTTCATAAAAAGATCAAGCCGAACTAAAAAAAAATTATGTCAAATAATAGGTCAAGCTTGGCTCAATGTTTTACAAAACATATCAGGCCTATTTAAAGAAAGTAGAACCTAATTCCCACCCTTACTTTTGTCAAACCATGTATGCGATAGTGCATAATAATCTCTTGAATGTTATTTTTCAAGTGAATATCTACTAACTAGTCTCCGCATTTTTTAATTTGTTATTTAAGGTACTTACACAATATTTAAGAAAATCATTAAATAATCACATTTATAAGAAAAACAATAGCATTTAACTTAATTATTATTTTTTAAATACTTAAAATACTATTGTTTATTACTTTATTAAAGTTAAAAAATTAATTAATACTTCCTTAATTTATTAAAACAATAAATAAAATAAAATAATTTTTTAGAACTAGATATAAAAGAAATAAAGGGACTATTTTTTCAGAATCGGAATAGTTTATCTAACCAAAAGTAATTTTTTAAGTCTTATTCCAATACAAAGATGGTCTTCAATACATCTGAAAAATATTGTTGTATAAATACACCATGCTCTAAGAGCCATTAATCATGTAAAAAAATATATTAATCACTGAAAATAATAACTTGTAACTTACTGAAGAGGACTATATCATATGTGCATCACCAAGATTTGTGACGATCGATACATTGGCTGCTGGAACTTGAATTTTTTTTATTTTTAAAAATATTTTTAATTTAAAATTTTTAAAACCAATGCCATGGCAGAAAAGCACAACATGTTCCTTTAAATAATTAAAAATTTTAAAAACAATATTGATAAACTAGGAATTTTTTAAAGATTTAATTTAAAATTTTTAAAACTAACCACAACATGGTTAAATTTAAAGTAATAAAAGAAAATAAGTTTTAAAAATAATAATATAATAAAAATACTATTATTTATTTAAGTGAAAAGTATTTTTTTAAAAATACTACGACTTATTAATTACAATCAATGATTGAGTAATTTATTCTTTATAATATTATTTCTTAATCATACTTAAGGATTGAATATGATACACTTTTAATTGGAACATATTAATTTAAAATTTTAAAAATATATATTATAACTTCTTAATCATGCTTAAATATTATATATTTGATACTTCCTAATTTTACTTCTTAATGATTAAGTGGATTTAAAATTTTTTGGTGAAAAAAATAGCTATCTAAAAAAATATTATGTAGGCTAACTCATTTAGACCTGCGAGGTCATGATAGGTGAGTCGAGCTATCGTCTGTCAGTTGTTATTTATTAAACAATGGCTAAAAATACATCGATTATTTTATTTATTTATTTTTCCACCCAGATAGACATAATGACTTTTTCACCTGTTAACTGTTACCTGTCATCTGTTACTTATCACTTATTACTTATTTACTCACCTCATCTCACCTCACTTGTAATATGTTATTTATTACCTGTTACCTATGTCGGCTGTTACCTATTACATGTGTCGCCTATTACCTATTACCTGTCACTTGTTAGGAGTCATCTATCAGCTGTTACATGTCACCTATCACTTGTCACTTGTCATCTGTCACCTATCACCTATTACCTATTACTTGTTACTTGTCATCTGTGACATGTTAATTATTACCTATTACCTGTCAGCTATCAGCTGTCACCCATTACGAGTCACTTATCACTTGTAACCTATCATATGTAAGTCGTTAACTATTACCTGTGACGTGTCATCTGTCGCCTGTTACTTATCACCTGTTACCTATTACTTGTAACCTGTTACCTATGACCTATCACTTGTGACATTTACTTATTACTAGTCACCAGTCACCTGTTATGAGTCACCTGAACCTGTTACTTGTCACCTATTACATATTACCTCTCACTTATTACCAGTTATTAGTCACTTGTTACCTATTACTTGTCACCTGTAACCTGTTACCTGTCACCTATCACCTGTCACTTATTACCTGTTACTTGTTACATGTTACATGTTACCTATCACCTATTACAATTCACTTGTCACCTGTTACGTATCACTTATCACCTGTTACCTTTCACCTGTTACCTGTGACCTGACACCTGTTAATAGTTATCAGTCAACTGTCACCTTTTACAAGCTACTTGTCACCTCTTACCTATTATCGATCACCTGTTACCTGTTATCTATCATCCGTCACCTATCACTCGTTACCTTTTATACTTGTTACGAATCACCTATCACTTGTTATGCGTTACATGTCACCTGTTACCTGTCACCAGTCAACTGTTACCTTTTATGAGCTACTTGTCACTTGTTATAGGTCACTTGTTACTTGTTACTTTTTACTTGTTACTTGTTATCTGTGACTTGTTACCTGTCACCTATGACCTGTTACCTATAACCTGTTACCTATCACTTATTACCTGTTATCTGTTACCTGTTACCTATTACATGTTACCTTATTATCAGTCACTTGTCACCTGTTGCGAGTCACCTGTCACATGTTACATGTCACCTGTCACCTGTTACATGTCACATATTACCATTTATATATTACCTGTCATCTATGACTTGTTACTTGTTACCTGTCACACATGATCAGTTATCTATCACTTGTCATTTGTTATCTATTACCTATTACCTGTGACCTGTTACTTGTTACCTGTTATTTGTTATAAGCCACCTGTCACTTGTGACGTATCACTTGTCACCTGTTACCTTTTACCTGTCAATTGTCATCTGTTACCTCTTATCTGTCACATGTCACCTAACACCTGTCACCTATCACAAGTCACCTGTCAGCTATTACGTGTCATGTGTCACCTATTACCTATCACATATGACTTGTTATCCTTCAGTTGTCGCCAGTTACTTGTCACCAGCCACTAAAGACCTGTCATTTATCACCTGTTATCTGTTACGAATTATTTGTTACCTATCACTAGTGATCTGCTACCTGTTACCTATCACCTGTTATCAAATTACCTGTCAGTTGTTACTTATCACTTGTTACAAGTCACTTGTCACCTGTCACCTGTTACATGTCACCTGTTTACCTGTTACCTGTTACGAGTCACTTGTCAACTGTTACGTGTCAATTGCTACGTGTCACCTGTCACCTGTTACCTTTAACCTATTATGTATCATCTTTTACTTGTTACCTGTTACTAGTTACCTATTAGCTGTCACCTGTCACCAGTTACGTGTCACCTATCACAAGTCACCTGTCACTTGTTATCTATCACATGTGACTTGTTACTTACCATCTGTGACCTATTACTTATTACCTGTCACTTGTCACCTGTCACCTGTGACCTTTTACTTGTTACCTATTACCTGTTACATGTGTCTTGTTATATGTTACCTGTTGCTTGCCACCTGTCCCGTTAGCTATAGCATATTATCTATTACTAGTCATCTGTCACCTGTTAGCTGTCAGCTGTCAGCTATTACCTGTTACCTATCACCTGTCACTTGTGACGTGTTACTTGTCACCTGTTACTTATCACTTATTACCTGTTACCTGTTATCAATGAACTATTACATGTTATATATTACCTGTGACTTGTTACCTATTACTTGTTACATGTTACCTGTTACCTGTCATCTGTTACTTGTCACCTGTGACCTGTTATCGATTACTTTTCACCTGTTACGAGTCATCTGTCAGTTGTTACTTGTCACTTGTCTCGTCTCACTTGTCACTTGTTATCTGCTACTTATTACCTATTACCAGTCACTTGTTAGCTATTACCTGCTCCATGTCGCTTATTACCTTTTACTTGTTACCTGTTACATGCTAGCTGTCACCTGTTACGTGTCACCTGTCACCTGTCACTTGTAACTTATTATCTGTCACCTGTGACTTGTTGCCTATCACTTGTTTTCTGTTACTTGTCAGCTGTTATATGTCACCTCTCAACTGTTACTTGTCACTAGTCACTTGTTACTTGTCACTTGTCACTTGTCACTTATTACCTGTTACTTGTTACTTGTTACATGTTACCTATTACCTATTACCTGTCACTCATTATATGTTACCTAACCTATTCCCACCCTTAAACCCAATTTAAAATTTTTATGCAATCTAGGCCTTTAAATAGGCTTGCATACTAGGTCAGGCTTTTATATTTTCATAAAAATTAGGTCAAACTCAAAAAAAAAAAAAACCTATATCAGGTAATAGGCTAGGCTTGGCTCAATGTTCTATAAAACAAGTCAGGCCTATTTAAAAAAAGGTCTACCCTAGTTTCCACCCTTACTTTTGTCAAGCCATGTATGCAATAGTGCATAATAATCTCGTGAATGTTATTTTTCAAGTAAACATCTACTAACTAGTCTCTTTGCTCTTTTTTAATTTCTTATTTAAGGTATAATTACTTACATAATATTTAAGAAAGTCATTAAATAGTCACATTTATAAGAAACATAACAGTATTTAACTTAATTATTGTTTTTTAAATACTCAAAATACTATTGTTTATTAATTTATTAAAGTTAAAAAATTAATTAACACTTCCTAAATTTATTAAAACAAAATATAAAATGAAATAAATTTTTTCTTTAGAACAAGATATAAAAAGAAATAAAGGGACTATATTTTTAGAATAGGAACAGTTTATCTAACCAAAAGTAATTTTTTTAGTCTTATTCTAATAACGAGAAGGAAACATCTTAAATACACTTGAAAAATATAGGTGTATGGATGCACCATGCTTTAAGAGTCATTGATTATATAAAATATATATCAATGGCTGAAAATAATTACTTATAACTTGCTGAAGATATTAAACTAAGTCTCACTTGCATTATCAAGATTTATGACGTTTGAAATGATTGGTTGCTGGAACTTGGATTTTTTATTTTTATTAAAATGTTTTTAATTTAAAATTTTTAAAACCAATGCCATGGCTGTAAGCAAGACATGTTTTTTCTTAAAAATAATTAAAAATTTTAAAAACAATGTTGATAACCAAGGAATTTTTTTAAAATTTACTTTAAAATTTTTAAAACTAACCACAATATGATCAAATTTGAAATAATAAAATAAAGTAATTTTTAAAAATAATCAAATAACAAAAATACTATAATTTACTTAAGTGAAAAATATTTTTTTAAAAAAAATACTATAACAATCAACGATTAAGTAATTTATACTTTGTAATATTATCTCTTAATCATATTTAAGAATTGAATATGATATACTTTTAATTGGAACATATTAATTTAAAATTTTAAAAATATATACCATAACTTCTTAATTATACTTAAAGATTATATATTTGATACTTTCTAATGTTATTTCTTAATGATTAAGTGGATTTAAAATTTTTTGGTGAAAAAGCATGGCTATTTAAAAAAAAAAAATTATGTGGGCTGACCCATTTAGGCTCACAAGATCATGCTAGGTGTTGCCTGTCAGCTTTTACATGTTAAACAATGGTTAAGAATACATCAATTATTTTATTTATTTTCATTTCCACCCAGATAGACATAATGACTTTTTTACCTGTTACCTGTTACTTATCATGTATTATCTGTCACCCGTTACCTGTCACCTTTTATCTATTTACTTGTCTTATCTCACCTCACTTTTCACCTAATACTTATCACTTGTTACGAGTCACCCATCAACTGTTATCAATCATTTGTCACGTGTCACTAGCCACCTGTTACTTGTCTCCTATAACCTGTTACCTGGCACCTGTTACGAGTTACTGTCACCTGTCACTTGTCACTTGTAACTTATCACCTGTGACTTGTTACTTGTCACCTGTGACATGTAACATGTTACCTATTACATGTCACTAGTTACTTGTGATCTGTGATTTGTTACATGTTACCTATCACCTGTAACCTATTACCTATAACCTGTAACTAGTTACTCTTACCTATTGCCAATCACCAATCACCTGTTACAAGTCACCTGTCACATATTACCTATCACCTGTTACGTGTTACCTCTTACCTGTTACTTATCACTTGTCACTTGTTACTTATCACTTGTTACCTGTGACCAGTTACCTGTCAATTATAACATGTTTTCTGTTATCTATCACCTGTCTTCTGTTACAAGTCACCTGTCACTAGTTATCTGTCACCTGTTACCTGTCACCTATCACTAGTTACCTGTTACCTATTATTATTCTCATGTCACCTGTCATCTATTACAAGCCACCTGTCACCTGTTACAAGCCACCTGTCACCTGTTACCTATTATATGTCATTGGTCACCTATTACCTTTAACGTATTATTTGTTACATGTTACTTGTTACTATCAATTGTTACCTGTGACTTGTCACCTGTCGCTTGTTGTGAGTCACCTGTCACTTGTCATCTTTCACCAGTTACCTGTTGCATGTTACCAGTCACGTGTTACTTGTCACCTATTATCTGTCACTTTTCACCTGTTACCTGTCAATTGTCACCTGTTACCTGTTACTATTACTTGTTATCTGTGACTTGTCACCTGTTATGATTCACCTATCATCCGTCACATGTTATGTGTCACCTGTTACCTATCACCTATCACTTGTGACGTGCCACTTGTCACATGTTACCTTTTAGCTATCACTTGACATCTGTCACGAGTCACATGTCAGCTGTTACCTGTTACTTTTTACCTATCACTATCACTTGTTAATATCACCTGTTACCAGTGACCTGTCACCTATCACTTGTTACCTATCACATGTTACCTGTTACTTGCCACCTATTACCTATCACCTGTAACCTGTCACCTGTAACCTGTGACCTCTTGTTACCTATTACGTATCACATGTGCCTTGTTACATGTTACCTATTACCTGCTACCTATCACCTGTCACTTGTGACGTGTTACCTGTGACGTGTTATCTGTTACCAATCATCTATCACCAGCTAGCTATCACCTATCACTCGTTATATATCACCTGTCATGTGTCACCTGTCACCTATTACTTATTACCTGTCGCTTGTCACTTGTAATGTGTTATCTATCACCTATTACTTGTCACCTATCACCTGTTATCGATGCACTGTTACATGTTATCTGTTACTTGTCACCTGTTACTTGTTACTTGTTAGCTGTCACCTGTTACCTGTCACCTATCACCTGTTACGAGTCACCTGGTAACTGTTATCTATCACCTGTCTCGTCTCACCCGTCACTTATTATCTGCTACCGGTCACTTGTTACGAGTCACTTATCAGCTATTACCTATCCTCTGTCGCCTATTACCTGTCACCTGTTACTAGTTACTTGTCATATGTGAATTGTCACCTATCATTTGTCACTTGTTATGTGTCACATGTTATCTTTCACCTATTACTTGTGACGTGTCACTTGTCACTTGTTACCTTTTACCTATCACTTGTCACCTACCTGTCACGAGTTACCTGTCAGTTGTTACCTGTTACCTGTTATTTGTCACCTGTCACCTATCACTTGTTATATGTCACCTGTCACTAGTGACCTGTCACCTGTTACGTGTCACCTATCTCCTTTACTAGTCACCTGCTACGAGTCACCAGCAACCTATTACCTGTCACATATTACGTATTACCTCTCACTTGTTATCTGTCAATTGTCACTTGTTACCTATCACTTGTTACCTGTGACCTGTTATCAGTTATTTTTCAACAATGACATGTTATCTATTATCTATAACCTGTCTCATGTTACAAGTTATCTATCACCTGTTACATATTACGTGTCACCTATCACTTGTTACCTGTGACTTGTAACCTGCTACCTGTTACCCGTTACCAGTCACTTGTCACCCGTTACCTGTTATTTGTCACATGTAACCTGTTACCTTTAATGTGTTACTTGTTACCTGTCACCTATTACCTATTAATTGTTACCTGTGACTTGTCACATGACACTTGTTGCAAGTTACCTATCACTTGTCATCTTTTACCTGTAACCTGTTACGTATTACCAGTCACATGTTACTTGTGACCGGTTACCTGTCACTTGTTACCTATCAGTTGTCACTTGTTACCTGTCACCTGTGACTTGTTACTTGCTATTTGTCACCTGTTACGTGTCACCTATTACCTATCACCTGTTATCTGTTACCTATTACCAGTTACTTGTCATCGGTGACATGTCACCTATGACTAATCACCTGTTATCTGTCACCTGTTATGTGTCACTTGTGACCTGTCACCTATCACCTATCACGTATCACCTGTGATGTGTCACTTGTCACCTGTTACCTTTTACCTATCACCTGTCACCTGTTGCGAGTTACCTGTTATCTGTCACTTGTCACCTATCACTTGTTACGTGTCACCTGTCACCTATCACTTGTTATCTGTCACCTGTAACCTATCACTTGTTACGTATCACCTGTCACTAGTGATCTGTCACCTGTTATGTGTCACCTGTCTCCTTTTCCTGTCACCTGTAACTTGTTACCTATCACCTATGACCTATTATCTATCACCTGTCACCTATAACCTGTAACCTGTGACCTATTACCTACTACCTGTTACCTATCACTTGTCACATGTTACGTGTCACTTGTAACCAGTTACCAGTCACTTGTTACCTATCACCTGTCACCTATCACCTGTCACCTATTACATGTCAACTGTAACCTGTCACCTATTATCTTATCACCTGTTGCGAATTACCTGTCACTAGTTATATGTCACCGGTCACCTATTACAAGTCACCTGTAACTTGTTATCTATCATCTGTTACCTGTGACTTGTTACCAATCAGTTGTTACCTATCACCTATTACTTATCATTTGTTTCTTGTGACTTGTTACCTGTCACCTATTACTTGTGACGTGTCACGTATCACCTGTTACCTATTACCTGTCACCTGTCACCTATTACCTGTTATTTATCACCTGTGACCTATTACTTGTTACCTATTACCTATCACTTATGACTTGTTTCCTATCACTTGTTACAAGTCACCTATCACAAGTTACCTATTACCTATCACTTATGACCTGTTACCTGTAACTTATGACCTATTAACTGTTACCAGTCACCTGTCACATGATAGCTGTCACCTATCTCCAGTTACGTGTCACGTGTGACCTGTTACGTGTCACCTGTCACCTGTGACGAGATACATGTCACCTGTCACCTGTAATTTGTCACCGGCAACCTGTCACCTGTCACCTGTCACTTGTTACTTGTTACCTGTCACCTATTACCTGTCACTTGTGACCTAGTATCAGTGAGTTGTTACCTTTTCTCTGTTACCTGTCACCAGTTTCTTGTTACTTGTTACCTATTACCTGTTATTTTTTACTTGTTACCTATTACCTGTTATTTGTTACTTGTGACCTGTTACCGATTACCTGTCACTTGTCATGTGTCACATTTCACTTGTCTTGTGTTATTTGTCACCTATTACCTACTACTTGTCACCTATCTGGAGTCACCTGTCAGCTATTAGTTGTCACCAGTCACTTGTTACCTGTTACCTGTTACTTGTCTCCTGCTATGTGTCACCATTCACTTGTCACCTGTCACCTGTCACCTGTCACCCGTTAGCTGTTACCTGTTACCTGTTACTTGTCACCTGTGATCTGTCACCTATCACCTGTCACCTGTCACATGTCACCTATGACCTGTTACTTGTAACCTGTGACCTGTGACATGTTACCTGTCACCTATGACCTGTTATCTGTCACCTATTACCAATCACCTATCACCTGTGACCTGTGATCTGTTATCTCTTACATGTTACTTGTTACCTATCACCTGTTACTTTTCACTTATTACCTGTCTCCTATTACTTGTTATCTGTTATCTATTTCCTATTACCTGTTATCTATCACTTATTATTCGTCACTTGTCACCTATTACGTGTTATCTATTACTTATCACCTGTGACCTGCTACCTCTTACCTATTACCCGTCACTTGTCATTTGTTGCGAGATCAAATTTTAGTTCTCAAAATCCACGGGTGAGTAGGATCATGTTGTATTATAATTTAAGGGATACGGGTAGGGTTCAATTGTGCAAAAACCCATCTCTACCTGTCTTATTGTCATCCTTATATAGTTTATTCATAATATTTTTTTTATTTTAAAAACTTATTAAATATTTTTATTATTTTAAATTTAACCATGTTGTGCTTGGTTAAAAATTTTTAAATTAATTTTTTTGGAAAAAAACCATGCCATGTTTGGCATTGGTTTTAAAATTTTAAATAATGTTTGTTAGCATTTTGTCTTGTTGAGATCTTAGTTGCAAATGTATTCTCTATGTCTACTTTTATCTGTCAATTTAAAAAATATCTTTTATTTCAAAATATCTGTCTGATAATGTTAAGGAAGTATGAATTAATTTTTTTTATCTTTATTATTATTCTTTAATAGAGAAAGAATTAGTGGTATAAGTGAATTGGGAAGAAGAGAAAATATTAATAAGGTGTGAGAAATGATAATTTAGCAGTCACATTGAACTATATTTCTTTATAATTGTGACTATTTAATAACTTTCTTAATCCTTATATAATTACCCTTGTTAGAAATATCTAGAATATCTTTAAGATATTTATTATATCTTTAGAATATATTATGGAGTCTATTAGTTATCTACTTGATGACTCATAATTTCATTATATTTTCTGTATTTTCTTATTTGATTAGGATTACTAGAATATAAATAAAGATTAATACTTTCTCTTTTGTATCACATTAAACACATCTATCACGTATTATTGTTTAATCTTTATTCTTTTTGCTTTCCTTTCTCAACTTAAATCTTATAATTTTAATATATTATCAGAGCGATACTATTCACCTTGAGAGTATTCATACTTGTGTTGAGTTCTATAGAATTCCTTTATAAATTCTCCTTTATTGTTTTCTCAACCCATTATTTCATCTTTTTTATGATGACTTATTTTTCACTAATGAGTCATACTAGTGATAATATCTCTTCAATGCTAATGTTTGTCATGTTATTCTTTTTCTATTAACAATTATTCCGATTGTGACCTCTTTTCCACTGATGAGTCATACTAGTGGTGACATCTCTTCAATACTTGTGTTCTTCATGTTATTCTCTTCTTATTGATGATCATTTTAATAATGACTTCTTTCCCACTGATGAGTCATAATAATAGTATTTGTACTTAAGTCATCTAGGTCTGTCACCTGGTCAAGTAAATCTCTCAGGTCGTCCAGTTCTACCATCTGATCCAGTAGAACTCTAAGATTTGCTCTTGTCATAATGTCTTCAAGCACGTCTAAAACCCTTGATTGAATCTAATCACAGTTTAGATCCTCTTATTTTGGTACAAAAGGTTCATCTTGATGAGTTATCTTTCTAATAATGTTCATCTCTTCAATATTTCCAACATTATGAGTTATCTTTTAGGTATGGAGCCCACTTTATATATATGTTATTTATTTAAAGTATTTATTTTTAACAAGCTTAAATCTTAGTAAGTGTTAGAATATATCTAGAATATCTTTAGGATATTTATAATATATTTATAATATTTAAGAAGATCTTTAAAATATATTATGAAGTCAATTAGACCTCTAATTGAGGACTTCTAATTTTATTACGTTTCCTGTATTTCTTTATTTGAATAGGATTACTAGAATAGTAATAAGAGTTAGTGTTTTATCTTTTGTATCACATCAAATATATCTATCACATACTATTGTTTAATCTTTATTTTCTTTTTTTCATTTTCCCTACTTAAATCATATAATTTTAACAACCTTAAATGACAAATAAATGCTGACAGAGAAAGTATAATATAAGCTGTTGTTATATATAAGTATATGATATGGTTCGAGTAATATAATCTTATAAGTTATTACACTAGTATAAAGATTTAATAATCTTTATTATTATGACTGACAATATTTAATAAAAATAAAATTAAGATTTTTTATTAATAATTGATTATAATTTTATATTTTACATCATATTTATCAAAATATATCTTATAAATAAATATAGACTTTGTGGAGAATTTTATGTTGGAAGAATATCTTAAAAATAATAATTTTTGTAACCTGTGTTATTAATTATTTTTTATTATAATTTTTTCAAAAATTACTGAATAAAGATAATTAAAAATAATTAATAAAGATGTAAATAAGTAACATCAATTGTCATAAAAAATAAGAAATTTAAAAGCAACCAAAATAAATAATTTTTAATTATCTAAAATTATATGTTTTGAAACATTCTTAAATAATATTATCAAATTAATTAATAAAATACATATCTTAAAAAATTTAATATCATAGTGAGATTTTTATAGCAATTTAGTTTCATAATAATTTCCATTAATTAAAATATATAACCTAAATTAAATAATTTATTATTAATACTATAAATTAAAATAAAGAAACAAACAAAAATAAAAAAGAAATAAAAGTAAGTGGAGATTGAAACACGTGACATCTAATAAATACATGAAAGCATAACTTGAAATGAGAGAAAAAAAAAATGAGACACCTATTATTACAAGTAATTTGGATTGGAGTATTCATATAGCTAGGTGCTCAAAATCAAATCAAACCAAATAAAATTGACCAAACGAATTTGGTTTTTTTTGTTTATTTTTGAACAACCGATCATTTTGATTCAGTTTTCAATTTCAATTTTTAAAACCAAATCAAACCAATCATATATATCCAGTTTTATTAATATTTATATATTATTTACATGTTTACCCCCATTCTTCACTTTCTCTTTCTCTTCTCCACTCTCACTCTCGTCTCCGCTCTCCTCACGCGCTCTCTCTCTCTCCATCTCTCCACTCTCACTCTTATTCTCACTCTCATCACTGTGCCAGCCATGACTCATCTCCGATCTGCTCCTCCCACCAATGGCCAAGGTCATGCCTTTCACTCTCGTCTTCGATCTGCGCTGCCCACCAACGGATCTGTGCTGCACCTTGGCCTTTCACTCTCATCTCTGATCTGCACCGCCCACCAACGACCAAGGTCACGTATGCCTCTCACTCTCGTCTCCAATATGCGTCGTCCACCAACAGATCTGCGTCGCTCACCAACAGCCAAGGTTACGCCTTTCACTCTCGTCTCTAATCTGTGCTGCCTGTCAACGGATCTGTGCGGCACCTTGGCCTTTCACTCTCGTCTTCAATTTGTGCTACCCACCAACGGCCAAGATCACACACCCCTCTCACTCTCGTCTCCGATCTGCGCCACCCACCAACGGCTAAGGTCATGCCTCTCGCTCTTGTCTCTTTCGACCAAGGTCACACACTGACGCCTCTCAATCCCCCTTATGCACTCATGCCCACCAACCAACTGCCGGCGAGCCCTCTCCTCCCTCCCTTCACGCCGCCCTATGCCGACTACATATAATTTAAGAAAAAAAAACTCGAAAAAACTGAACCAAGCCAAACTAATTATCAATTTGGTTCGGTTGTTGAATGGGAACCAAACCGATTGAATGAGAATATTAGTGAACCGAATGGTTTAGTTCGGTTGAAATTTTTCTCTAAAATCGAACTAAATTGGACTATAAGCACCCCTACATGTACCAAAACTTTTCATGTGCATGGTAGAAGCCTCCTACCGAGAAAAGGGATGTTGCTTGTAAGCATATATGGATACATAAGAGAATAACCGAAAATTGATTCGTTACACCAAATGATATTCATCCTTCAAAAGCGAGAGAGCTAGACTTTGGACATGAAGGAAGAGAAACGACTTTCTTTTTGGTCCGTAGTGCGTAGAAGAAAAAGGACTCACAGTGACCAGATTTTCAAGGGGGGACAATTCTGTTGTTATTCAAAACTCACGAGCCACCAACTGTACTACCTGCTTTGACTGGTGTAAAAAAAATAAATAAATATAAAACTGTCATTAATTTTTATTTATAAAATATAGATTAAAAACACCCGTTTAAATGAAATGGGGTCTTTAAAACAAAGTTGAAATTGAGAGTGTAAAAATTTAATTTCATTATACTTATGTATATTCGTCTAAAAATTTTTATTGTAAATTAATTATATAAATTATTAATAATTTTAAAATATTTAATATACTTCCAAAGCAAATATAAATGAATAATTAAATAAATAAAATTAAAAAATAAATTAAAATATTAACAAGTTTGAATAAAAGTTTATTTTATAAATTAGGCTTGTACGAAGTGTTTAATAATGCCCAAAATAAGGAATCAAATTTCATAACTTGCCTAAAAATTCCTTGTTGTTCGAAAATAGTTTAATTAATTAAGTATTTTAAAATATTAAAAAATGATTTCAATTGTCACTCTTGAGTAATACTTTGCATAAGGATCAACATTATAATCATCTAGTCTCTAAAATTTTGTACTGGACGAGGAAGCACTGGTGCGTAAAATTTGGTCATACTCTGAGAGGAAATCATTGCACAAATTGGCTGGCGAATTAGAGTTTAATAGCATGTTTGGAAACATATTATTTAAAAAAAAATACTTTTATTAAAGGTTTTTTAATAAAATTTTAATTATAAATTATGTTAACAACAAAATAAATTAACTAGACCAAAATTATGGTCTTCAAGAGCTTAACTCCCCTCCCTTGAATTTAAGTAGTTTGATGATGACATGGGCTTCCATACCCCGCACTTCTGTAGCTTGCTAGTTGTTTTTTGTTTCTGAGTCATTGGCCCCAAAAAAATTTAAAAAATTATTCTTTTTTTATCTAAAATTAAATTAAAAAAAATTACTCATAAAATCGTTAATTATTAAAACTTAAATAGGATCGAATAACACATATTGTCACACTACAAGAAAAATGTTATGAAATTACGGACAATTTTAGAGACAAATATAAAACCTGTTAAGTATATATAATATATACTTAGAGATATATAATCTATCACTATAAATTGTAATGACAGTTTAAAAAATTATAAATATAAATAATTTATACTTTTATATATATATATATGTATTTGTTATTATAAAAATTAACGACAACCTCAAAACCGCTAATATATATTGTCTATACATATAAATAAATATGTTTGTCACTATAAATTTTTTTCATATTTTTTTATATTTTAACTTAGTTTATTATATATTTTTTTAATATCAACCGTGGGTATATCTTTTCTATTTTATATTTTAATATTAACTTAGTTTATTATATATTTTAATATTAACTTACTCTTCTCCATCTCGCTTTCTCTATCTAACGTACCACCAGACCACCGCGGGAATAATGCAGAGCACCACCTGGAGAGTAATGGAAGACCACCGCGGGCTTTTCATCTCCGTTCCTTTGGTGAGCATTCCTCCACCGTCGTTACTCTGGTGAGCATTCTTTGGCCGCCGTTCCTCTGCATTTTGCTGTTCGCATCCTCTGCTGTGCGTTTTTTCACCGTTTGTTCGCACCATCAAGCCTCTTCTCAAATTTTTTGGTGCGTTTTCTTAGACTTTTCTCAGATTTTCCCACTCCATTTGCGTTTTGTTGATTTTTCTCATATTTTTTCATATTTTTCGAAGCTCTAGTCCTTTTCAGTTTCAGCTCCTCTTCGGTTCCAGTTCTCAGATTTCTGGTGAGTTATTCGTTTTTTGCTTTCCGTATAACTAATAGAAATTAATTGATAGGTTACAGGCACATGGAGATGGAGTAGCTACATATGCATATTCATTTTGCCATTTACATACCAAAATCAATTAGTTAGAGAGAAACGAAGTTAAAAAGCCATCGTGGATCAATTGCTGCAAGATTTTTTTTCTTCATGACTAAGAAATTTAGAAAAAAATTATAAGTTGATATTCAAATTTAGAAAAAATTATAAGTTGATATTCAGTGGAGATAATTATTGTGTCTTTTTATGATAATAAGAATTTTGTTATTCTATGGTTTGCAGTGATATAAATTTCAACAATTTTTAAAGATAAGTATGATTTTGAAGTGCTTTTGTAGTTCTGGTGTTTATAATGTTAATTTTTTATTAATTTTATTTTTCAGATGTCTTTTCATTTCTGATTTATTTGGCTGAATTTATTTCAATATTCCTGTGTACTTAAGTGTATGAAGGTTCTTTGTAAGTAGATCAACCTGTTGCAAATGGAATGATGTCTATAACTTTGATGATGGCTTACTGCTGAGGAAAGGCTATTGGAAGAGGATGTTCCAAGAATTGTTGATGACTTTAGAAAGCTGGTTAGAAGCTCTCTTAATAGCAGTTTCATTTGAATAAAATACATGGATTTAATGGTTGCTTTTGCTGATGTTGAGAAAGGACGCTTATTTGCTGAAAGGTACCTTTTTTTGTGGGATGATAACATTGTTTATATGTGGATGCCAATCAATGGAATGTTCAAATTAGTTGGGATCACATTATCATTGCAATAGGGTGATACAGATAGAATAATCAAGGTTTGTATGTGTGATTTTCTTATATTATCAGGGTTTTAGTGGAGAAATTTTGCATGGCATCTGGAGGGTCTCTAGATTATATCCTGTCTCTTCTTTTTCTTTTTTATTTCAGCATTCTAAAGAAGTTCCAACAATAGATTTTAGCATGCTATTTATTTGAACTATATATCTGGTAGAAGGGGCTCATTTTAGTTTTCATTTATTTGTGCTCCATTATTTTATTTTCATTTAGATTGATTGATACTGTAGTTCCCTTGCTGAATTTGCAGGTTTTATTCCCTTATGGTGAAACAATTTTGTGCATTTTTCTTTTCTTCTTTTTCATTTGGCAGGTTTTATAGATGGGGAAAAATACGAGTAAAAGCTTGAAAAATTATCCTTCACCAATGGATGTCATTAATAATTATGGGGGGTATTTTTCAAGTTCACATATATTTTTTTCATAATTTATTTATTTTGGAATGTGGCATGTAACCTGAAGATGCTTGTTTTGCTTGCTTTTCTAATTAATGGGTCAAATGACTTCCATTTGGTTTGATTTATGTTATTAAAGCTTTGTTATGATATATATACTGATGGCAAGACTTTATACATGTGAGAGCAAGAAGGGGCCAAGCTACTGATAGCCCAGTCCTTGCAGATACTGTAATTCACATTCCTTATTATATTTACTATTTGCAATAAGCTTTGCGTGCTGGTAGAGGTGTTTTTTGATCATGAAAGAAAAGTATTTAAATTTTGGGAATTTTTCGTGTCATTTATTATTTATTCAGTAGGTTGTTGCTTACTGCCCATGTTTTTTGTTTCAATTCTGCCTCAGACAGACAGTAGATTGATTATGAAGCTAATGGAGAGGTGAATGTGTTTTTATTTAGATTTAGGAATTTCTAATATTCCATTATGCAAAAGATCTGAATTGCTGAAACTCTTATATTAGATTGAATGTGATGCTCTCAGGGTTTAAGAGAAGCAATAAAAATTGGTGATATTGCTGCCATCAAGAAACTTCTAAATAAGGTTTTTCCCTTGCCTTTGTAGTTTATATTTTTGGAAGTGGCATTAATGGATTCTAAAATCAGAAGGGTGTGCGTACATGCTCATGGATGTGGTTTTTCTTGAGTATGCTCTCTCTAGATTAAATCTCGAGGAGAGAAGATGAAGTTGTGCTTCCTGGGTTCAGATTCCACCCCATAGATGAAGACCTTGTCGGGTTTTATCAACAAGTTTGTGTGTATTTGTACTTTGCGGGCAGGTACATGTTAGGGAGGCATAGTGGTGACTTGTTGCAGGTGTTTGTGAATGGGGACTTATTAATAATTTGTATTCCATTGTTTTGAATAGGTTTCAGATCCTTCTAATGCTCCTAATTACCAAGGCCATTCAAATTCTCTAAGTTCAGGCGACGGTGAAGACAATTAAAATAGTATGTATTTAATATTAATTAAGTGACTTAAATTATTAATATTTTTTATAGTGAGTAAACTATATATTAATCATTATGTTTTATTTTTACTTGCAGGTGCAAATTAGGAGGCTAATTTGTTCATCTTTGTTTAAACTTAATGACTTAGACAATTTTTTTTTTTTTGGTGCAATTAGCTTCAGACAATGTTTTGCCTTTGGGTACAATGAGACAATGTGTGCAATCATATATGCACCAATTTGATATCTTTGTAATATTCAGATAGTTGTGAGACTTGATTTTATTTTCAATATGAATGGACAAGTTTCATTTTAATTTAGTTTTTAAATATATTTATTTTTCAGTATATATATATATATATATATATATATATATATATATATATATATATATATATATATATATATATATAAAATTTGAAATGTGATGATTAAATTTAAAAGATGATTATATTTAAAAATAATTATTTCAAGTTTTATCTATGCATTATCTATAATTATTATAATCATTACAATAGGGTTTTACTGATACAATATATTTGTTGGTATAAGTTTTACCTACGAATTTTGATATCATATCAAATTTGTTAGTAAAGCTTATAGTGACAAAATTATAATTATGGATAAATGTTTGAGTGTTTTAGTGATAGTTTTATTTATTGTCACTAAATCTTATAGTGAAGGAAGAAAAACTGTGGGTAAATATCATAGTATTTTATTGATGGGCAATTGTATTGCCATTAAAACTTTTAGTGACGAATAAAAAACTATGGGTATAGTAAATCAAATCCTACAAAAAAAAAGTATCCATCGATATAGGTTTAATGGGATATATTAACGGTTTTTGGACTTTTAATGACAATTTTTTCCTGTCACTAAAAGTTAAATTCCTTGTAATGTCTGAACTTATTTTAAAAAAAATGAATGAATGAATGATTGGTTAGTTGAAAGATGGGAGAATAGAGTTAATGATGTTAAAAAAATAAAAAAATAGAATGTGGAACGTGTGAAATAGTATGAAGTGAAAAGTGATGTGTGTGAGAATGAAAGAGTGTGTATGTGTGAGTGAAAGAATGAAAAAGAAAAAAAAATATTATCATTTATGATCTCAGTGGAGCATTTATGAGGTTTTGAAAAAAAATGGAATGCTTAGATGACGTCAGAACGCACAGAAAGTACAAATTGTGTAGGCAGTAAGAGGAACATTTTCTTCATTCCTAAAGAATACATATGTTAGTAGACATATCATGCGTAAAATTCTATTAGACTACATGCGTAAAGCTGAAAAACCTCTGTAAATAGAGGGAATGTCATAACATTGAAGGCATAAAAATGAGCCCCTCCAAGTGAGAGATAGAAGTAGAAAAGTGCATAAAAATGAGCCCCTCCAAGTGAGAGATAGAAACACATAAGTACTGGTTCCATATAATTTTTGTGTATTTTATGAGTATTTAGGATGGTCTTGAGTTATTGTTCGAATATCGCCCTGCTTTTGTTTGATTTTTTTCTTGAAAGCTTATGATAGTGATTTTACTATAATTTATATTCTGTTATTATTATATGCAATATGATTTATAAATTTAGAGTTAAATATTTTAATTTTTGAATTGTTATATTTTACTGTACAATTATACTATTTTGAGTTAAATATATTTTTATGACACTAGTATATCTTGAGCATTACATTTATTTCTACTCATATTTATAATTTTTAATATTTTATGCTATGATTACGTATAAATTATATTCTTAATATTTTGATAATATATCTAAGAATATCAAAGATACTAGGAAGAATCCTTAGTATACCATAGTATGATAAATGACTATTCTGTTACGAGGTTTATGTGTGCCTGATGCCCAGGCAAAAATACTTAGGGCTATAGAAATGATTGGCTGATGTCCAACTAAAAATACTTGGGACTATAGAAATAATTGGCTGATGTCCAGCTAAAAATATTTGGGGCTAAAAGTTTAAATGCTGATAGATATGTTAAACTATTTTTCTAGTAAAGCCTAAACATATTCATGTAAGAAACTACTATTTGACGAGGAAGGATTTCTTAAAAGAAAATATTTTTAATGTATCAAAATTTGATTTCAATTTTATTAATTATCAAATAAAAACATTGGAGTACATTTATGATATATTTAATCCTTATTATCGGTATAAAGTATACTTATATTATTTTTGATTAGTAATACTTGAGTATTCTTATGCTCACTGAGTTACAAAATTCACTCCTTTCATATTTCTTTTTCAGAGCCTGATCAAGAATTTTTTGTACCTCCAGCCTAGATAACTGTTTACTTCTAAAGTGAGACAGATTCTTTTATGAAAATGATGTGAAGACATGGACATCTGTAATTACAGTCATAGTGTTGGATTCATTTGTCTTGCATATTGAGTATATATAATTTAAATAAATAATCAAGAAATCTAAACTAATCATGTGTGTATAAGATATTTTGACAATATATTTACATATTTGATATGGTAAAATTAAAGTGATCATGATTTTATGTTAAAATGTATTGAATTTAATATGTGCCAATGAGGTTTCGAGCGTAACAGTGGCTAATCCTTGACCAGTTATATTCCCTAAATTTGAAATGTGATAAAGTTGGTATCAGAGTATTGTCTAGAGGTCTATGACTGCAAATAGTAAGGGATAGGTGTCTTGCATAGGTAGTATACCTGAGGTACTCACTTGTAAGATATTTATCTTTCTTATATCCATGTCGATCAAGTATGTACATATTTATTTAGAATTTTTGAAATTGGCCCAATTCAAATGCTAAGACATGAACAAACTGGACCACTGTTATATCTATTTGCTATATTTTACATAATTTTAATGCTTTATTTTCTAATATTTAAAAAAAAGTAACTTGTTTTATATATTTTTAATAGATATTTCCAAAAACTATTTTAATAAATTGAATTTACTATTTTATAAATTTTCATAATTTTTTTTAATTCAAAGCTAAATCAAGATTAAATGTATAAAATATTGTAAAAATACTAAAACTATTTACTTAATTCTGCACTTGGGCCATAGCAGTGATCACATGAGCACATTCTTGTTTCATATAATACCTTGTGGCCGTTTAATTTATTGACAGTCGCACATATGATGATTCAAAGTTAATGAAACTGGTTGTTAACCAAAAAAAAAATAAAGTTAATAAAACTGGTTTAGTTGGAGTGCACCTGATCCATGGTGGAGGTACACGTTTGATGAGTGATTATTTTTAGGAAATTTTTTTTTTTCAAAAATTTTTTCAATAAAATATTGATTATAAATTATTTTAAATATAAGACAAATGATTTCTATGACTGCAGAGCAAGATTGGCATGTTAATTGATTGTCTCTCTTTTGAATTTGTGTAATTAGATTTCTAACATGTTTAAAGTCCTAATTTGTAATTAGATTTTTGCTTGATTAAGCGTGAGATGGAAAGGAGAGTAGAAATGAAGTTGGGTAGAAAATATTTTACTTCGCAGAGAGTGAAAATTTAAAGCATTTTCAATAAAACTTGAAATACAAAAATCCTTAAATCATTGCAGCTTAACAAAATACCCTAAGCCACCGAAGCTGAAACAATCACTACAAAATATTGAAAATTTAAAGTGCCCCTCTGCCTCTGCCACCCTTCGTACGCATATCACTCTGTAATCGGATATTTCAATGTGTTGGCTACATCAATGACGAATCGGTACTTGACATCGTTGTTCACAAGTCTCTGTATGGCAGTGTTCACATAATCCATGGGAATCACTTCCACATCTGCAGTTATATCGTGCTTTGCTGAAAAGTCAATCATCTCTTGGGTCTCTTTCATTCCTCCACCTGCACTGCCACTGATTGTCTTCCTCCCTGCACGTCAAGATAAAGACATTGTTTTCGATCTTATTGGATTGCCAAAAGGAAGAATTGAAGGGCAAAGGCCATATAAATTATAGCAGAGAGGCTTACCCAAAATCAGGGGCAGAGATGGTAGGTGAGGTTGGTACACCCACCACAATTAATTTTCCACTAGTCTTTAATAAACTAACTAAAGGGTAGAGCGAATGAGGGGCTGAAACTGTGTCGATGATGCCATCCATTGTGCCCTTGGCATCCTAATATAAACAGCAAATAAAGTAACAACTTGTCAAGTGTCAACTAGCATATGAAGTAATTAACATTAAATTGGTCAAATTAAGAAATAAAAATTCATTTTACGTGAGTTTGGATACACTTATTTAAAAAAAAACACATTTATTTTTTTTTTTAAAAAAAGTACTTTTAATTTATACATTCTTAAGTATATTTAAATGTAATTTTTTAAAAAATAAAAGTTAAAAAAAAATTCATTACTATTTTTTTTAAAACTAATGATTCTGAATTACTAAAAAAGTGAAAAAAAAAGTAATTTTTAATATGAATTTTTAATAAAGATATCATTTATTTTTATTAAAAGTTAAATCTCATGTCATCTCTTTTTTCTCTTTGAAAACTGAATTCACGTATGTCTCCATAATTCTAAGACTTCAAATTAAATTTATGACTTCCATAATCATATCACTTAAAAGAAAGTAAAAAAAATAACCTTAACAATATCTTGTCAGGTGTTTCAAGTAAACATACATGAAAACTTCACTATCCCTAATTTCTAACATATTTAATCATATCTTACATATCATATTCATTATATCTTATATTTTGATGTCTTTTTTAATAATTTTACTACAAATAAAAGTATTTCTTATTCTTTTTTATCCAAACAAACTTATAAGTTTTTCTTTTATTTATTAAAAGTATATCCAAATGTAAATTATGTTTTGCGAAAAAAAAAAAAAAGACTTTACTCAGAAAAGAAATATAAAAAAAAAAAGGTACTTCTTATGATTACCTGCAATTGTTGTTCGTCGCTACTGACCAAGAATGCGTCCACCCTGAGGTGTTCCAATGCTTCCTTCTTCTCGTTTGGAGAAGTACTTATCACTGTGACCTTCATATTGAAAGCCTTGGCAAACTTGACTGCCAAATGACCAAGGCCACCTAGGCCAACCACACCCAAGTGCTGACCAGGGTTGCAGAGTCCATGGTGCAACATGGGGCTGTACACAGTGATTCCAGCACACAGTAACGGGGCTGCGCCATGCAGGGGCAAAGTTTTTGGTATTGTGACTGCAAAGTGCTCGTCCACGACCAACTTATCAGAGTATCCTCCGTAGGTTATTGATCCGTCATGGTAATGTGCACTGAAGGTTAAAATCATTTTTGGGCAATAAGTTTTCCAAGCCCTCTGTGCAGTTGGAACACGAGCCACAGGTACCAACAATGCCACCCAGACCAGCATTATCACCAACCTTGAATTTTGTAACATGACGACCCACCTTTGTCACTTGGCCCACAATCTCGTGCCTGAATTTGTTGTAAATAGAGAAGAAAATCCACTAATTAGGCATAGTTAGAATTGAGCTTAAATAAAAGGCTAAATTACAAGAAACCTTGAGTATGGGTCATATGCAAAAAACTTCCCTCTATTTTGAAAATCACCAACATAAGTTAATACAGGATACTGATTGTGTAATTCAATCAAGTTGATTCAAGATTATTCTAATTCCCTTTCTTTCTGGATTAGCTTAGAGAATACTCTATTCATAGATAGCTACGGTTCTATCATCATAATCTGTGACCTTATGTGTCTAAATTGATCATTTATACCTTGAATGAAACATATCACTCTATCATCCTCTTTATGTTTATGCACCAATCTTAATGCATTGCAAGCACATGGAATGGCACAAGTACATTGAGGTATTGGCCTGTAATCATCTAACTCATCCCATGCACAACACCTTTAATTGAGTGAAATATTCAGTCACAATGAGAGATTCTTGCCTAAGGTTCAGTATCTCTTTCTGAATATTAGCTATACAAAACATGTCACCTTATGAAAACCGATCTTTGAGATCTTTCCAAACTTTTGAGGCTTTTTCAACCCAAAGTATACTATCTGCAATAGTTGGTGACAGAGACTTTGCAAACCATGACAGAATCATGGTGCTGCATCTTTCCCAAGGGCCATAGAGAGGATCACCATTTAGAGGCATTGGAATAGAACCATCCATGAACTAAAACTTGCTCTTGGCAATTAATGCTCTTTTCATCGAAGTGGCCCATTTGTGATAATTCGATCCAACAAAAACGCGAGGCACCAACGTAGCTGCTGGATTTTCATTCAAATATACAAATATTTTCATAGAAGTCCCTAAACGTATCAAACCTTGCATGCTAATGTAAATTAAATTTTTTATGCATGTGCAAAAACCTTTGTAAAGAGTCAATATGTACAGTTTAGTGAATTTAGATAGTGTGTTGATAAGTTTTAAAATATAAAGAAGTTTTTTACACATAAATCGTAATTGAAAGAAATTTTTTATAATTTAACCTAAAAAAGAGGGGGACTTGGAGCATTGAAACTTGAAGCCATACCCGGGGACTAAGGGATAGATACTCATGCCATGGTTATTCTTGAGTAAATGAACGTTGGAGTAGCAAATTCCACAATAGACTATCTTGATGGTGATATCTCTAGCACCGTTGGCCCTTCGTATATTCAAGGAACAAATTTAAAACAATTAAGAAAGATAAGTACATGCAATTGATCGTGAATTAGTTTGTTGATAAATGTTACTTACGGATGCGGAAAGACACAAAGTATGTCCTTGATTTAACTTTTGAAACTTTCATATCGTAGTTTGAACAAAAATTACAAGAGACTAGCTTTTTACTTAAACTATAATTTGAAAGTTTTCATACGCTAAACCAATCACAATAAAAATAGATTAATCTTATCTAGGCTTGACAGCTAGTAAATGCGAGTTTTTGCCTAACTCAATTACATTCTATACCACTCAAATAACACCATATTCATGCTGTGCGTCTTAGGGATTAAAATTCAAATTCACTCTTGTAAAAATATTAAAAACTTACATCTTATCCATCCCACACTTATAAATAGTTTAAATAATTAAATTTATACAATAATCAATCACAATTTTAAAAATTAACTATCATTTTTTATAAATTAAAAGACATATTTAAATGGGTATACTTTCAGCTCGCTACCTTTACAATTCTATTCATATTAAATAAGTAAACTAATATAATAATATCTAAATACAATATATTTTAAATATAATTTTAATATAGATAAAAAATATAGGTAGATTGGGATAGTTTGACCCCACACCCACACTCAACCTATCTGACAAGAATAAACAATATTAACTCCCGCCAAATCCTACTGGTAGTTAGAAATAATAATGTTATTTGTACATTATTTTTGTTACATTCTTATATTATTTCTTTTTTTATAATAAAACAAGGAAACATACATCCTAATACATTCTATTTTTATTTTTTTTCAATTAAAAAAGTGTAAAGGTATAGTGGAAGAAAATGGTGTGCCCGGATCATTTTCCCCGTAGAAATTGCCAAGTCTATCTAGGCAGGGCACAGATTAGATCTCCGTAGCAACTTAATTAATTTCATGCCTATTTGCATGTAGATTTTCATGCCATGCAATTTATTTATAATAAGACAAAAGGTAGATACTTAAGATACCTTCTGGTAAATGGAATGGGGAGAGAATTCCTGAAGAGTCTCCAGCAGCCCACCCATAAGAATGCACTGTTTCCTTTGCTTCTCCTGAGAAAGCTTTGGACATTTTCTTTCTGTGGGTTATAAAAATGGCACAAAAATGACTTGCTGGAAATGATGAAACGTTGAGTATGTATGGTGAAGGACAAAGGAGAAGTGGATATTATATATGATACCATGGCATTTTTCGGTGGAGTTTTTGCCAGTTACGGGTCAAGAAATTTGCGCGGGGCAATACTGCGATCAGCATTGGCGGCGTTTACCGCGACTGTTCAATCAAAAGATTACTTTTTGCGCACTCCTAAACAAGCATGCGCTGTATTTGTTTTTCGTCTCTTCGCTTCTGCGTTGAATTTTATTTTTCTTTTATATTTAACAGATAATTTTATGTGCTATTTTTTTTTGGTGCAAAAAAAAATCTAAACACTAAAATCTAGGCAGACATGAATATTCTGTCTTCCTTGAATTTCTCTTTTATCGAATCATCATGTCATTGTCATCATAGATAAACAAAATATAGTATGTATATTATATTAAAAAAATAAATTTAATTCTTTTAAAGTAATAAATTTATTTTGAGGTTAAAGTAAAGAATATTAGTTGTTGATGAAAAAATTAATGATTGAGATTATAATAAAATATATGTATATGCATATAACAAACTATAGGATTATTAAAATTTATTTCTTTAATTTGTTATTAATAGTTAATATTATTCACTTTACTCTTTAAAGTGAACTCTTCATTTTAGATGAGTTAAATAAAAAAAAATTCAAACACTAGCAAAGGAAAAAAATAAAAAGGAGTAAATATTTTGAAATTTAAAATGAAGACAAAATTTAAAAGGAAAGTTTTGAATTTTTAATTTATAGCAATATTGTTAAAGTTGGACTGGATATTGAACTGGTGAAACTTTCAGTTCAAGTTTAACAAATTAGACCAAACAGTCGAATCAGATGACGTTATAATTACGTGTATGTGTGTGTTTGTGTTATATATATATATATATATATATATATATATATATATATATATATATATATATATAACAAACACAATCAAATTAATAAGATACTAACAATATTCTATCATAAGTCATTAAGTCATAATACACATAACTAATAATTAAATATATAATAAGGTTTTAGTTTTATAATTACAAAATACCAATTACAATATAATAATAATTAATTTTAAAAAGAAGGTTTGGTAATGTTTTGGTTAAAAAGAAAAGTTAAAAACAAAAAAGTTTTTTTAACCATAACTGGTTTGGTTCAGTAAAAACTGACCGGTTTGGCAGTTATAGCCTTTTTTACCGATAATGACTGGCTCAAAACAGTCTAACCATAAATCCGATTATGACAATGAACCATAACTGGAAAGGAGTCTAGTTTGCAGTCTCACCAACCAGGTTTGACTTTAACATCAACGATTTATAGAGTTCTCTTTCTTCTTTTAATTTTCACTTCATTTAAATAAAAGAAGATTTTAAATTTCCTCTTTATTTTCTTTTTTTAAACCAAACATAAGGTAAATTATATTTTAAATGTTTTGATTTTTTTATGTATTTATATTTAACCCCTATAAAAGAATTAAAATTAGTCTTTGACCCTCCTTGAAGATAAAATTTGTGGCTCTGTCAATGCATTTAAAGCACGATAATTAATTCAAAAGAAAGCACAAATTGATTAATTCACGAAAATAATCTAAAAACCAACAGGACCTAAATCTTTTGAAGGCTTACAAAAATAATTTAATTTTTTCAATTAAGGTAAGAGCCCATGCCTTGCTCTACAACATGGGCCAGTGCATCTCAATCTATCAATTGTTAACTCTGAATCTTCATCCATGTGATGAATGCTTGATGATCCAAACAATTCCTTGTGCATGATCCTATAAGGATTAAAGATTATGTAATACATAAATCAATATTTTTGTTGAGAAGCTATTATTAACGACTATTTTTGTTTATCAGATTATTAACGACTATATAAATTGGTTAAAACTCCGCCATTCGTTCAAAGGTAACATTGGTACCAATAAAAGTAATAGGCCCATTTGTAACAAAAAAACAATCAAAAGGTCACAAGCATATTCTAAATTGCCCAGCTAGGCCCAAAATATGAAAGTCGCAGGCTCTGAAGATTTGCTTGTCAGTTGGCACTAAGTGAGAGTGAAATATACTCTTGTCAAAATTAGATTGAATTCAATAATCTAATCGATTTGACAGTAAATTAAATATTTAATTAATTATAATTTAATTTTATAATTAAATTTATAATTAAAGTAGTTTGAATTATTTAAAAATATCAGTTATTATTATTATTTTCTTAAAAGATTTAATATTTTTTTGTTTTATAATTTTTTATTAATTTTATATTATTATATATAAATTATTTTTATAAAATTAAATAATTTAAATAATTAAATCAATTGAAACTAAATCGAAAAGGATTTAATAACATTTGCCGGGCATTTTGAAGTTTGACTAGAACAAATTTGGCATCACATGGTATAGTACAGCAGAAACAGTGCCCTGGACTGGAATCACAGATTCTGACATAAAGGAAGAGGAATATAAGAAGATAACTTTTCACTCAATTGTCTTAAATCTTTTCAAATTTCTAGAGACATACTGCATGATTAAATTTCATAATTTTCACTAATTAAAACAAATCTTCCTAACTACATAATTCTTATGAAATAACTCCTCCTAATTGCATAACTCCCATTAGCCTCCTTATTATGCATATTGCATCTACAAGTCACTTGAACCTAGGGCCCAATTTAAAATCTTCTTCCTTCAAGTCTTATTCGTAATCAGCGAAAATCTTTAAACTCAAGAGACTTAATAAAAAATTTAAAATATCTGTAATTTTATCTGAAGTCTTCATCTTGGTCTCACAGCTCTCACTCGTCCTTGACACTCTATTTCTTTGTGAGATTACCACCAACACTTGCCATTTGCCAAGGTCCTGAGTTGGTTGAAGCAACACTCCATCTTCCATCCTCCCTCACTTCTAGTGGTTGAGTTTCAACTAAAATTTTGGGAAGCTAAAATAAATTATAAATATTTATATATTGAATTTATAATAATTTATACTTTTTGACATATACATTCTTAATAAAAATGTCAAATATATAAATTTTAAAAATAAGGTATCAACACAAATTTTACTAAGCTTTATAAGCATCATTTGGGAAACAAGGCAGAACATACAGTTAATAACTAGGGGTGTTCATGTATTGAGTTGCGTTAGGTTTGTGGTATTTTTACACCTAGGCTGCTCATCAAAATAATTAGTTGGATTAGATTTAAATTTTTTTTTCTAAAATTCGAATCAACCCATGAGTGAGTTGGGTTGAATTAAATATGTAAGTCCGACATATATTAAAAAAAATTTTACCTATTAAATTAAATACCAAAATTAATATAAAATTAAAAATTTATTACACATCATAATAAATAACTTAATAAGTCTCAACAAAATATGACATACAAAGGCCCAAACAAACTAAAAGTTAAATATAATAAGTTACAAATAATAAAAATAATATAACAAGTCTTAATTTTAGACATTAAAGAATTAACACAAGTCTTAAAAGTCAAATATAATAAGTCACATAAGGTCTAAGAGAGGAAAAAAATAAATATTAAGTTTTAGTATGCTAAATATAAAAAATAACATAATTTTTTATTTTTTTAAAAAAGGTGGGTTGGGTTGGGTTGAGTGGGTCGAAATTTTTTCAACTCGCAACCCAACCCATCATCGTCGGATTAAAAACTTTTAAACTCAACTTAACCAATGAACCCTATCTAACCCATCAATTATGGATTTGATTAGATCAAAACTCATGAGTTCGTGGGTTAACCTGACCCAATAGACACCCCTATTAATAACCTCATTGTGTCATCATTAAAATTGTTGCACAACTTTTGTAATTGCTTATTTATTATAAATAAAAATATTTTCACTCTAAAATGAAGTTATAGTATGATTTGATCTTTTTGATGATGAGAGCACCCTTGGCTTACTGTATAAATACAAAAGTCAAAAACTTTTATTTCATATTGTTCACAAAAATGATGTGACATTTCTCAATAATTCCTTAAACATCTTCTCTTAATTACTTTTGAATGAGCACTTTTGTAAAATAAACTAAATGCATACTATTTAACTATATCTTGAGATTTGTGTTGTAATCTTTGATAAAGAACAACAATAGAACAATATGAATATTTTAGATTGCAACTCAGTTCTTCTTCATTGTTGTCACAAATTTTGACTAATTAATACCAATAACAAAACGAAGTTGGTCTCTAATATTGACTATGGTGTTGTTTCAATAAAAAGTAAAAATGAGATGTAGATTTGTAATTACTTAACTTAGAAATAATTAAGCAAAACTCATTAAATATAAAAGTTGAGAAAAATAAAATTCATATAAAAGTCAATATAATTTATAAATTATATTTGAGGGCCTAACATTTTTATCCTACAAAAAAAAAATTATATATCACCAAGGTTTTGTAAAATTGTTAGACGGGCCATGGCTAACCTTATAAAGAAGCTTTGCCACTATCTCACTTAGTCACTTCCTAGGTGTATGTTTATTATAATAGAATTGGTCAACGGGGTTAACTCACTTAATCAGCTTTCCATTCATATTTCGTTATAATTTGGATTCGATTATTAAATTTTTTCGTTGGTAAATTATCTGTAAACATTTCTGTAAGCGTTTAATAAACACATGGACATGCCTTAATCCTAAACTGGGCAAGCTTTCTCCTCAACCTAAATTTTTATCTAGCAAGAAAAAAAAAAAGAAAAGAAGGAAAGGAACAGAATAGAAATTGGAGTGGGAATAAAAATGGAAATGGGAATGAAATGTGTATTTGAGATATGAAAGGAATGGGTATTCCCTTTTGGATTTTTCTACCAAACAAAGGTCATTCCATTCATTTTCTTTTAATTATACTAAACTGATACTAATTAAGGGTGGACTGACCCTAATCCATACTAGAAAGGCTAGAGTTAGAATTTTGGTAACTCATTTAATCTTTAACCCACATGCTCTAGTGTCGGGCTAGATCCATTTATAATGCAGGTATCATACTCCATACACTCAATTTCAGTAGTTGGAAGTGGTCAGACTGTGGAACAACTAGCAAAGCCTTTAAGCCTTAATGAACCACACCCGGGTTCGATCCCAGCAGGGGATGAAACCCAACCTCCCCCTCCCCCCCACCCCCAGACCACAAAAATTTCAGTAGTTGGAAGACGAGCCCCAAAAAAGAAATTTCAGTAGTTGGAAAGCAGCGTGCTACAAAACTCCAATCAAGTTTGGGAGCATGGATGCTCCATCCATATTGCCTATGATCCACAGGTTACTTCCGGTTTTATTATTTTTTTCTTTTTCCATTTCAGCCTTTCAGGCTTTCACGTGACATACAAGTCACTAATCTAAAGCCACGTGATATGTCAGAGCATGGATACAGTGCTTGGACCTTCTCAAGTTGTAATTACGTACCTGTGATTATAGTGCTAATCTAGTCTTACACCAATTCGTTTTTTTAAGAGTTTTAATTTAAAAATTTTAAAACCAACCACAACGTGATTAAATTTAAAATAATAAAACAATAAAAAATATTATAATTTTTAAAAATAATTTAAAAAATACTACAACTAATTAATCAAAATCAACTATTAAGTAATTTATGCTTTTTAATATTATTTATTAATTATATTTAAGGATTAAATGTGGTATATTTTTAATTGAAACATGTTAATTTCAAATTCAATAATGCTACATAGTTAAAAAAAATTAAAATTTTTTACATAATTCAACTAGACTTAGATTAGTAAGTCTTAGTGTTCTTTCTTCTTTTTTTCTTGCAATTAACGTGTTCTAGTTAAAAGCATATCATATATTGCCTTTTTTTTAATAGTTAATTAGGATTAATCAATCCTAGTGCTTTTTTTTTACTTTTTATCAAATATTATTTTAGAATATTCTTGATAAATTTTTTAAAATAATTTTCGATCAAAAATTATCTAAAAGTAATAAAGTATGTTTAAATAATAATAATATTAGAACTAATGACCTTCTGAGAAGTCTTTATATTTTACTTATTTAAAAATGTATTATTTTGAAGAAAATTTCAACTAACTACTACCCCAACTCAAAGGGTTAGCCTTACAGTAATGTCTATAGGAATATCCTGGTTAAAGATAAAAAATAAAAATAAAAATTTTTTTTCAAGTGATATTTCATATAATTTATATAATAATTAAGAAGACAAATTAAAATTCTTCACAAATAATTAACATAAGAAAAATTAGATTCTAATTTTTTGGTGTCATAATTATTATTTTGTTTAAAAAATAATTTTTTAATTTTTTGTATAATATTTTTGCTGTGCCAAATATTTATCTTAGAATATTATTGATTATTTGATATTCTTGACACTTTTCTAAAAATAATTTTGGACTAAAAATTGTCTAAAATTAGTAAAACGTGCTTGGACGAAAGTAGTATTAAAACTTATGACATCCTGAGAAGCCCTTATATTGCATTTCTTTAAAAATATATTATTTTAAATAAGAGTTTACCTAATCACTACTCCGACCTGAATGATTAGTCTTGTAATAATACTTGTGAGGATATCCTAATCAAAGATTTAAAAAAAAAAAAAAACTTACCCCAAGAGATATTTTATATAACTTATATTTTTCTAATATTTTGCGTGGTATTTTCGTTGTACCAAATACTTATTTTAAAATATTCTCATTATTTGATATTCTTGATAGTTTTTTAAAAATAATTTAGGACAAAAATATGTCTAAAAATAATAAAGCATGCTTGAATAATAATAGTATTAGAACTGATGACCTTATAAGAAGTCATTGTATTGCAATTATTCAAAATGTGCCAATTTGAAGAAGGTTTTACTTAACCACTATTCTCGACCTGAAGGGTTACTCTTATAGTAATGCTTGTGGGAATATCCTAGTCAAATATTAAAAAAAAACCTTTCTCCAGGTGATATTTCATATAATTTATTTAACCATTACCCTCAACCCAAATAGTTAGTCTTAAAATAATACTTATTAAATGTCCTGGTCAAAGACCAAAAAAAATAAAAAATTTTCTCATGTGATATTTTATATAATTTATATAATCATTGATGAAAAAACTAAAATTCTTCATAAATAATTAAAATAAAAAAGTTATATTCTATTTTTTTGTGTCATAATTATTATTTTATTTAAAAATAATTTTTTTAATTTTTTAGTGTAATATTTTGAGTATGTTAAATATTTGTTTTGGAATATTATTGATTATTTAATATTCTTGATAATTTTTTAAAAATAATTTTAGATTAAAAATTATCTAAAATTAGTAAAGCATGCTTGGACGAGAGTAATATTAGAACTAATGATTACCTGAAAAGTCATTGTATTACACTTTCTTTAAAAATGTGTCAGTTTGGGAAGACTTTAAGTGACTATTACCACCAATCCAAAAGGTTAGTCTTACTAATTATGATTGATTAGTTATCTATTGAGTAAGAATAAAAATATGATAATACTTTCTTGGTAGTTAAAAATTCATGAAACTTATTACTTAATTTCTAAAAATTTATTAAAATATTTCGTTAGTTATCAACCAGCCTAGAATCTGTTATCAACTTTTATAAATAAGTTATCAACCAAGGTCAGAGTGGGTTTCGCTTTTAAATAATCTTAAGTATACTTACTAGCCATGATAGGTTAGTTATCTGTTGAGGAAGAATAAGAATATAAGAATATCTTTTTGTGATTAAAAATCCATGGAACTTATTACTTAATTACCAAAAAAATTATTAAAATATTTCATTGGTTATCAACTTGCCTAGAATTTGTTATCAACTTTTATAGATAAGTTATCAACTAAGGTCAGAAGTAGGTTTCGTTCTTAAATGGTCTTAAGTGTACTTACTAATCATAATTAGTTAGTTATCTGTTAAGTAAAAATAAAAATATGAGCATACCTTCCTTGTGGTTAAAAATTCATTAAACTTATTACTTGATTAGCTGAAAGGTTGTTAAAATATTTTGTTTGTTATCAATCAGGCTACCATCTGCTATCAACTTCTGTAGACAAGTTATCAACCAATGTCAGATGTACATTTCACTCTTAAAATGGCCTTAAGTTTACTTACTAACTATGATTGGTTAGTTATCTGTTGAATAATAATAGGAATATAAAAATACCTTCTTTGTGGTTAAAAATTCATGAAACTTGTTACTTGATTTCTGAAAGGTTATTAAAATATTTCGTTAGTTATCAATCAGCTTAGAATCTGTTATTAACTTTTGTAGACAAGTTATCAACCAAGGTCAAAAGTGGGTTTCGCTCTTAAATGGCTTTAAGTGTACTTATTAGCTATGATTGGCTAGATATCTGTTGAGTAAGAATAAAAACATAAGAGTACATTTCTTGTAGTTAAAAATACATGGAACTTGTTACTTGATTACTTGAAAGGTTATTAAAATTTTCATTTGTTATCAACCAGCCTAGAATCTGTTATCAACTTTTGTAGACAAGTTATCAACCAAGGTCAGAAGTGGGTTTTCGCTCTTAAATGGTCTTGAGTGTACTTACTAACCATGATTAGTTAATTATCTGTTGGATAAGAATAAGAATATGAGTATACTTTCCTTATGATTAAAAATCCATAAAACTTGTTACTTGATTAGTTGAAAGGTTATTAAAATATTTTGTTTGTTATAAACCAGCCTTCCATTTGTTATCAATTTCTGTAAACAAGTTATCAACTAATATCAGAAACAGATTTGCCTCTTAAAATGACTTTAAGTTTACTTACTAATCATGATTAGTTAGTTATTTATGGAGTAATAATAGGAATATGATAATACCTTCCTTGTGGTTAAAAATTCATGGAACTTGTTACTTGATTTCTAAAAAGTTATTAAAATATTTTGTTAGTTATTAACCAGCCTAAAATCTGTTATTAACTTTTGTAGATAAGTTATCAACCAAGGTCAGAAGTGAATTTCGCTCTTAATTGACCTTAAGTGTACTTACTAATCATGATTGGTTAGTTATCTATTGAGTAAGAATAAAAATATAAGAGTACCTTCCTTATGGTTAAAAATACATAGAACTTGTTACTTGATTACTTGAAAGGTTATTAAATTTTTCATTTGTTATCAACCAGCTTAAAATCTGTTATCAAATTTTGTAGATAAGTTGTCAACCAAAGTCAGAAACAGGTTTCACTTTCAAATGCCCTTAAGTGTATTTACTAATTATGATTAGTTAGTTATCTGTTGAGTAAGAATAAGAATATAAAAATACATTCTTTATAATTAAAATCCATGAAACTTGTTACTTGATTACCTGAAAGGTTATTAAAATATTTCGTTTGTTATCAACCAGCCTAGCATCTGTTATCAATTTCTGTAAACAAGTTATCAACTAATGTCAGAAGCAGGTTTCACTCTCAAATGGCCTTAAGTTTACTTATTAACCATGATTCGTTAGTTATCTATTGAGTAAGAATATGAATATGAAAATATCTTCCTTGTAATTTTATGAATTATGTAAAAATTTATATAAATTTATTTCTATATAACTTGAATTAGATATATTTAAAATTTTATAATCTCAACTCAAAGCGTTAGTTTTACAATAATGCCTATGGATATACCTTTGCTCAAAGATTAAATAAAAAAAAAAAAAACCCTTTCCTAGGTGATATTTCTTATAATTTATATAATCATTGATGAAACAAACACAAATTCTTCATAAAAAACTAACATAAGAAAAATTATATTCTAATTTTTTTTTCTGTGCCATAATTATTATTTTGTTTAAAAATATTTTTCTAATTTTTTGTGTAATATTTTTTGTTATGCCAAATATTTATTTTAGAATATCATTAATTATTTGATCTTCTTAACAATTTTTTGAAAATAATTTTGGATCAAAAATTGTCTAAAATTAATAAAGCGTACTTGAATGATAGTAGTATTAGAAATGATGATCTTTTAAAAAGTTATGGTATTGCATTTATTTAAAAATGTACCATTTTGGTGAAGGTTTTACCTAACCACTACCTCCAACTTGAAGGTTAGTCTTACAGTAATGCTTGTTGGGATACTCTAATGAAAGACAAAAAAAAACTTTTTTCAAAAGTGATATTTCTTATAATTTATATAATCATTGATGAAATAAATTAAAATTTTTCAAAAGAATTAAAATAAGAAAAATTAGATTCTAAATTGTTTTCTTCTTTTTTTTTGTCATAATTGTTATTTTGTTTTAAAATAATTTTTTAAATTTTTTATGTAATATTTTTGTTGTGCCAAATATTTATATTAGAATATTCTTAATTATTTGATATTCTTGGTAATTTTTTAAAAATAATTTTGGATCAAAAATTGTTTAAAATTAGTAAAGCGTGTTTAGATGAGAATAATATTATAACTGATAATCTCCTAAAAAGTCTTTATATTACACTTCTTTAAAAGTATGCCAGTTTGAATAAAGTTTTAGCTAACAATTACCTCTAACCTAAAGATTTATTCTTACATTAATGCATGTAGGGATACCCAATTAAAAGACAAAGAAAAAAAATAAAAATCTTTCTTAAGTGATATTTCATATAATTTATATAATAATTGATGAATCAAAGTAAAATTCTTCATAAATAATTAACATGAAAAAAATTAGATTTTAATTTTTTTCTTTTTTGTTGTTGTCATAATTATTATTTTATTTTAAATTAATTTTTTTAATTTTTTGCGTGATATTTTTGTTGTACCTAATATTTATTTTAGAATATTCTTGATTTTTTTATATTATTCACAATTTTCTAAAAATCATTTTGGACTAAAAATTGTCTAAAATTAGTAAAGCATACATGAACGAGAGTAATATTAGAATTGATTACTTCCTAAAAAGTCCTTGTATTGCACTTCTTTAAAAATGTGTTATTTTGAAAAAGACTTTACCTAACCATTATCCCCAACTCGAAGTCTTAATCTTGCAGCAATGCCTGTGGAGATACCATGGTGAAAGAACAAAAAAAAAGAAAAACCTTCTCCAAGTAATATTTCATATAGTTTATGTAATTATTGATGAATCAAATTAAAATTCTTCATAAATAATTAATATAAGAAAAATTAAATTCTAATTTTTTTCTTTTTTATTGTCATAATTATTATTTTATTTTAAAATAAATTTTAATTTTTTGAGTAATATTTTTATTGTGCCAAATATTTATTTTAGAACATTCTTGATTATTTGATTTTATTGACAATTTTTTAAAAATAATTTTGGATAAAAAATTGTCTAAAATTAGTAAACTATGTTTGAATGATGATAGTATTAGAACTGATAACTTCCTGAGAAGTTCTTGAATGTGTCATTTTAAAAAAAGGCTTTACCTAACTACTACTCCCGATCTGAAATGTTAGTCTTACAGTAATACTTATGAAGATATCTTGATGAAAGAAAAAAAAATTTCCAATTGATATTTCATATAATTTATATAATCTTTAATAAAATAAGCTAAAATTCTTTATAAATAATTAACATAAAAAAATTAAATTAAATTTTTTTTCTTTTTTTGTGTTATAATAATTATTTTGTTTTAATTTTTTTAAATTTTTTTGCGTAATATTTTGTTATGCTAAATATTTATTTTAAAATATTCTTAATTATTTAATATTCTTGACAATTTTCTTAAAATAATTTTGAATTAAAAATAGTCTAGAATTAGTAAAAGATGCTTGGACAATAATAGTATTAGAACTGATAACTTTTTGAGAAATCTGTGTATTGTACCTTTTAAAAATGTGTCATTTTAGAGAATGTTTTACCTAACATCTAACCTTAACCCGAAAGGTTAGTCTTATAGTTATAGTAATGCCTGTGTGGATAATTTAGTGAAAGGAAATTTTTTTTTAAAGTGATATTTTATATAATTTATATAATCAATGAGAAAACAAATTAACATTCTTCATAAATAATTATTTTTGATTTTTTAGAATATCCTCTTACCCACTAAATAAAAAATTAATTTTTTTAAAATACTGTCAGGCTCTTAAGCAGGACCCTTCCAAAGATGTATGCTCCCGTAAGAGACTAACTTAAGAAAAATTAGTTTTACAAATTTAATGAAATGTTTACCCAAGTTGCAATTATTTAGTTGTATTTAATGTTATTTTGAAGGATTTAATTTGCAATTTCAGCTTTCCCTAGTTAACCTGTTGCCCAGGTGTTCAGTAAGCATTTCTGGCCATTGATCTAATTTTCCTTTTCATCAACGGCTACTATCACTTGGTGCACCTATACTCCGTACCTAGCTTAGGGTATGGAAGTCGGACCCAGTTGGAAATGGAACTTGGAATCAAGCAGTGCAAAGTTGGAGCGTTCTACAATGCTCCAAAAACTTTGGAGCATCCACGCTCCTTAAAACTGACCTGTGATAACCGGTTACTGCAGCTTTTGTTTTTTTTTTCTCTTTTTTTAACGTTAACTTTATGATTTAGCCATAAAATATTTGCATATTTAGTCCCTCTACAGCCTGAAGCCAACCCCTTTTCGTGCTTGCACACCAACTGCATTCTTTCTTCCCATGGAAGAAACAGTGGTCTAACGAAATCAACAACTAAATTTACAAGTACAATTGCTCTCTTTCTTCCCACCATGGACGAAGCATTATTCTAATGAAAATTAACAACCAAAATTACACTGATTTCTACGCCTTAAATTAAAGCACACTGATCCATTTGAGTGCGTTTTAGTGCCTTAGTGTGATATATATCATTCTCGTGAGTTGTAATGGACTGAAATGTGATGCCAAATCGTATCGAAATCATGCCATTTCTTTTGCGAAAACCCCATGTCAAACTCGTCACATACCCATGTTTTCCCAAAAATAATGCTTGGGTTTGATTTTGGAAGTTGAAATCCTCCATTTTGTGGGATTAAACGGCCGAAACAGATGCGTTTTACTCAAATCCATTTCTAACTAAAATCAAATATGTAAAATCAAGTTTATCTAAAATTAAGTTTGTAAATTATAATCCAAACACACACTTAAAATTGATAATCACATAATAAGTCCTTGTATTGTAATTCTTTAAAAATATGTCATTTTGTAAAAGGCCTTACCTAATCACTATCCTAAACTCGAAGGATTAGTCTTATAATAATATTTATAGAGATACCTCGGTTAAAGATTAAAAAAAAAGCCTTTTCTAAGTGATATTTTATATAATTTATATAATAATTAATGAAACAAAATAAAATTCTTTATAAATAATTAACTTAAGAAAAATTATATTCTAAATTTTTTTTATAATTATTATTTTGTTTAAAAATAATTTTTCTAATTTTTTATAAAATATTTTTGTTGTACTAAATATTTATTTTAGAATATTCTTAATTATTTAATATTTTGATAATTTTTAAAAATTTTAAATAAAAATTTGTCTAAAATTAATAAAACATGCTTGAATTGAGAAATCTTTGTATTGCACTTTTTTAAAAATGTGCTATTTTGAAAAAAATTTTACAAACTACTACTCCCGACCTAAAGACTTAGTCTTATTGTAATGTTTATGGGAATACTCTGGTCAAAGATTAAAAAAAAATTCTTCAAGTGATATTTCATATAATTTATATAATAATTGATAAGATAAACTAAAATTCTTTATAAAAATAATTAACATAAGAAAAATTAAATTCTAAACTTTTTTCTTTTTTTATGTGTCATAATTATTATTTTGTTTAAAAATAATTTTTCTAATTTTTTGTATAATATTTTTTTGTGCCAAATATTTATCTTAGAATATTCTTGATTATTTGATATCCTTGACAATTTTTTAAAAATAATTTTAGATAAAAAATTATTTAAAATTAGTAAAACATGCTAAAAATGATAATAATATTATAAATGATGACCTCTTGAAAAGTTTTTATATTACACTTCTTTAAAAATGTGACATTTTAGAGAAGGTTTTACCTCACCACTATCCTAAACCTGAAAAGTTAGTATTATATTAATACTTGTGGGAATACTATGGTCAAAAATTAAAAAAAAAATTAGTCAAGTGATATTTCATATAATTTATATAACCGTTTGTAAAATAAACTAAAATTATTCATAAATAATTAATATAAAAAATTAGATTCTAAAGTACTTTTTTCTTTTTTTTTTGTCATATTTATTATTTTGTTTAAAAAATAATTTTTTTAATTTTTTGTGTAATATTTTTATTGTGTCAAATATTTATTTTAAAATATTCTTAATTATTTAATATTCTTGACAATTTTCTCAAATAATTTTGATCTAAAAATTGTCTAAAATTAGTAAAGCGTGCATGAACAAAAATAGTATTAGAACTGATAATCTACTGAGAAGTCTTTGTATTACATTTCTTTAAAAATATGTCATTTTGAAAAATGGTTTACATAACTACTACTCTCAACCTGAAGGGTTAGTCTTACAATAATACTTATGGGAATAGCCTGGTCAAAGATTAAAAAAAAAAATTTCTCAAGTGACATTACAAAACTATTAGGATTTCTAAATCACAATTAAAGATTAAACATGATATATTTTAACTAAAAAATATTAATTAAAAAAATAAATGAGGTTTCAAATATTTTAAGTATTTTTTACTAACTTTAATTTAATGTATACAATAGATAAATTGCCCAGATAAGCATTTAATGCCTTATTTGATACACCGTATTAGATATAAATAGTATATAGTATAATTAATATTATCTATATTTAGGTAAGATACTGGATAGTAACTTATTTGGTTAAAATAATTTTATCTTACCTTGACTATATAAGACTATATAAAATAAAATAATTTGATATCTATTTGTTACATAGTTAAAGATAAATAAAATTATTTTGACCGAATATTATGCTATCTAGTGTCTTACTCAAATATTATATAAGGATGAATAACATTAATTATATTATATTATTATATACAATGCAACAAATGATACCTAAGAGTGTTAATATAAGATCAAATATTAATTATTAATACTCTTGACAACATATATACATTTAAAATCAAATAAAATAAACTGATGGACCAATCTTGTAAATATTAAAAAGTTTGAGATTTATTTTGTAATTATTGTTTATTAATTTCTACTCTTTTGAAGGACCACTATTCTAATTCATATCTTTTCATTGTAACCAGGCAAGCAAGTGACCAGTCATAAAATCTAACCGTTCAATTTTTTTTCTATCAAGTCAAGGAATGAGACTTAATGGAGCATCCATGCTCTCAATCCATTTAGGAGCTTTGAAGACGTCGCCGTGCAAAGTTTTTCTTTTGTAAATTTTGGGCAAATGCATATATACAACCAGAATAACACGGCTAGCAGACAGCAAAGCATCCTGTTCCTGTTAAGCTATAGATGAATTGAGGAGAATAAAAAAAAGAAAAAGGAAGAGAAATGTTAATATATTTTAAATAATTTGAAATTAAAATTATAAAATAAGTATTCGTTTTTGTTCTCTTCTTTTCCAAACCGAATATATCTTAATGAAGTGTGATAAGGTGAGTAGGTAATGGAGGCAAATAGATAAATTAGATAAATTTTAGATTGAATTATTGATGAATGAATAAAAAATAAATTAATAAGATAATAATTCATTTAAGATTTATTAAAAAAATTATTAAAATTATCTAATCTATTTATTAATTATTTTAATAGATAATATCTAATCCATCTATTAATTTAATCTATCTATATTCAACTAGATACATTTAGATTCCTTATATATTTAAATATATTTTATTCTCCAAAATATATATATATATATGAGTAGGGATTCATTTACATCATGTATAAGTCTTGATATACTTATTCTGTTTAATAACCTTTTATAAACATTAAATTTTATCAATTTAATCGTTAGATTGAAAGTTCTTATGAATTAGATTAAGTTTACAAAATTTCATATAATTTAAAAATTATTTGATACTCCATCATATTACTTTATTTTAATGTATAATGTATTTATTGAAATATGAATAAATATTGACTATTATATTTTATACATATAAATATCTAATTTATTTTAAATTTAATTTACATGGTCGTCAAGATAATATCACATGTTTTAGTAGTTAGATTAGTTTAATTTATATTTTATAAAAATTATTAAACAATATAAGTGTTTAAGACTTATACTTAATATAAATAAATTTTCACTTTATATATATATATATATATATATATACACACACACATACATATGGATTAGATAAATAATTTAATTGATTCAGTAATTATTTATTAATTAAATATATTATTATAATTATAAATATTAAATTATATTAAAATATAAATAAATTAAATAAATTATTAATTAATAAACTCAATTACTACCTGATGAGCAGGGGAGACGGAAGGTATTGGGAAAGGGGGGCCGAAGGAAAGATAAGAAGAAAGCGTGAGAGCTGAGAACTCGGAAGGGACTACAGGAAGAGGGACAGAGCGCAGCAGAGAGAGCACGCTCGTCAGTCTTCATTCGTACTCCTGGAACTGATTTTTAATTTAATTTGAGAGGCCAAAGACAGCTTCAGCTTAAGTTCTGCTTCATCAGCACCACCAGGCACCAGCATGATACAGTGAAGGTCGCTGCTTGCTGATACAGTACCAGGCACAGTACGTTTCTGTCTACCAGAACCACAGGGAGAAAAATATAGTAGGACAAGGCTTAGGTATTTAAATTTGTTTATACATACTCCAATTTCATTTTCTTTTTTTTTTAAATTGTCATTTTTTGTTGACATTCAGTCAATCTCGTGTTTCAGATCAGAAGTGAAAGTGATTGTTCATTTGACGAACGTTGAGTTGATAGTTGGCGTGGAGAAAGTAGGCTTCTGGATTTTGTCGTTTACATTTATTTCGACCTATTCAATAAATATATATAGTACTATATAATTAATAATATAAAATTTAAAACAAAATAAATGAAGAAAACGATGTCTTTGGTTCTGCATTTATAGTAGGGAAATGCATGGAAATGGGGCTTCTGATTTCCGTCCAGGTTGTCTTTGGTTCGCTAACATTATATTATTCACAGTCGGCTTCTACATGCTTTCTTTCATTTCTTGTTCAGTGTAGGCCTCAAAACTATATCTAGTTTCCTTTGGCTAAGTTTATTTTTCGCATATTTATTATAATCAACATTCATAAAGTATTTTGATTACGTTTAAATGAGTTTTTTAATAGCTTTTGAAATCCATATAAGTTGTTTTAAACTTATATTTATAAGCTACAATTTTTAACTTACGAAAATAAACTTTTATAAAAATTTAAAATAATTTAAGTACTAGCTGTTTTAAAATAATTTTGGACTAAATTAATCATAATAAATTATACAAAAATTTCATTCAAGCTTAAGCCCTTCTGAAAGTGTTTATTCAAATATTTTTTAATTTATATCATAGACCACATTTATGACAATAAAATTTTTTAAATAAATTATATTTAAATAAGTACTAATTTAAATTATTTATCCAAATAAGGCATTAATTAGTCTCTCAGGGCTGTGACCTGTTTGCTTCAGTTCTCCGCTTGTGCCTTTCTTTTTCACCTTTTAACCGAGATATCCCATAAAATAGCAACGCTAAATTTCAACATCTGCCCATTCAAAGCTATGATAAATGCAATGGAAGAACAATGAAGCCTCGCACTATTCCTATAGGATGTTGAATTCAATACAGAAGGGTAAAATTTTATTCAGCAACTACCATATGAACGTACATCGAAGGGTTCTTTACTTTAGTTTATGTTAGATTTTAACTTAAAATCAATTAGTGTTAAGTGAAATTAACCAATAAATATATGAACTGCACCCTAGAAATTGAAATAGGTAATGTGGGGCTTTAATATCCTCCTTCCACATATGCCTACCAGAATAGGCGATGGACATATCCCTCCTTCACATATGCCTAGCGGAACAGGCAGTCTGACAGAACAGGCGATACGGATGGACTCTTGACTTTGATAGTGAAGGAAGGGTATTAAAGCCTCACATCACCTACCTCAATCTTCATGATACAATTTATATATTTATTGGACAACTTCACTTAACACTAATTGGTTTTAGGCTGAAATCTAATAATTTAGATTTTAGTTGAATTGATTTTAAAAGAATTAATGTTAAAAAACTGATTTTGAAAGAATTAATGTTGAAATAGAATTGATTTGTATTTAAGAATGATATTTCAAAAGTTAGTTTAGGAAGAATTGATTTTTCTTGGATGAAACAATTGAATTACTTTTGAAATGTAATTATAGTTTTATTTCTGAAAATTTTGTCGGTCACATACCTAGAATCAATTTTATTCAACAAAGAAGACAAAAAATTTTACTGCTTTCAAAATCAATTTTACAACTTTCAAATTTATAATTGTTTTTCTAAAAGTAGTCAAATACATCAACTACTCTTAGAGTTGATTATTTTCAGCTGCGCTTTCAGTGACAAACCAAACAAGCACTATTGGGTATGTTTGTTTTAAATTTTAGTTGAATTCATTTTAAAAGAATTGATATTGAAAGAATTTATTTTTAAAGAAATGATGGTAACAGAATTTATTTATGTTTTGGAATGATATTTTAAAAATTAGTTTAAAAGAATTGATTTTATTTGGATGGTGTGTAAATGTAAATTAAAGTATAATCAATTTTGAAATGTAATTATAGGTATATTCTTGAAAAGTTTATGGTCCCACATTTAGAATCAATTTTATTCACTGCAAATGCAAGAAAATCTTATTTCTTTCATAGTCAATTTTAAAACCAAGAAATTGTGAGAATTGATTGAAAAAAAAAACCACCCAAACAAGTTACACTTTTGTTAGAATCAATTCTTGAATATCAAAAGTGATTTTACACCTACAAAAACTAAATCGAACAAGCACTTACTAACTAAAACATTTTCGTGGTAGAACATGTTATCAGAAAATGCTTCCCAGGTTTATAAAAATTTTATGTGTTAAAAGAGGTCATGTTTTTTCCCAAAGCTAGTTTAGGTATGTTATAATTTATTAGTGTATTTTTTGTATGAAGGTAAAAATAGAGGTGAAAAATTTCTAAATAAATATTATTTGAAAATTTTGTATACAAAACTTATTCATAAATTTTTCATACTTATTTTTACTCTCATACCAAATTAACTATTATTGTACATTTGATATAGAGATAAAAATGAGAATAAATTTTCATAGATACATTTTGTATATAATATTATATACAAAAATGTATCCACGAAATTTACTCTTTATTTTTATTCTATACCAAACATATATTTAGGGTTAAATAAAGACAAAAAAGAAAAGATCTTGCCTTGCTCGAACAATAGTTAAGTTGGAGCTACCCATACAAAGAACTAAATGGTACACTTCCTTTGTCTTTGTTAAAAGGTAGTGTGTATGAAATTTAATACATATGTTTTCTTCTTAATGGCAATTCTGCCATATAGTGTCCCAGGCTCCCAAATGAGCCACAATAACATTGGATTAACACTCATAAAGTATTGGCATAACGGAAGTGAATTATGTATTTAAGTATAAGAACTGCAATTTGATTCTTGAAAGCCACAACTAATAGATAAAATCACATCATTATTATTCCTGATCTAAGAAGATTAGCCTGATGAGTTGGTTCAAAATGAGTCTAACCTTATAAAAATACTTTTAATTTACATTAAAAAAAAATCTGTATGTTTATTGTATAATATTTGTGCATATGGAAATGAAAGCTCCTTGTTAGCATTTAGCAGTGACACAGGGGAAACCGTATGTATGGGTAGTTTTATCATTTCATACTGGAGCAAAAAAGTGAACATGTTGATATGAATTGGAATCTCAACATAATTGCAAACATTTGATTATTTGTTAAAGACTTTAATTGAGAGATTTTGAGAATTAAAATGGAGTTTTAATTTTAAAAATGTGTATGCAAAAAGTCAACAGAGAGATCCAAAATAAAAACTCTCTTTATTTCAGTTGGCGATTCTTTCAACAATGAAAAGGGAATTGAAAGACAAGAAATTGTAAGCTTCAATCCACTGTTATCTCAAATTCTTATTTGCAAAAAGCATTGGAAGAACTCTTCATATATTTCAGGGGACATCATTTGAACATAACTAAAATAATTAAATTAGAAAAAAATATAGTCATATATAATTTCGTGATAATAACAAAATTTAATACAATATTAAAAAATAAAGACAGTGCTAAGAAAAGCTGGACGGTTTGAGTAATCAAGTCTATTATATTATTCTTTTCATGTGAAATATTTTTTAAATTTAATAATAATAAAAAAAAGCATCTCGACAAAGTCTGGCTGGGAATAAAAAAGTCGAACACAAAAAACGCTCGAGCGTTTTGCATCGTTGTTTCTCTCTCCAAAGAAAGCAATGCGTAGGTGTACCTTTTAAGAACCAAGAAGACTTTTGCAGTTCAGACCAATGCCCTAATGACATGTTGGTAGCTTCGATAACAGCGGCACCCATATTCGACTCCTTTCCTTCTCCCCAAAAATTGCCTCCTCTCCCGGATAGAAAAAAAAAAAAAAGAGCCAATAAGACTTTTTTAAGTTACAAATATTAATATACATAGTCATGTTAGTTTTGTAATTGTTTATGTGCAAAACAAAACGTACCTAAAAAAAAAAGAAAATTAAATAAAAAAAATAATGCGCTTAGTCTTACTTTAATATATAATAAAATAAGGGCAATGCTAAGAATAGCTCCATTGTTTGAGCGGTTAAGTCTCAATTGCATTGTCCTTTTCGGTTGAAATATGTTTATTTATTTTTTTTAAATTTAATAACAATAAAAACGTATCACGAAAATCCTGCTCATTTCAAGGGCAAAAAACTCAAGCTCAAAAACGCTCGAACGTTTCACATCGTCGCCCAAAAACTAACCATCTAATCCTTTTATTCTCCTTTTGGGAATATCGATTTCTCTCAACAAACAAAGCAATGCATAAGTATACCTTTTAAGAATCTAAAAAAAATTTTAGTCACTAATATTAATATACATATTCATATTAATCTTTTAATTATTATACGTAAATTAATAAATAGTGATATATATAAACAGATTATGTCAAATCAAACTTTATCTTAAGCAGACTAGTCTTGCTTTATAAAAATATGATTGACGAAAATAGTTTATTTACTTAAAATAAGCTTATTTTTTAAGGTATGAATAAGTCATTTTATATAAAAATATATAAAATTAAAAGCTTAGTTTGGCCTAACCTAAAAGGTTACGTACACTTTGAGTAGACTAGTGCTCGTAAAGCCCAATATGTCAAGGCTTTTAGAAAAACTAATAGGTCAAGATCTACATAATATATTATTTTACAAAATTAATATATTATATAAAATTTAAATATAATTATATAATTATATTATATTATATATATATATATATATATATATATATATATATATATATATATAAACTAACTTATCAAGTTTAATAAATTTTTTTAAAGGTTTACGATATAATTTTTTAATTAAATAATTTTTTTTTTGAAAATTTTGAGTTGACTTAAAAAATAAACAGACTAGGTCTAATACAGGTCAGGTCATAAGCCCTGACGCGTTGCCTCACCTATCATTTCTACTCCTAGCAATGAATACCTAAAATAAAAATAAGAAAATAAAATAAAAGAAAACAATGTGCTTGGTCTTATTTGATTTTCATCCAAACACAAAATTTTTATATAATGGTAGTATAAGAGTTTGAACAGTTGAGTTCTTACATATTATCCAAATTAATCTCTCACCATTTCATTTAAAAATAATACTACATTGTTTTAGATTTATTTGTAAAATATTTTTTTTTCAAATAGTGATATATTTAAATTTGGCATGAAATTAATATTTTAATTACTTAATTACAAAAATCTGTACTATGGAACAAAATATTGAGACTGGCTAGACTTATGTGTTGAGGACCTATATATTGTAACTTTTAATACTTCAAATTATTGTATCTATAAAAGTAAAAAAAAAAAAACACATTTCTGATAATGTAACTCAATTTTCCTACAAGTATTATAGGGAATGGAAACGGAGAAAAAATTGGGTTGTTTATAATTCTATCATAATACTTTAATTTGTTCTGAATTAAACTGAGCAAACTAAAAAAAAAACCAGACAAGAGTTTGATTCAGTTTAATTTACTATTTATTCAATTTGCTTTGATTTTATTTGATTTACAGCTAAAAATTTCTATGTGGTTAATTTGATCAAAGGTTTAGATATATTACACACACACACACATACATGTAAACTTATTAATTATTTTTTAATACAAGAAAGTAGTTATTTTTACAAAAAATCTCATGAAGTATTATTTTTATTTTTATGTATTATTGTTAGTTAAAGTATACATAAATCTAAAAAGGAAACATCTCCTTTTAAAAAATAAGTCTTAAGAATACAAACAAAGAATTAATGAGAAATAAATATTAGAGTACTTTGTAGTATTTGATCCATATATCACAAAAATTAAAATTAAAAATATTATATTTCATATATGAAAACATTAAAAATATAAATATATGAAAAGATTTCCTTTATTTTCTTTAGTTTTAATTAAATTTAATTTTATAAAAGTGATTCATCTATGACTGGTCATTATCCGTGAAAAATACAAAAAAATAAAATAAAAAAAAATCTTTGCTTGAATAAATTAAAATTAAAATTAATGTTTTGACTGGTCATTCTCTCTGTTTTTGGTTCGCCAAGGCCAGAGTGATAATGTTTTGACTAATATATTCATTTTTATTAATAGAAATTAATACTAAAAATATAAATACAAATAAATTAAGTAATTATTAACTGTCTCAATAATTGAGTATGAGTACATTAAAACATTTGACTTAGAAAAGAGATAATTTAACAAAGGACATTTTAGGTAATCAAAATTATAAGTAATTGAAAGGGAGTGTGCATAGAAAAATAAAAGTGCTAATAGTTTCACCCTATCTATCTTATTATTATTATTATTATTGGACAAAAATTAAATACTTTTTGAATGGATTAATTTAAAAATTGACAAAGTGCTATTTAAAATTTAACACCAATTATAAACAATTGTTCAGAACAAAACCAAATCATCAGAGATTATTTGATTTTTATGATTTCTTAATCACTCATGGTTTAACTTTAGTTTTTAAGTTTGGTCACACTTGAGGTTGAGTTTCAAATTTACCAAACCTATAACTCAAGGGGATGTCATATAGATAAGGATATATAGTGAAAATAATTTATAATTAAAATTTTATTAAGAGATTTTTTTTTAAAATAATCTTTTCCTTAAAAAAAAGCTATCCTTGCACTTAATTTCTGTTGACGAAGTAGATGATAAAACTGGTTAATTAGTCTTATTTAAATATATAAAAAGTAACAGCAATGCAAAGAATAGCTTCACTGCTTGAACGGTTGAGTCTCTATTGCACTGTCCTTTCCATGTGAAAGATTTTTTTTTATAAATTTAATAAAAATAAGCAATGTATCTCCAAAAAACTTACTCGTCTAACAAATACAAAACGAAAGCCCAAAAACGCTTGAGCGTTTCACATCATTGCTCGAAAAATAACTAACTAATTTTTTTTTCTTTTATGGTAGCACTGATTTCTCTCTCCATACAAAGCAAGAAAACTTTTCAGATGTCTTTATTAATGTATATACATAGTCATGTTAATCCTTTAAGGAGATTCCTTCGATACTATCTAACTGGTGCGGCGTAATATTATTGGTAAAAATATTAATAAATATATAATTTATCAAATAAATAAATTATAAAAATAAATTATAAACAAATATATTATATAATAACACATAAAAAAGATATTATTATACTTATAAAAAAAATACCAAAAAAATCTTTTAATTATTATATGCAAAACAATGAATACCTCGAATATAAAAGGAAAAAAAATGAAAACAATGCGCTTAGTCTTATTTAATTTCCAAGCATAATTTTTTATACAGTGATAGTTTGTATATTTGAATTTATACAATTTTTTTTAAATTATTCAAATCTCTTATATTTTATTTAAACCCAATGCTACATTGTGTTAGATTTACAATTATACAATATTTTTTCGATTCGAATAGTGAGATATATATATATATATATATATATTTGACTTTTAAAATCTCAAAATGATAGTTTGGACAAAAGTTATAAAAGACAAGCTTTTACCTAAATTATGATATAAGGCTTTTCAAAAATCAAACTAAACATACTATAAGAAATACAATTGACATGAAATTAATATTTTGATTACTTAATTAAAAAAGCTACTATTTCACACGAAAGAGGATTCGCCAAATCTGTTTATGAATATCATGGCAATGAAATTCATTCCCATTTTTTGAATTCAAATTGAATATAACAAATAAAAAAAAAACTATTAGCCAAAGTCACCGGCTTCATCCTTTCCAAAGTGATATTCTCCATTACCAAAATTTGAGCTCTATCTAACAAAATATTGAGACTAGCTAGACTTATGGATTTGAGGATCAAGATATCGTACCTTAAATACATATTATTGGAGTCTATTAAAGTAAAAAAAAAACATATTTGATAATGCAGCTCAATTATCCTATAAATATTATACGGAATGGAAAAGGAGACAATTTGCTTATTATATCATAATACTTTGTGGTATTCCAAAGACTAAACTGATTAAATTAATAAAAAAAATCAAACAATAGTTTGATTTAGTTTAATTTATTATTTATGTGGTTTGGTTTGATTGAGAAACTGAAAAATACCAAATTTATCAATTTAGTCAAAGATTAATTTTATTAATTTGATTTCTCAAATTTTAAGTTACTAACAAACAAATATTGTTTTCATAATACAACTAAAAAGTTAACGGGAGTTGACTCATTCGATCAGCATTTTATTCATACATTGTTATCTGTACTTACTTTTGTAATTGTTCAATAAGTTTAAAAAATTCTTGCATCCTCTTGGAGCAGGCTTATTATTTTTCTTTCTTTGTCCATCTTATTCTAATAACCAAAGATTATATACCATCTCACACAATTGGCATATTATGAATGTTTTAAGAAGTAGATGATAAAAGTGGTTAGACCGAGATAAGAGAGGCTAGCTCGTGAGATGTAACGTTCAAGGGAAACCATGTTCCTATGCAATGCATGAGTATGGTTTTTGGTTTGGTCTCACGGGAATCCAGCCATCCCCTCTCACGTCTCTCTCTCTCTCTCTCTCTCTCTCTCTCTCTCTCTCTCTCTCTCTCTCTCTCTCTCTCTCTCTCTCTCTAGATCTGTCGGCTGGACCTGGCTGTTTTCAGCCAGTGATTCTACGGCGCTGCACGTTTCTTCACAACCATACAATACAACACCAGCTTTGGTAGGTGGCTCCATGTCTATAGCTCTCGCTAGCTATACCTAGCTGTGAACTGTGAACTTCTTCACACTTATCAGAGGACAATACTCTAATTTTGTTTTTGTATTAGAAATGAGAACTCTCTCATAAATAAGTTTTTCAAAGTTCGAATCTTCAAAATTTGCTGATAAATTCATTTGGAAAAGGGTTGCCAGTGCTGCTGCTGCTGCATGATGCATAGTAATCTCAAAGTAAATCTCTTTTTCCTCTTACACGTACACCACAGATCTCCTAGTCCCCAGAAAGGTATTCTACACTATCAAATGAGCTACAACAAGGCAAACAGATGAAATGGTTGATCACGACCGTTAAAGTCCTGTTATAGATCGGGTATCTTTGCAGTTATAGCTCGTAAGGGTTTTCACAATTGTACTTCCTTTCCATATGTCAGACTCAAATATAGAATCAAATATAGAAACAAACGTCAAGTAGACTGGATTAAAATGAGATAAAAGGTGACAATGAGCTAACATGGCATTTTGGCACCGCCATTTTCCTTTCTCACTTCTTAGTTTACATTGTCATGAATTAATTATCTTAAAAATTTAAATTATTAAGTGAAAGTATATAAATAATTTTATTTTTTTAATATGTCTCCCCTTTACTGTTAGATAAAAGTATTTGAATGATTTTATATTTCTAACATAGCTTCCATCAAAACAGAAAAAAATGAGATAAAAGATTCTTCTTTTTATCTCCTAAAAATGACTGTCCAATGCATGAGACTCCCAGCTTTATTGACTTTGAAGATGGTTATATATATATGCAATTTTATCCCATGAGCCAAAAAAGACAGTTTTGGTAACTAAAATTTGTAATCGCCAAGTCACAAAACAACACCATTTGCGTAAAGACTTACTCTATGTTTTTCTCCTCTTTTTTTTTTTTTTTTGGTGAGGGTAAGATATTGATCGTTTAGTCTATTCTATTGGTACTTACTTGTATGATTTCGTACTTACAAAAAATATAATCTGGATCTATGAGTTCATTAAATCAACTTTCCACTTCTAGCTGAGCAAAACTTTTAAAGGACTTGTACTATTTTCGCTCAATATGTTGTTCAATTTAGTGACAAAAGCAAAGGGTTTGTGGTAGGGGCCATAGGCATGTATCATTGATTGATAATGGAGCAGCACCCCTGTACCCCACAAGAGAGAGAACACCAGTTTCACTGCAATTAACTAAAGTTAATGATATGAGATAAGCTTAGATTAGATAAGGGGGGTATAGGGCAATATGATATCACACGTGTGAGTTTTTATCTGGTTCTTCAAAGTAAGTAAGATGGTGCCCTTAATCTTTGGTTCAAAAGGGACGTTTCAAAGGAAGAAATAGACAAGCTGTTGGCAGTGTACAGAGCAATTACCAGTGCTATTGTACTGCTGCTGTTGTGTTTCCTTTACTGAATCAGTTCTTCCCTCTCCTAGTACCGTCCTCTACTACTCGTGCTGCCCCCCTATCATTTGTTGCTCTAGCTGGTTCCACTTGTAGCCTATATTCTATCGCTATGGTACTCTGTAGCTCATGTACCATCTTATTTATGAAATCTAATTTTTCATGCTTCAGTTCGGCATAGTCTCATATTTATGTGTTGGTTGCCTCCTTTTTCACCTGGCTCCTAAAGAAATAGAGTTGAAGTACTCACAGATCATGTTTGATATCATGAAAAGAAAGAGAATGAAATGAGAAAGAAAGTGAGAGTGAGAGTGAGAATAGGAATAGAATGAGTATTTTAGAAATGAAAGAATGATATTCTTTAAGGATTGTGTATTCTTTATTTAATTTTTTTTTGGAATAAAAAAATGAAAATATTTTATTTTCATTTATTTGATTCTTTTCCATGATTCCAAAATGGCCCTCGTTGTATTTGGGGTACTCTATCTTAAGTGCTAATTGCAAAGATTAATGCAAAAACAATTAATTTTCAAGAACCAAGAGTGAAGTCATTATAATTTGGTCCACTTAAAATGTTTGTGGCCAAGAATTTGCCAATTATATATAAACACAAGTGTCAAAATCCACGTATATACAACTTGAAAGAGAAAGAAAGGGCCTGCATGTATGACGAAAAAGTTTGTTAAACATGTCCCAGGTGAGAAAAGAAAGCTATGTTACTAATTACGCAATACAAAATATATATTACTGGCTAGTGTTTGCACACTTTGCAGTGGCTTTGATGATAATTGTCATTCATCAAACTCCAATACACATCTCCCATCATTATCAACCGTATTAAAGTGTCTTGCTCTCTCTCTAATAGTTTTGTTGGAGTAGTGGATGACCTTGTACTGCCATAGCAGTTTTGGATCATCTACTTTTCTTGTGTTTGTTTTCTCTCTCATACTCTCTTACTGTCTCTCTCTCTCTCTCTCTCCCCCTAGTATATATGATACTGACCCCTTTTTCTAGTGAGATCTGTGCCCTCTCTCTCTGTTTCTCTATATCTCTCTTCCATATACTTGTGCACAGATATAGCTTTCTTTATTCCATTAGATCTGAAAAAGACCTGTTACCCCACCTCATAGATCATTTTATTGATTCCCAATCACCGTCTTTGATGAGGATCACAGGCACCCATCAAGATTCAAGACCCCTCCCTTCCCCTCCATTTCTCTTCCGTCATGCATGAAATCATTCAATTGGAGAGTATCTTTGCCTCTGCAAAAGGAAACTGAAATTGAAGCTTTCTCACCCCCCACAAGGCGCACACTTCATTACATCTCACCTCTTTGTCCTTCCCTCCCCTCCCCCCCTTTACCCTCCCAATGATGCCACCGGATGATACACCAGCGAAACCGGCAACAACGAAGGACGAGAGCCAAGGTTCCGATGGCCGGAAAAGCGCCTCCACAAGGCCCCCAGAGCAAGGCCTCAAGTGCCCGCGATGTGACTCCCCCAACACCAAATTCTGCTACTACAACAACTACAGCCTCACGCAGCCAAGGCATTTCTGCAAGACATGTCGAAGATACTGGACAAAGGGTGGAGCCTTGCGCAACGTTCCAATAGGCGGTGGTTGCCGGAAGAACAAGAAGGTGAAATCATCATCGAGGCTCTCGAGTGATTCCAGGGACTCTGGTTCCTCTTCGGATCAGCTTGGTGGCCTCAAGTTCTTCCATGGCCTTTCACCCCCTGTGGACTTTCAGCTTGGTGGGTTACCGTTCCCTAGGCTGAATTACCCTCCAACCACTGGTATCTTCAACCAGTTCCCCTCTGTAGGGGACGTTTCACCCACTTCTGCTTCTGTCACAAGCGCTTCCTGTTTCAACCTTGATCCCTCTGGTAGCTCGAATTCTTTGATTGGTCTAAATTATCCGTTTTCCTCTTCAACCGGAAGCGGATTTAGTGGTGCAATCCAGGGGTTGAACTCCGTGAACGTTCACAGTAGCCTAGCTTCTTCAATTGAGTCGTTGAGTTCCATGAACCAGGACTTGCACTGGAAGCTGCAGCAGCAGCGGTTAGCAATACTGTTTGGTGGAGATGACCAGAAAGACAATGGTGTTTCGCCGGCTAACCTCGAGAACCAAACCCAGAAACCGCAACCCATTTTGTTTCAGAACCTCGAGATTTCAAAGCCAGAGATTTGCCCCGTTGGTGATTCCACAAAAGAAGGCCCAAGTGGGAATGCACCCAACGAGTGGTTCTTAGGGAATTCTTATGCCTCAGTGACTCCTACCCCAACCACCAGCGGTGGTGGTGGCAACGGGCATGATAATGCAAGCAACTGGAGTGGCATCCATGCTTGGGGTGATGTGCAGCAACAGTACAGTGCTTTGCCCTAGATGAGGAAAGAGGATGAGGACTAAGAGGTAGACCTTTTTTTAAGCTTAGAAGGAAAAAGAAGAAATCAATAGGCCAACTATGATAACTGTCTAAAGCCCCTTTTAGGTATATTTGTTAGTTACGTCTTCTTTTTTGATGCGGGTTTAGAATCAACATATATGTAACAGAAGGGAAATTTAAGGTCACAACGTTTTGTCGTTAAACTCATCATGTGTTCATATACTCATCAATTTCAGCTAGATGTTAATCAATTGTCTCAATTCTCAATTAATATTAGATATTAATTAGATGTTTGTGCCATCCAGTTATGTTGTTCATGTAGATCCACACAGACCACACTCATTACTTCTTCTTCTAGTAGAAATTAATAAATTAAGGATCAGTTCTAGCTACATGAAAGGGAAAGCAATGGCTGCTTTTCCCTTACATCAGTTTCATAATCTATATGAGGTGCACTTCAACGGAGAAAGGTGGGCTGACTTTAAAATTGTTCATAAATGCATATAATTAAGTTGGGTATTGATTAATAATTTATGAATTGGAGTTTTTTTGTCTCTACTCTCCCCTCTCCATGGCATATTTTCAAGCCTCACTAGCTTGTAAGAAATTGGTGATATTTTTTCTTTGTGGTACAGTATCTGCGGGGCCAAAGCCCAAGGATTGGTGAAAATTTAATTAATTTTACCGTTTTCATCAATATTTCTTTGGGATCTGTGTTGGATTTTTGGACTGTTGATATTTAAAATTGGGAGAGACTTCAATGCTATATATCATTCATTTGTTTTATGTTCAGTTGATCTCCAGAACTCATACACTAAAGTCTCAGCGTGTACCTCTCTGTCTCTATCAGAGAACCGAGTTTCAGGCTCTTAATCTACTAATCAATGCCATACACAAAACGCACCACAGTAGCAGTGGCTTGGCATAGCTTTTGCTGCTTGGGCTCTTGTTAGCCCTGCAGTTCCAAGACCTATAGCCCTGCTCTCTCTCTCTCTTTCTCTCTCTCTCTTTCTCTCTCTTCCTCCTAATATCTTTCTCTCTGTCTATGTTACTGAGGCTCATTGTAATAATTAGTAGCAGTGTGGGGGTGATTTGGTGGTGTCTGAAAAAGTGGTGGTCTGAAAGTGAATTGAATGGAAACACTGTCAACGTTTGAATGAGAGAGAAAAATATGGCATCTAAAGCTTAGGGGTTCCGTTTTTTTTTTAGCAGAAAAAAATTGCTATGTTTAGCTTTTAAGAGTGTTGGAGAGTGAGCCCTCACATCCATGCTAATTGCCACTAAGCATCAACCCTCGTTTCACTTGTGTAACATGTACAGATATGGAAGGGAAAGCAAAACAAAGCTAGAAGGATTGCTTTTCCTTGCTTGCCTTCGTCATCTTTATTCCTTACTTTCACTATCAGCGCGAAAAACACAGATCCCCGCAAATGCTGAAAAGATTAGAGTTAAGCTCCTCCTTTATCCATCATAAATATATGTGTACATGCGAAGTGCAAACTCCTCCCCAGTTATGTAAAACTTATTTAGTGAAAATTGACCCATATAGTTGTGTAATTTGTCTCCTTTATAAATAGAAAATGAGCCTAGGCCTTCAATTCTCACAACAAATAAAACTTGAGAGGCCTTATTCCTTTTCTTTGTACATGGTAATAACAATGTTCCCTTGGTTCATAATTAAGTGGGAAAGCTTAAGACCCTTCCCCCCATCAAAACAAATAACTTTTAGGTGCATTTCTATTCTTCTAAAGATTATATATTCTCTATATGTATATTAGGCAATTTTTTCTACTCCCTACTTTTGCTTCTGTATCAACGTATGTAACTTGTCTTTTCTAATAAAAAAAAAAAACGAAACCTCCAATTTTTCAAGTAAAATATTATTTGTATGAACGTATGAAGTACCGATCAGTCATTTTTTCTGTCCAATTAACTATTAGCTATTTTGTAACAATAATGTCATGGTTTGTTTGCATTGGATAGTGTTCAACGCTAATGCATGTTGAGAAAAAAGAAGGATAAACTTCCATAGTTTAAGCGTTATCGCAAAATGTGAAATGCATTGATAATGGTGCTTTATCCGTTTGGGTCCGTTAAAATGTAAACCAAATGGACACTTATTCATGTACGTTTTCCTTTACATTCTTTTTTAAGTAAGTATATATCTATATAAATAATTAAATTAATATTAAACTTGTATAAAATTTTATGATTCATATTTTATAATATATTTTAAAAAAAAATTAATTACAAATATTTAATGTTGATTTGAGTATCTATTTAAATATATGTCTATTTGAGAATTTTTTTACATCTCTCCCTTACACCATCTATTTTTGGGAGAAAGAAATTAAAGGTACAGAAAAAATATTGGAAAGGTTTTAAAAAGTGAGTTCTCTCCCTTTTTTTTTTTCAAAAGTGGAAGGTGTAAAAGAAAGATATATGAGAAAAAAAAATGTATGAATAACATTACTCTTTTTGTAATGAGAAATATTTCTTACACACAATTTCTTTCATACCATCTTTTTATATCTTCTAGTTTGGGAGAAAAAAAATAGAAAGAAAGTGTATTGAAACGTGTATTTCTCTTGTTTTATTATAAAAAAATAGTGTAAAAATAGTGTAAAAACATTATGTATAAATAATTAACATTGTTGTTTTGTAATTGTGTGTTTGTACGTGGCTTCAATCCTCAATAGTTCAATGGCTCATGAGTCACGGCAAGAGAAAGAGAGAATCAGAAAAGAAGAGAGGGTGACTTGAGAAATGAACAACATGAAGCTGCGTGACTAACGTGATAGCTTGGAGAGAGAAACTCCTTTTTGTTTGACTGCTTGTGTTTGTGTTTGCGGGTGTCAAACTGTCATTTTACAACTTACGACTGCAAGAAGCTCATGACATATATATATTGAACTACTGAAGACAAACTAGACTCTATTCTCTACTTCTCATCATTCCACCCCTTATCCTGCACCAAAACTTCTGGCCCCCACCATCTTTGATCACTCGAGAGTTCCCCCCCTAGCCAACTGCATGCAATCATATGCATGATCAGAAAGACAAAGCAAGAAGAGCACATACACAAATACCACCAAGATTCTAGTATTCTTTATCATTTGATAATATTCAAATTTATGGGGTTTTGGTTTTCAATAAGATCATTTCACCAAGGCTCCAAACAAACGTAAAAGAAACAATAAATAATACGTAAGGGTTTGTGACTCTGTATTTGGCATGGCAAGGAGAAGTATCACTGTATCACAGCCAGACGTGCCATCATCATCATCATCCTGTTAGAGTAAGCTAATAACGCCCCCTTCTTCTCACAGATACAGACATATTTGTTTGGCGGCGTATGGATGAGAACAGAGAGAGGGAATTGTTACACCTTAATGCTTTGTTTAGAGGAAAAGAAATTATATAATAGAGATGAAAAAAAAAAAGGAAAGCAAGGGAAAAGTGAATCCTCTGTTTGATTCCATCAAAGAAAAGAATGGAAATACTTCTAAATAAATATCACATTACTCTATTACTCTTTAAAACTCATAACATCATTTTACTTTAGCATGGATAAAGTGAGAAAGTAAAATTTTATAACTTTCTTTTCACTTTTAATTTCTTCAATAAGAGAGTGATGCAAAAATATAAGACCTACAAAAAGTTTATCATTCTAAATCCTTTTTTTTTCACATTTAAATTGACACCAAATGAGAGATTAGCATAATCATTAGGCATTTTCCTTTTCTTTTCACTAAAAAATGCATACTAAACAAAGGCTAATGCTGGTTATCTCTCTTTCACCATCCCCACCCTAAAAACAAGAGCAATGCTTTCTTCTTCATTACCGTATTCAGGTTGAGAAATTCTTATGTAAATATTATCTATTTTAAACATTTTATTCAATAATTAACATATTTAAAATTTAATATAATATTATAAATACACATCACTCTTTAAAAAGCTGATAACGTATCAACTATTAAATAGTGCCTAAAATAGCTAAACAATACCAACCAAAAAATTTATCAGATTTGGAGTGATGGAATTCAAACCCCGATACCTTCCAGTCCACCACCACCCTCGTCATACCACTTCTTAACCTTTTGTCAACGTGCTTCTCTCTATCTTCTATTTTCTATTTTCTTCTCTTTCTCTTTCTCCTTCTGTCCCTTTTCTTCCTACGCTAATGATACTTTGTTTCATTTACAATCACATTACACTAATTCAAAATATTAAATAATAACTTCTTTTTTTTTTCCCTTTTACGATCACATTCTACTCAATATTTTCTCAACCACACTGTGATCATGTCTAATGTGCAATCATCATTTTTCTTTTTTTTCAAACAATTTGTTTTTTCATTGCAATAAAGAGAGTTTGGGTTAATTTTTGTATGGGACAAGTACGGCCAAGCCCAAATCCCATGGATCCACCCCATCATATCTTTTCCAAAGAATTTAAGTCACCAGGACCAAATAGTACAGCCATGCCAAGATACCTATAAATAGAGGCATTCTCCAAATAGGTGTGTTATTTTTAATCTCAATATTCAAGGCATTTATCTAAGTAGTTCAATTTTATTGACTTGAGCATTAGAGTGAATCAAAGTTGTCTCACCATCCTTTCTCTTTCACTTAAGAACACAAGTCAAGAATTCAGACCAATTAAAAAACCACCACCCACCTATCACCCCGCTCCACCTCAAAGCAGAACAATTCCATTCTGTACAATTCAACGAGTTTTTATCAAAGTTTAAATTTAAATCTAAAATAACACATTTAATCTTACACTACTCACTCATCTCTACTATCAAACCAATTTTTCGTAAAACTTAACTAACACCTTTTTATTCAAGTGAATTGCTTTTTGGCTTAATAAATTAAACCAATTTGGTTGATCAAAGTACCAAAACGGATTCGAATCAATCAATTAAACACCGCTACTTAAAATGACTTTAAATATTGAAGGAATGAATGAAGAATGTGTCTCAATCAATACAGAATAACTGATGCATAAGTTACTGAACCAACCGAGCCATCAACATTAGGTAGAGCTGCTCAAGACTCTGGACTTGAGCTAATCGGGTCAAAACAAGACCTGAGTTCAATGAAAAGTTAGGCTGGAAACAACTTTAAAAAAATGGGAGCCGGTGCATTTTCGATCTAGGATTGATTGGATCATCCTTTGAGTTGGTCTAACTCAATTCGAAGTTACAAAACAATTTTTTTTAAAATATTATCTTTGATTTATTATTGATATTAATACAAATGTTACTATATTATCATTTAAATATTAAAAAAAATTACTTAATAAGTTTTTTACTTTCAAAAGCTTAAAGTTTTATAATTTAGTTTATTAGTTATATATGTCAAAATATAAATTATGTTTAAATTTTGAAGCAACTTAATCTTGAATATTCACGTACAAACATGAGCATGATTAGATCTAATGTTGGATATCTAATAAAAAAACTAGCCCAATTAAAATATTAAATTGATACTAGTGCAGATTAAACCTAGATCGTAAATAAACACTCCTAAGATTCAGGTTCCAGGGGTTTAAAAAGGATGGGATACAGGGAAAAGACTACACCGGAATATTTGTTTTTTTCTAATCAGAAAAAAAAAATAACGGTGACATACGAATGGAAGTATCTGTAAAGTCAAGTGCCATAATTGCACTATTATACTTTTTTTTTAACATGGAAATTCAACATATGACATCAATAGATTATTGTTATAGTTATTTTTTTAGTATAATATATTATTATAGTTATTTTGATTGTTTCTTTTTGTTCCTTGCTATTAATTCGGGCAGGGAATTGTCAAAGTTAATTCATTTTCTGGTGTTACACTCGCATGAAATTTGGACCACTTATATATACTTATATAATGTTTTTTTAATAATAAAGATAACATCAGGTTAACTTTAGTGGTAATCGAAATTAAATTCCTCTTCAAACAATCTAAGGTGCATCTTTCATATTGATTTTGTGCATTTAAAGAAATTAATTTCGTGACTAAACCAAGCTTCGTAGGTTATTACTTATGTACACCATAATTAATTTATTAATAAATGCTTATTTTATGTTCAAAAGATATACATGAAATCACATTAATTCTTTAATTATATGTAATATTAAATTAATTTTTTAATAACAATTAATGTCATTAGTTTCATCCTTCTTATAATCAATTAAATGTTACTTTAAGAACTAATTTAATAACATAAATTAATGCACATATAAATGTAAGTCAATCCTCACCCCAATATATATATATATATATATATATATATTGGAATGACTTAAATGATTATTTACTCTTAATTTAATATTTTGTTTAGTCAAAAACAGGTCATTCACATTAAAAATAAGAATTAATAATGAAATTTCTGGCAAGAAAACCCCAAGAAATTTCGTGTGAACATACCTCAAAAAATTAACAAAACCACGATTTTAGTCTAGTTACATTTCATACTCGTGTTCACCCGTAAACTAACTCATTGTGATTTGTCAAAATTAGTTTATTAACTTTTAAATATGGTGCTTCAGTTAAATCCTTCCTAGGTTAACAATTAACCTGTGCATTTGTTTGAGATAAAAATCCTCCAAGGTTACCATTAACCTCACAAAGAATAGAAAAAATAATAATAAAACTCCATTAAAGCTCAACAATTTTTAAGTTCAAAACTACATCTAACCTCAACCATTCACATCAAAGGATAAATCAAATTTAACTAGTTTTTGTTTGGAGTAAAAATAAATGAATGGAATGAAGAATGAAAATTACATATTTACTTATAACTAGTATTTTGTTGAGGTGATATTTTGAGAAGAATATTTTTCTTATTTAAAATATTATAAATTTGTGTTTTAATTTTCTTTCCAATTTTTTTTTCAATTTATAACGAGAATGGCTATATATATATATATATATATATATATATATATATATATTATATATTTGTTGAACTTATTAGCACACTGCCATCTCAAGAATAAAAACAAAATTCAAATATTAAAATTGCTACTTAAGAAGAGGGTTTTTACCGTTGTGCTTCCGACCCGAAGAAGTGAGAACATTTTTCACTGTTTTAATTGCCAAAAACTAATTAATATTAAATATTCTTCCTACTCTCATTCATCTTGTATTCCTCATAACAAAAATAAATAAATTAATATAAGTAATAATAATCCATAACTTTCAACTGAAATTTTTATTTCTAGCAAAATCATTCCCTACATTATCACATTTTCTAAACAAATTGTAAGGTTAATGAGGGCTGCTGGTCGCTGGCGCATAGGTTGCAGAATGTAACTATATTTCTTTAGACCGACTTGTGATTTGTGAAAGAGGCTGAAATGTTAACGTTGTTAGTACTCACTACTCATATATATTGTTCAAAATCAGCTTTTTTCTCTTTCTTACTACTCATACTCACTGCTCACTACTCATATATATAGTTCAAAGTTAAGTTAACGGTAATTTCATTTTTCTTTCTTTATATATATATTTTCAAACTATCTATCATCATATCAAATTCCATCTCGACTAGTTATGGTAGTAATATAGAAAGATCACTGTCTTGATGTTGCGTGCGTGAGACCTAACAGAGAACATGCTTGATAGCATTATGCTGTACGAGTTTGTCTGCCAAAGGCAGCAAGTGCTTCTGTTCCTAGTAAAGATGCTGGCACTTAGAGTACCTACACTGTGGCTCAACAACCCAACTTGAACAAACGAAATCACATTATTCAATAAAACCTTCAAAAATAAACAATGAGCTAACATAACCATATATCTTAATTGCGTGCAAAAATGCAGGTCTTTAATCAGACTTTTAACAGTTGAAACTTGTTAGACTTTTGTTTAGGAAATATTAGTTGGAAAGCAATGAGGGTTTGTTATTAGAGGAAAATTTGCTCATGAGAACCCCTTATTTTCATTACATGTTGAAGCCACACAGGGAAGGTCCCCCTCCATTTCATTGCAACCGTTGCATACACAATTTTCAACTAATATGAATTGGAGAGGTTCATTACCCACAATTTGAGGCAAAGAATTTCGTGAATTTACATGAATAGATGGTACACGCTACAAAGAATTATGTGTTGATTAATACAGCAAGTATCAAATAGCGCTATCTTGACCAAATTTTCTTCTTGCTGTCCCTCTCCCTAATTCCTTGAACCTGATCTCTGCTAGCTCTCTTGTGAGCCAATGGGGCTTGAGCGGCAATGACTGGCTTTGTTGCCCTTCCAACCCTTCCTATTTTAGGCGGATCAGATTTCCTTGTGACTTTGCCATCGTGTAAAGAGGATGACATAGCGAAACTGTTTTCAGTTTCACTGCTTCTGTAGTCTCTCTTACTTCTTATCTGATGAATAGAATCGTTCCCTCTCACTAAAGTAGAACCATGATTCATCTGGCGGTTTACTGAGTCCGAACACTTCAAAATGTGAGGCTCAATCTCGCCTGGGTAGTCATCACTTATGCAGCTTTTACCTAAGTCAGGTGTGGTCTTGACTGCATCATCAACAAAATAATGAGTTTGGTGCCACTGCTGCTCTCGCTGTCTGAACCGGTGCTCTACTTCCTTCAACTGCCATGGCATCCCACATACGTTATCCTCAAAAGAATGAAAATTCATAACTGAGATAATACAGCAATTCTAGAATACAACTTAGGCATAACACACAACTAAACAGATGGCAATCTAAAATCATTGTTATATGCAAAGAACGTGAAGCTCTACTAAATGATAAAAATTAAACCAAACTAATATTTCTTTCAATATATAAAAGAATATTTCAGAGCAGATTACATTTGTGAGGTAAATTGAAAGGCATGTCTACTTTTCTTAATTTTCCATGAATATTCAATAGATCGTGGTAAGCTTCTAAGGTGACTGAGATCAAACAGCATTTCAAATGTAATATGGAATGGAAATCAATTAAGTACCTTTTGATGAAGCAAGGACTCTGAGCTCTGCTCCTGCTCTTTCAGTTTTCTCTCAAGCTCCTTAACCTGAATATGCAGCCATGAACATAAAGAGAGGTCATTGCTTATCATCCATTTACCAAAAGACACAGAATATAATATACAAAACCAACTCTTATCCATTGACAACCTTATCTTTTAGACTGGCAGATTGAGACTCAGACTCCTGCAACTGATCTTCCAGCTTCTTTTCTAGATCCCAAATCTGCTTACGTAGAAGAGTTTTAACTTTTCTTTTGACAACGCTATGATTGATTAATCAAAAACAGGATGGTAAACTGTTGACAATGCATGTGAATGCTAAGGTTGTGCCAAGAAAAAGGATTAGAGAGGAGTTGCGAAAGTTTTCCCAAAGTAAAAGACAAACCTTCTGTTGAAAATTTGCTGTCTCTGATTGCAGTTGTTCTCTCAGCTTTTTCTCTAGTTCTTTGACCTTCGGTAGAAATAAGTGTCTAATTAGACATGAATGACGAGTAACCAAGGTAAAGAATGAAAGTTATTTATTTACAAATTCTGACAGTCACTGTTATTTGTGGTATGTCCTATGAGGGTCACCAAGAAGAACCCCTGTGCTATGTGGTCCATCAATATGGACATTGGGGTCAAATTTTTTACGAATTTTGGACTCACAACACAATACCAAACCATGCTAGACAATTGGTGTTACTAATAAAGAATGAATAATAGATGAGCAACATATCAAATAGCAATCTCGAATAGAAAGCAACCTTATGTTGAAGAGTACTGCAGGTTTCTTCTTTTCCCTTCAATTTGTCTGACAATTGAAAAGCTTGCCTCTCTGACTGGTTTTGCATGGCTGTCTTCAACTCAATTTGGCTTTCAAGTTCTTTAATTTTTTCCTGTAGATTTCTGTGAATGTGATCCTCGCCTTTGGCCTTACTCTCCATGCTTTGCAAACTTTCTTCTAGTTTCCGTATGGAGTCATCTTTAATTCTGCACTCATTCCGTGCTTTTTCAAGCTTTGAGAAAGTGTAAAAGGAAGGAAATAGAAATCATTAATAAAACATGGTGAAATAGAAAATAAATGTTACTGTAAGTATTCCAGCAAGGATCAATAGCCTACCATTGCTTTCATCTTTTGAAGTTCGCTTGTATCAATTTGCTTCTTAACCGGACCTAACTCAATGCCCCTCACTCTAGTAGCAAAATTAAGTGAGCTCAGTGTCTCACCTAAGTCCAGGTCCGATGGACTGATTTGTACAAACATCAATGTTTTGGAATCACCTCCTGCAACATTTTACAAAAACCATGCAAGGAGAGCTATCAATATTAAAAGCCTAAACTGCAGGCAAAAAAGGAAGATGTTGACATATGCCAGTAGAAGCCAGATCTTACTCCTTAAAAACGTACTAGAAACACAGAAAGCTGAACAAACTAGACATACCTAGTGAGTCTTGAAGTAAATGTGTCAATTTAGAGTTTCTGAAACTCCCAAAAGGAAATAGCATCAATAAAACTTATATTATGGTAGGCTACAGATAAAGAGTATAAGGGTGGATGGTATACCTATATGGTATGTGACTATTTTTGGTTGCTAAAGCGGATATCACATCCCCAAGAGCTGAAAGAGATCGATTGATATTTTGTGCTTCCTTAAGTCGCTCCCCTTGCACATCAGTCTTTGCAAGTCTCTCACTACCAGCCAAATCTACAAGCCAAAGCTTGCTCTTGGTACACTCACCATTCATCAAATTTTTTGCCCTTACCATTATACAAAGCATGCTGAAAAAGAAACAAGCAATCATTAAAAAGTATAGAAAAAGCAAAACACATATAGAGGTGTTAGACTTGTATTAAGCTTATTGTAATGAATGAGGGAAAACATGCAACAGGGTACCAGTGAGATCGACTGCTATGCTCATTAACATTATTACTTCCAACTGCTCTGGCATTACTTCCAGCCTGCAGTACATTCCACACTTCCTTAATGTTATCAACCTTGGCTTCTACAACACCAGGAACGTGATGACATCCTTCAGAGGCTTGTTTTATCTCCAACCTGAAAACCATTTTTAAAAAATCATCACAGCCACTTCAAATTTCTGCCTAGACCAAGTGCTACTGCACATTCTAGCATGCTTGTAAAACCTTTATGATACCAGAATGTCTCATGAATGAATTCAAATGACAAAAGTAATAGAAATAACCTTTTTGATGTTGGTCCTGTAGCCAATAGGTCTCTGATTTGTTCATTATAAACCTCAAGCACACTAACAGATATGTCGTACTCAAATGTTGCACTCCTTTCCTTGGCAATTTTAAACAAGTGCTCAAGAGTCCTATAATTTACTCCTCTGTTCTGCTCTGTTCCCTCCATGGTAAATGTCTTTCCTGTTCCTGTTTGCCCATAAGCGAATATGCAGACATTGTAGCCATCCAGAACAGATATTACCATCGATGAAGCATCAGCAAAAACATCAGCTGTTAAAACAAAAGAAACACTGTTGTTTAGAAAACTGCAAATTGTGTTAATAATATGCATCTTGTACCAAATACTAAATATAAAAATAATGATGGTCATTAGAGAAGACAGTTACTGTATACACTGTACATATACCTTGATCATCTTTTGGTGCATAAACTCTGTCAAATCTGAATGATTTTTTGGTGGAGCCACCAGTCAAAATTCCAAGGCATCCATCCTTTGCTGCATCAAAATCCACAACTGTTGTACACCCAGCTGAGATTTCATCCTTATTCAATGGACGACATCGGCAGAAAACCCTAATCTTCCCTATTACACATAGCAGATGCATTCAGTGCCTTTGACTTGTAATTCTCTTAAAATAATGCAAAACGAAGTCCACTTATTCAATAGAGTAAGTAAACATGAGAACATACCTTTAGCCTCTTGAACTTCATTAAAGAGCTTCTTTCTTTGTGTCATCTCTTCATTGTACTTCATTTTGAGATCTTCACACTGCTTAACTGCAAAATGATTTTTTTCTAGTTCCTTAAAAGATGATATACAATTTCAAAGCCCAAAGAGTTCAGTGCAACTCAACTCTTCATTGAGCAAAATGGAGACTCAATAATGTAACTCAAACATACCCAATTCCCGCACTGCAAAAACCATCTTATTTAGTTCAGGGATTGAATTAACACATTCATGCGCTTCACATGAAAGTTGAGAATATTCACTCTTCATCAACTGCATAACAAAAATTAGGTGCAGATACACTTAAAATGTAACTTTGGGAATCATACTTAAAAAACAACTTCTACCTGTATTTTCATCATTTACCTTTATCTTTTCTTGTAAACCGCAAATTGCTTCTGTCCATTTCTTCTTGTCATGCACATACCTGCTAGAAATGCTCTTCAGGTTTTCAGCTTGATCCTCCACAGTTTGATCTAACAAGGAAATTAACAATAAAATTAGAAATGTTTTAACCTAGATTGAAAAACAACAGAAATTGTATGAGGTGCTGGTATCAATAGGTGATAGGCCCATCTGACTGCAATACATTCATTAAAACATAAGCAATGCATAGCAAATGCCATAATCAGATGTCTAATTTCCTACATATCTAAGACAATAAATCTCATTAACTGATTTTTAATTAAGTTTTTTATAGAATCGAATTTGCATGCTCTTCTTGAAGGAAAAGCCCCGCAAAAACATACCAAAAGTGAGCATCTTAAATGTCACGTTGTCAAGTTCCATCCGGACTGTTTCCAATTGCTTATTCGTTGCAGTTAATGACATCCATGCTTCATGGCATTCTTTTGTCTTGAGCTGACACTGCATTGTAAGCTCTTTTATCTTCTTCTCGTGCTTTGCAATATATTTTGTTTGCATAACTTTCATCTGAAACATTCCAACGTAAAGCGGGATAAGCAAAATGTTATGAAGCTTCAAATTGACACTTATCAACTAGGTTGCCTCTAACCTGTGATGAAGGAATTTCAATCTGCGCAGCACATTTGTTACATTTAATGTAATCACTTGTCACTTGGGGAACTGTTTAAAATTACAAAGTAGACAGCAAGTTGATAAGTAACATTTATGCAACTGGGAAACTTATCAAGCATTGTAAGAAGAAATAAAGTACCCGACGCCTTTGTTGCTCTCCTAATGCAAATCCCACTAACCAATGGGCTTCCATTTATACTTTCAAATCTTATGAGAATCACCCCATTCCCCTTCACGGACACCCTTGAATCAACCAACTGTAGTGGCTTATTAGCCCCAACAAGCGCAAAGATATCCAATTCAGATAGAACCTGCCATATTATTTTGATAAAAAGGAGTTTAAGTTCTAACGTAGCTTTTACTTATATAAATTTGTCCATGTAAATGCATAAAAAAAGCCTAGGTCGTTTGGACAAACTTGCCTTTTCTTCTTGAATGTATACATTGAATACCCTTATTCCTTTTGGCCCATTTGTGTTAATGATCTCCACAAAATGAAGATCAACAATATAGTCTCCAGGAGGAAGATTATCAAATCTATAGCAGAAACTTCCCAACCGCGCTGATTGATAGATAAATGGATAATCTCCACCCTCCACTATTTGCTCATTGGTACGCAAGACATTCCCACCATCAAAAAAGGCATCACCCAGGAAAGTTAGTCCAGTATTTGTTTCATTTAAAGCCTCCCCTCCGGCATTTACAAACATCACATACTCCTCTGCTTCAAAAAGCCATGATATTATAAGTAAACACTTGATTCTCGAAGAAACAACAGAAGTATAGATCCTTTCTTTGTTATTGGAGAATGATGGTTTGCTTTTTCAGGAAACTTCACTCAAAGATTCAAAAAACAAAAAACAGGTGGTCTAAATTACCCTCTTACACAGATTAATGTTGTACTTTCAAACTAACTGCAATCACACATTGAAAGGCAACAGAATTGTTAACTCCCCAAACAATTCCTTACTATGCAATGGCTAGTCAACATTTGTAGACATAAAGAAGTAATAGAACAAATTTGAAACGGGATTGGTCTAAATTAGCCTCTTGCACAGATTAGCGCTGTACTTTCAAACTAATTGCAATTACACATTGAATTGCAACTGAATTGTTCATTCCCAAACAATTCCTTACCATGCGATAGCTAGTCCACATTTGCATGTAAACATAAAGAAGAAAAAGACCAACTTTGAAACGAGATAGGTACTGGTAGCCTATCGTACATTTGCAGAACAATTCATACATACCTTAATTGTGAAATCAAATTACCACTTAGTCGTAACGAGAGAATCTCTAATCTGCGAAATTTATGTTTTAACGATAATTTGAAAAAAGAAAGCAAGAAAGACCATACTTTTTAGCTTAGAAATGATAAAATATGCATTTCGAAGATTCTAACCTGTGTTGTCAGATCTGGTGAACCCAGTTGGGATGAGTCTTGAACTGGAATCACAAACCATCGAATCGAAAAAGGGCTCGTCGGCATCATCCATTGCAGAATCTTGACGAACGGGATGACGCGATTCCACTGCCTCCCCATCGAGAAGCCGTGAAAGGGAGGAATCTGAGGTTAGGGTTACTGGGTATTGCTGAAGAGCGTTCGATTGCGTAAGCTCCATTGAGAACTGGAATTTCGGGGCACTAAGAAATTTTGACAGAAAGCTCTTTCTTTTTTCTTTCTTTTTTTTTCTGACAAGAAAGAGAGTGTGAGAGTTGGGGTCTTGAAGCAAGATAGAAAAGTTTCCAATTTTGGTGATGATGATTCAAATTTTGAATTTCATAACCGTTAAAATTGTGCTTCTCCTTTCCAAGTTTGTAACTTTGCATGCCTGCTCCCCTCTCGGCTCCCCCAAAGAAAATGTCCAAAATAGGTTTTTCATTTTTTTACCAATTAAGGAAAACATATCAACAACTACCAAATATTTGAAGAATTAATTAGGAATGGACATATATTTTTTAAGGGTGTTCAAACCAGCCACCTTAAGAATAATTTAATACTCAAAAAATTTTCTACCAGCTGTAAATATTAAAATGTTTTGAAATAAAAATTATCATTAATACAGATTTAAATGAGCCTAAATCGATATAGGTGTATTTAGCCTGAAAAACATATTTTGGAACAAAGTATACTTGAAAAACTAATTTAACCTAAATCGGATTTAGAATGCTCATTTGAAAAACTATTTTTTAAAATGGACTAAATTTCACACATTTTACCACTATTTTTTTTCCTAGTCACATGTTAATCATTTATTTATTTTTTTTGTCACATCAAGTGTTGCGCTGAATGACGAGGCACAACCCCTGACGTAGTTAGTTGCTATGCCACGTGTTAGCAGCAAATTGCATTGAGTGCAATTCACATGATGCTGACATGTGGCATGCATGTAATCCCCTCTCTTCTCTATATAAATTTCTCCTCTCTCATTTCTATTCACACTCTTCACTTTTCACTCTTTACTCCTCACTCATTAATTTTTTTTTCTTTATTTATTAATATTTATATATATAAAAAATTATTAATTAAGAATGTACTTGATTAAGTAAAAAATTACTATCGCTTGAAAAGGAAGACAAAGAGAAGAATTGGTGAGTGAAGAGTAAAGAGTAAAAAGTAAAGAGTGTGAATATAAATAAAAAAAGAAGGGTTTATATAGGAAAGAAAGGGGATTAGATGCGTACTACATTCACATAATTCTTTATGCACTGACATGTGATGGACCATGACAGCTTTTTATCAAAGCTACCCAGTTTGTTAGCACCAGGTGTTGCTCCTTGTCATTTGGCACAACACTTGACAAGGCAAAAAAAAAAAAAGAATAAAAAATCTAGCTTATGGCTAACATGACAAAAATGTTTGAAATGTGGCCCATTTTGAAAACTAATTGGATAAAAAATCCTCAAATTTAGGTTAAGTTTGTTTAGTTTAAAATTATTTTTTATGACTGGGTCGTGATTTATTAAGCTAAAAAATAGTACTACGCCTTAGTTTGAATTGGGTTTGACCATTTAGTCTGAAATTTTTCTTTTAAGTTGAACTAAGCAGTGTTTTCTTACATCCAAAATTAATTTTTAGGAAAAAAATTTTTTTAAGTTTTTTTAATAAAATTATAATTATAAATTATTTTTAATATAAAATAAGTTAATTCAAACACACACCAGATCAAATCAAGTCAAGCTCATATAATTTTTTTTTGGTCATCAACCAAGCTCATTTAATTCAAAAACTTGTTTAGTTTAAGCTCGAAAATGCAATTGACCTGTACCAATTAGAGAACATCATTCATGCCAATGGTAATATGGTTGTAGGGTATCGGCTAGTGAAAAATGAAAATAGAAATAAATTTATGTTCGATATGTAAAATTATCAAATGAGCCAAATGAGAAAGAGTTTCTTGAAAAAAGGAAAAATGTAAAAAATAATAAAATTGAGATAGTAAAAAAGGATGAGATTAGTTATAAAAAAAAAAGAAAAGAAAATACACTGCACCCTTAAAACTTCATCTCATTTGAAGTAGTTATCATGAACTTTTTAGTTGTAAATAAAAGGTCCTTTAAACTTTTTAGAAGTAAAGATTATTTTTGTAAGTTTTAAAAAATTTAAAGATCTCTCGTGTAAAATTAAAAGTTTATTATAGCTATTTTAGAATAGAAAAAAAAAGTTATCAAAAGACCATGCTATTACACTAGAAAGAAATAATCTCAAACCTCAAACCAAAAGCTATATGCTTCTTACCCTTTTGTATTTTTCTAAGATGTAGTTTCTCATTTTCCTAAGAGCCTTAGCTTACTTTTCGATCCTAGATTCAAATTCCATTGAGGTCTTTTTACTTCAACTTTAATTTACTTTTACCTTCCCACACCAAGTGATAAATAAACCTCTTTTGTATAAAAAAGAAACAAAAGCGGCCTCTGGGTTGCTATAACTTAAATTATTTGATTGTACACACTAATGTGTTTTCAATTGATTTTAGGTTTAGACAATTTTCATCGACAGAAAATGAATTGACTCTTGTCTGGATAAACTTAAACAAAAAAGCAATTTTCTTATATATCTTTTTTCAGTATCGTTTCTTTTAAGAGAAAGTAATTTTAAATTTAGATATAATATTTAAAAAGTACTTTAAATAATAAAAGAAATTTTAAGTTTATTTGAATAAAGAGAATTAAAACTCTTTTTTATAGCAAAAAGACATTCAAAAATATTTTTTTTTACTATAAGATGTGATGAAATGTGCTAGTATAATGAGATTTTTAAATATGTCTTAGTTATAAGACCATGTAAAATAATACATGAGATAATTAAAACATTTTTAGTTATGTATCTAAAGATTTAATATATTGTTGCTTTTATTTTTTTTTTTACTTTCTCTAAACGGTACCGTCATAGAGATTAATTTTTGATTTGAGGGATTACGACATAATAGCTAAAATTTGTATTATTTAGACTGTGAATCACATAACATAGAAGCTTAAATGAAAAGAATTTATAAGATATCAACAAGAAAGGACATGATATGTTATCTTTTGAAAAAGTAAAAGATATTTTTGATAGAAAATTATATTAAACATTATTTTTTCTTTCACTTTTTTTAGAAGTTGGGAATTATTAACTCTTATTAAAAGTGATAAGTTGACTTTTTAAAAAAAAATTTAACTTTTTTTTAAAAGATATATCCAAACATACTTAAAAATTTATAAAAGTAATTTTTTAAAAAAGTTAAGCTTTTTTTTTTTAAAATAAATGTATCTAAATGTACTCTAAATAAGACAATATTTTAGGGAAACTTAATTCATTAGAACCTTTTAGACCTATAGAATCCAATCAAGTTCACTGTTTACAATAGTCATTCCAAACGGGGAAAAAAAAACTAGTCATCAACAAGTGATGGAAATTGTTTTTAACATATTCTGAATGAAATTTCTTAATAAAATATTTAAATATTATCCGCCAGACATTCCAAATAATTCACATTTATTTTTCTAAAAATATTCATAAAAAATTTATTGTAGGAAAGTTCATTGAAAAAATGAAATTACCATAATTTTGTATTTTTAAACAAGATTTTTCGTTAAAAAGGTATCAAACAATGATTTTTAAGTATTTTATTAAAAAAATCCCTTCAACTTAACATTTTATTTTAAAAAATTTTGTAAGGCTTCAAATTATTTTATGATCTATACTATTATATGAAAAGGATTCTATAATTTGATATCTAATTTTCTGTTTTCCTAAAATGCTATTATTATACAATTTCTTACAAATTAAAATAAGGATAAAAATGTCAATTAAAATTATAAGGGAAGTTAGAAGAAGTTATTTTCATTTTCATTTAAATAATTAATTTAAAAATAATTATATTAGTATAAAAAAATAATTATATAAATGAAAATAGAAAATACAAATTGAGAAGCACTAAAGTATTAATTATAGAAAATCCCATTATCAGAAAGGAGTTTTTCACTTACAAGTCTTACCCATATGATAGATGATCATGTAGGTGTGGTATAATTGGAAGACTTAATTACAATTCAACAAAGTTTTGAAGCAAGAGTGAAATCGAAGGCTAACACGAGTCAATGCTTACTATATTTTCATTTTTCAACATTTATCATTAAAATCCCACATATTTAAGTGGATGACTTCACTAAAGATTTGTTTCGAAACTTGGTGGCTTCAGAGGAATGTCATTTTTATGAGTCCTACATAACTATGTTGCTAATTTGGATTAGCTTATCAGTGAGTAAAGATGTAGACGTCTTGATTTAGAATGAAAAATAGTCTTCCTATGGTTTTTTTTTTTTTTTGACGTGGTCTTCCTTTGGTTAGATGATCAGAACAGCATGTGGCTAATTAAGTTGTTTAATTAATAGTTTCTCTTTAATTTACGTAATTCGTCATTAGCTACAAATTCACTTGTGACTCTTACTTGTTAGATTGCTATTGGAGGATTTGTTTTGCTTTGGAGAAGTTTATGCTAGCACACCTCACCATTGCTAACGCAATCGTCGAATGACCTTAGTGCAATGAGTATTACCCACATAGAATAATAGAAATGGTAATATAGGCTCACTTTGCGGTATCCAACCCATCTCGCCTTGTATGGGATGGGCTTTGTGTCTCTCTTTCAGGGTCTAAAAATAAGTTAGAGTTATTTATTCTTATAGGACGGGACAGGATTGAGGAAAATTTATCATTTTTTATCCCACACCCTTTATATATATACGTGTGTGTGTGTGTGTGTATACATACGTATATTAAAATTATGTAATTGTTTCTTGCGAAATTCATCACTTGATGATGAATCTAGTTGCAGCTGCAATCTTGAAAGTGGAACCAACTTCCTATATGGACTTCACTGCTTATTCTTAACAAGTATCCTTAATTTTCTTCAAACAAGTAATTACTCGCAGGGGTAAAGCGTAAAAAACTTGATAAATTGAGATGGATAAAAATGCATTATTAGATTAAAGTCATGAAACAACCATAACAACACATCCTAAAGAAAATGAAAAGAGATAAACAAACAATAAGACTTACAAAGAACCAAAATGAATCATAATGAAAATGAACAACAAATGCTCTAGGTAACTTTTTCCTTCGCGGGTGAGGAGTGAGTGTTTGAAGCTCCTACTTTTAAGTTGAGCTTTTAAATTTACAGCCATTCCTCATAACTGCCAAGGCTTGCTAGATGTTAATGCGTGTCCCGAACTCGTAGTGATGAAACCACATGTCTAGATAGTTATCCCTTATCCTTGCTCATGTTTTAACCCACGTTCGTAGTAGTGCTAGCTTCTACAAAGTTGAGATACGTTCTTGCGTCGGCCTACTACAGAGACTAAAAATTTAGTCCCTGATCGAGTATATATTTTTTGGATTTCGACGGTTGATGATCATTGATGACCATCGTCAAGCAACTGTCAATGCTTCGCATTTTATCCAAGAATCTTCACAACTATCTTTGGCACGCTTTGTTACTTTTGTCGATGATAGTTGCATGTCGCCAAAGCAAGTTTGGACCTACCCTCAACTATAGTTCTATTGAAGCTTTTTGCAAAACTTGACTAGTCGGTCGATACACATCAATGCTATCGACGAATGACAAAATCATGCCCAACACATTATAATCTAAAGATTTTTATGTTAATTTACTTGTATAAATTATGAATAGAAGTAGTTGAAGTGTGTTTTCTTAAACATGTTTATAAATTTATATGAAATAATAATTAATTTTTAAAATTATGACTAATTATTATATAAATTTATTTAAATATTCATAAGTATAAGATAAGTCATGTAGGGTGCGGGTTTTAAGTTTTTTCATAGGAGCGGGTTTGGGTTTTGATTCCCAAAACTCGTGTAGCAAGTAGCGACGGATTGTGTTATATTTTAAAAAAAGCGGGGTGAGGTTGGGTTGTAAAAAAAAATCACCCTTACCTATTTCATTGCCATCCCTATTGAAAAATTTACTTAGAGAATTAAGAAGTTTCATAATTTTATAGCATGTTTAGTTTAGCCTTTTTATTTACTTAAAAAATAGAAAAACAAGTTTAAAAATGTGTTTGGTTGTGTTTTATTAAAAATTTGTTAAAATATTAATATTATTATTTAATTAATATGTCATCTAGTTCGACACTCAATTCAATCAATTAAACTAATTGAATTGTGACTTGGAGGCATCACTTCAATTTTCGATCCAACTTTACAACATTCATATAACGAAACAACTAAACATGAAATGCAATTTTTGCAAAAATTTAAATAATTACCTTAGGATGAAGCATTGTACATTTAAGACTACAATCATAAAGTAAAATCTTTGTTAATAATGTTAATCTTTAGTTCATTCAAGCTTTTGTTCCTTAATAAAAGCAAATTGCTCTAATTTGCCTACATTACAGGAAGGCAATATAATTGAAAATGTATGCATAACATGTCATTTGCAAAATCACCTATAGCAATTGCTATAAAAAAAAAATTGTTAACAAGAACCCTTGAAACAAATGAGGAACAGATAACCACACTTTATTTTTAAAAATACTAGAGGAACTAATACATGTATTACAATTTTAATTCAACTATATCCTTTTAATGTTCCCATTTTTCCACCTTATCTTTGTTCAACTTCTTCTTTTTTTTTCCCTTCATCTACTTCCCCTTCCTTCCTCTCTCCCTCTTCTCCACCCGTTCTCTCTCTCCCTTTCTTCCTCCTCTATGTTCCCTCGTACTTTTGTGCTTGGGTTACATAAGGTTACTACACTTGAAACTTTTGATTTTGCAAAAATAGTTTCAGTTTAAACGGTTTAATATCAATTTAAAGATTAACCAAATCAATGACATAGTTGATTTTATAGTCCAATTGATCAAATCGATTTTTGATTGAGTTCAGTTTGTAAAACCTTGGTTGGATGATTATAATTTGCACTAAATTTTAGTTACAACTCCATGTTTAGTTTTTCTTTGATTATTAAGCTTGTGCTAATTCATTGATTGATATGAAAAATCACGTATGGCTTTAGAATTGATCTCCAATCCTTAAAATTGCTTGTTATATGAACTTTAATAATCAAGAAAACTTGGATTGAAAAAAAAACCTTGTAAACATATTTATATCTATTCATTTTTAACTTTTAATATTTTTTTAAAGTTGTACAATGATTATGAGTTAGAAGTTGAATTATATTAGACTTACGAATCAATATATCAAATATATTAAAATACTTTCAATGTACCAAATAATGTTTTTTAAGTTATTATATTGTAACCACTTGAACATACTCAAATGAAAAGTTGAATCCCTTTCAAAAATGAGGAATTATAATCACATTCTCTCTTTCTAAATTAGTAAGTGCCCATGCTCATCCTCCGGACTATAGTTACTTGACTTCAATGTCTTCTTTTCTGTCTGCAGCCTTTACGGCTAACTCTAGCTCTATTTCCTTTGATTGTTTTGTAGTTATTTAGTTAGACTTTTATCTCATTGTTTACAAAAAAAAAAAATCTCTAAAAAAATTATTTTATAAAAAAATTTAATTTTAATCTACTATAAATATAAAATTATTTTATAACATCATTTAATTATATAATACTATATTATCAAATTAAAATTATTTTTATAATTAAATTTTTTTATTGATATATTAATACATGAATAAATAATATTATGAAAAATTCTCCTAATGATAAAACAAAATTAAATCTTTGTAAAAATTAATGAGAATACGTAAAAAATTTAATTTTACTCCGTTATTTTTGGTACAGTATTGCAGGGTCACTCGGGAGGACGCTGGACGAACGTGAGATACGCGTTAGATTACATGGACACCCAACAACGTTGAACAGTGCCAATTGTTTCTCTGTTCTTTTTTTTTTTTGGGTATTATTGTCTTCTCTGTTTTGATAAAAGGGGCACTCGCACCTCAACCAGCAATGAAATACCAATACTGCCACTCCTCCGCCTTTCACGAATCACTATTCCCACACGCTCCACGGCGCGTGAGATGACTTATCCTTAAAGCGACGTCACTCTTTGCTCCCCACAAGCATCCATTCTCAAACGGAGCGCGTGGTCACAACCACATCCAGATATGTCCCAAACCTGGAACTCCCGTACTATGAAGAAAACCTTGACCAAGCTAAGGGCCAAGGGCGGCGTTGCTGTTTATCAAAACTAGTGGGCGTCCCGATCCATTTTGTGGGCAACACCCTTCAAAATTTTCCCTCACTTTCTTTCTCTACGTTTATATCTTTCTCACCAGTCAAACAGGCCAGTTCCCTATCACAGGTATGCCATTTATGATCTCAAAAAAAAAAAAAAAAAAGAAAGATAGCAGCATTTATATATTGGATTAGATATTGATAATTCAGTGGTACCCTTTTGGTATGTGTGAAGGAAGTAACTTTATTGAACTTTTGGTATGACATTTGAGGATTGGTTTCCTGTTAAACATTTGATTCTGATTAATGGGGTTTGATATTTATTGTTTCTTTGTCTCTGATTCTGTTCCTAGGTGTAGTTCTTATGTTGGGGTTGTGAGGAGCAATCTTGTCGTGGAACTTTCTAGTTGGTCTTGGTGATCAGGTAAGACTTTTCGCTCTCTCGTTACTGTCATATACTGTTAATGTTGCTCTTTAAACTGGGTTAGGCCAAAGTTGTGTGTTTGGGTTAACCTTAGCCACAATACGCCTATGTATTTTATTTTATTTTTATGATTATGACTGTTTCATAAGGTTCTAAGAATCTCAATTTGTTATAAGTGCAGTGCTGAGAAGGTTCATAATTTTTCAATTATAGAGAGCTGACCCTTAATTTCAAATCTTTATATTTGTGTAAACTCTGTATGGTTTCAAATTATGAATGGATTATTAGAGACATAGAAAATGTGTAGTTTTGTTCTTGTAAGGTCTTTGGAGATTGAAAAGTTTTAGTTAGTAAGTTTGCTTCATGGTATGCGGCAGAGCATTTGGGTATAGCTGTATCCTTTTTAATTAAAATTGGGTAAATTATAGTTTACCCCGTTCAACTTTGCTCTCAATGTGAATTACCCAAAACTTTCAAAACGTGCAGTTTACTCTTATGTGCTCTTGAATCGGGCAAAATCACCCCAAAATTTAACTTTCCATCTAAATAGGTAATGGAGACAACATGTGAAATCTATGTACTCCCTTCTTATCATTCCCTTCTCTTAGTGATTTGGACGGAAAGTTGAGATTCGGTTGATTTTCACAGTTCATTAGCACATGAGTAATTGCATATTTTGAAAGTATTGGGGGGTAACTGCACCAAAAAAGTTCAACTTTAATTGGTTTTTTCTTTGCAGTTCTGGTGCAGGGTGGCGGAAGGCCATAAGATTATTGAACATATCAGAATTAGGTGTTGGGAGAATTAAGGGTAGAAATTGGGGGAATTGAGCTGTCATACAGGTTATTTGGGGCCAGGTCTGCTTTGCAAGCAAAAGGATGAGTATTAAATGGTCATTTGGTGGCCCCTAGGGTGCTGTATACCAGTACCTGCTAGATTGGGATTTGGGTTTGATGGGATTTAGGGAAAATTCAAAAGGAGTAATTTGGGATTTGATGGGGTGAATGTTTGATGCTTTCTTCCAATGAAATCAGATCTAGGCACTTGGTAACATTGACTTGAAAAAAGATAAAGATGTAGGGTTGTAGAAGAAGAAATTAACCTAGGCATCCCACCCAAGAGGAAGAGATGCATAAAATGTTTGGCAGCTAGGGTTTACCTGAAAATAATATCTTTTTTCATCATCTTCTTGGATGGCTGGTTACTCACTTGTATAGGATTAGTCAAATGGGGATCAAACGGGGACCAAATAGTCTACAACATAAAGCCCAAGTTAAATGACCAACCTCTAATAAACATAGATTTTGCCTAGATAGCAGTAATAACTTGAGGGAAAACCCACAAAACTAAAGCCCATACATAGACACAACTAAGTACCTGACTTTATGGCCCTACTAAAAATTACTAAAATACTCCTATGGTTGAAAATATTCCAATTAGCCTCAATATCAAAATTAAATTATGCTAGTTGCCTCTGTGAATCTTTTGACTTGTGAATTCTAGATTGTTGGATAATGCAATTGTAAACTTGTAACTTTTACATACTTATGTACATGCATCCTTTGTAGTGTTCTGCTGCACCATTTCTTTCTTAGGGTGCAGAAGAAACATGCAGTAATAATTTGTATGTTGAGAACTCCAATGGGTTTTTAATTAAAAGTGCTACTTCAATGTATTGCTGAATGACTAAATCTTCACATCAAGTTATAAAGACTGCCTCAGAATGATGTGCCAAAATTGTACATGTGGTTTCTAATACTAGAATGAGATTGCGTGAAACTGTCTGAGCTCTTAGGTTTTTATGCAGTAAGACTGGGATCTGTATAAGGTTCAATTCTTTGCAATGCTTTGCTGTCAACCAATATCAGATAGGAGTATCAATTTGCACATATTATATGGTTTTGATGCTAATGTGTTTGTTTCCTTTAGACTATCATACTCTAAGCCTTAGGATTGCCCTTCAATTATAAGAGACATCTCTCTTGTTGTTGCCTCATATTCCTGAAACATATTGCATCTTGAGCTGAAGAAAAAGGGAACTTTTTGTATTGCTCTTATTGCTGATTGGATTTTCTCATATGCACTTTGTAGATTTTGACTTAGGATCTTGGTTTTGCCATCTTTCATGGAAACTCAAAATCAATCAGAGCCTGCAGCAGGACCAGAAAGGATGCTTCCTCCGCCACCTGGAACTTTCCAAGACCGTGAAGACCTCATTAAACATGTTCGTGATTTCGGTGCCAATCAAGGATATGTTGTGACCATCAAGAAGTCCAGAAAGGATAGAAGAGTCATCCTTGGCTGTGACAGAGGAGGTGTCTATCGTAATAGGCGTAAAATTGATGAAACTAAGCGCAAAAGAAAAGCAACTTCACGCCTTATAAACTGTCCTTTTGAAGCCATAGGTAAAAGGGAAGATGATGTATGGGTACTTACTATAAAAAATGGAGATCACAATCATGAACCATTGAAAGACATGTCAGAACATCCTTATAGTCGACGTTTTACTGAGGAAGAAGTTAGACAAATCAAACTAATGACTGAAGCTGGTATAAAACCTCGTCAAGTGCTTAAAGTTCTCAAGCAAAGCAATCCAGAACTCCAGTCAACACCAAGGCACTTGTACAACCTCAAAGCAAAGATTCGTCAGGGAAATCTATCAGGTTTTGCATCATACTGGCTATCTAGTCAACTAGTTGATCTAGTAACTGAGATTGCTGGAGGTTTAGTTTCTAGGCAAGCTTACATTTTGATATCATTCTGCAACAACTTTATATAATTGTCGTAACTTGTAAGGGACTATTTTTGCTACCCCAGCAAATGAAATATCAATATTAATTTCTAAGAGTTGAACACTTCTGTTGCTTTTCAATACCTGCATTGATCTTATGGGTGGACTTGCTTGTGTCGAGGATTATTCTTGTCGTTTGTTGTTCTCCTATGAGCTTATACACAATGAAGATATTTTATAGTAATATTAAGCTCTATGCTTATATATACATTTTAGTAAAGGAGAGACTGAGAATTGTAACTGAAGAAAGAATAAAGTTGGTGCTCCTCTACATAACTGGAAATCAGGCATGTCTAAGGGTTGGTTGGTTAGTGATATCTAAAAATGAGCATTTAATGATTTCTTACAGTGAAGAAGAGGTTTTTCTTTTTTTTTTCCGTTTTGCTTCTTTCTCAGGTTATAAGGTGAAAGTCTTTATTGACAAGGTTAAAGACTACTTGATTTTTTAGTGTAAATGATGGTAAATGTATTTGCCTATATTCCATACTTACTGTGGTGTAATGGTTGTCATAAACTATATCTTCATCATAAATATGCTTAGTTATATTCTGCAGAGAAAACTTTTAAGTCATGGAGGCCAAATACATCTATCCCTGTTGAGACAAACAGTAATTCATCTGATGGTTCATTAAAGCAAAACAACCAGCTGGTAGGGTTTCCAAGGAAAATATTTTTACCCATGTATATGGTTTATATTTTTTCTATCTTCCTCTTTTTTGTTCTTTGTAGTTATTATGCAGTGAACTTAAGACTAATTTTGGATTTATATGTAGCTGAAGGTTCCCAATTTTATCGGGGGTAAATATATAGATTGTCAAGGTTGTGCAATCATTGATGTTACGAATCCTGTAAGCTTTTATGTTCTTCAGTGATATTTGTTTAAAATTTTCTCAACATTGTGATAGTTTGGTTTATATTAAAGGTAATTTTGAAATTATTATCTTTACTCAGGCAACACAAGAAGTTGTATCTCAAGTTCCTTTAACTACATATGAAGAGTTTAAAGCTGCAGTTAGTGCAGCAAAGCAAGCTTTTCATTCATGGAAAAACACTCCTGTCACCACTCGTCAACGTATTATGTTTAAACTTCAGGAGCTTATCCGCAGAGATATTGTAAGTATGTCGGTTTTCAAACTGATACAGTGTTTATCAAACTCTGAATTTGGTGACTGAAATAAATTTTCTTATTTCAGGATAAGCTTGCCATGAATATCACCATAGAACAGGGTAAGACATTAAAAGGAGCCCAAGGGGATGTGCTTCGTGGTTTAGGTTAGTTGTCTTCTTTTTCTTCTTCTTCAAAGAAAATGCCATATGCTTCTGACTGAAATTCTTTTTTATATGAGAAGAATGGGTTTTAGTAGTTATTACAAAATACAAATATTGATCTTCCTACCTTTTCTGTAGAGGTGGTGGAGCATGCTTGTGGGATGGCAAATCTGCAAATGGGGGAATTTGTCCCTAATGCCTGTAATGGAATTGATACATACTGCATCAGAGAGCCCCTTGGAGTTTGTGCTGGAATATGCCCTGTTAACTTTCCGGCGATGATACCTTTGTGGGTATGTCATCCATGTTAGACCTTTCTTCTGATTTTGTGTTTCAAGATTCATTTCGCTCCTTCACTTTTGTAAATGGAGAAGTTGGCTCTGTTCTGTACATGGTCATGCTCCTTGATGTAAATAATTAGGTCATGGGGGGGGGGGATTATACCTTTAATACTAGTATATGTATTACTGTTGTTCCTTCTCATCCAAACCTTTCCTCCTTGGGCTCGTTTCTTTTTCTCTCAGTGGTTGTCTATTGTGGTTAAATTATTAAAGACTTAAAGGCCTGCTTTTATTATTTATTTTGTTTATTAAGTAGGTTTTGTTGAATATTTCAGAAATTAAATAGAGTCAAATTAGCGGATAGTGGCCCATCTAAGAAGCCTTTGGTATGAAAAAAAACCATTAACCTATTAAAAATACATTGTGTCAAGTAAAACCGGAAGGGGGGTGGATACAACTAACAAGTGGCAATGTGCATTTTCAAAAAAAATAAAATAAAAAATCAAATGTGTTTGCTTCCTGTCTATCCGTCCGTGCCTCAATGCTCAATCTTCTAGTGCACTTTGTTACTTCTTGGAGCTAGGACAAATTGCTATGGAACATATTTGTGCTGCTAATTATATTACAAAGTAGCAGATTGCTTTTTTCTATGACAATTTGCTGACTCTTTAAATTTTCATATATGGGAACAACTCATGTTCTTATGCTTTACATTAAATTTTGTCCTTGCAAAGCTTTTGCATGCAATTGGTAAAATAGAAATCAGATGAAGGTTTCGACTATATTATTTCCTTAATCTTTTTCAGATGTTCCCTATTGCGGTTACATGTGGCAACACTTTTATTCTGAAGCCATGTGAGAAAAATCCAGGTGATAATTTATTTCAGTATATGATATGTGAATTTATGGTTTGAAATTGTTGTAGACCCACATTATGGGAGATGCTGCCCTTATCAATAAGTTTCTAATAGAATTTTTTTTAAATAAAAAAAGAAGAATTCAATAGTGAATAAGGAGCATAGTTATTTGTTAAACCTAGTCCAGTCATTGGGCCACTAGTCGAACCCTGAAGTGGGCATCAACGTAGTCAAGTCATTGGGTGAGTGGTCAAACCACATATGTTATTAAAATATCATTAGAATAAGAATTAAAATATAATAAAAATATATATTCAATAATGAAAGTACATATATGTTTTGTAGTAGTTATATAATTAGTTTGAAGAAAATAAGTAAAAAGATATATCATCAATCTTATAAATATATATAAACATTTATATATATAAAAAATGTGGTTAAAATAAATAATTAATTCCTATAGTTTCATCCAATTTGAATTTTGGTCACTAAAATTTTTTTCTTAGCATATTGGTCCCTATAGTTTCACTCATTGGGATTTTGATCCTTACTGTTAATGTATTAGTCCTTATATTTTTCACTCATTTGGGTTTTAGTCCATATAGTTTCTATTCAGTAAGATATTGGTCCCTATTTTCCATGAAGGATTAATCCTTATAGTTTACAATTATTAAGGTATTAGTCCTTGAGGAACCAAAATCTAAATGAATAAAACTATAAGGACCAATATTCAAAAGAAAAAAACTACAGAGACTAAAATCCAAATCGGGTTAAACTATAATGAATAATTATTTATTTTAACCTAAAAATGTATCATAGTGAGATTACAAAAGGATCAACATAAAATATTGTTCAATTAACTTATAATTCATCAAGAATAAAGATTGAAGGAAACATGTGTTAGAATATATTTAGAATATATTTAGAAGATCTTTAGAATATATTGTGGAATCAATTAGTGCTCTAATTGATGATGAAGCAATTTAAGGAATCGTATCCTAATTTCATTATATTTCCTGATGTATTTTCTTATTTGATTAGGGTTACTAAAATATAAATAGGGGTTAGTGCTTTGTCTTTTGTAACATATCAACATATCTAATATATCTACCACATCGTCTTTTATTCTCCTTTCTTCTTTCTCCCTACCGAAACCTTATAATTCTAACATGGTATCAGAGTGGTATCATCCTCCTTGAGGGGTCTCTCCTTTTTTGTTGTGTCGAGTTCTATAGAACTCCTTTGTTGTTTTCTCAACACATTCTTTCATTTGGTTTTTCTATGTTAGAATCGATGTCTTTGTAATCGTTTGTTCTACAACAACAATTTGTCTCTGGTGTTTAGTTTTGATTCCTTGCTTTTCTTGTCTCTGTGAGGGTGGATTTTGGTTGTTCCACCATCTTGGATTGGTGCTCTGGTGTAATGAGCATGACTTGGTAATTGGATTTTCTTGTTCTTCTCTGGTTCTATGATGGTGTTGTGTGATTCTTCTGCTTTGACTCTTAGTCTTGGGTGAGATATCAGACTCTTGCCTCTGATTGGCTTCGCTCCTGTTGTTTGGCTCCATTCCAAACTCTAGTTTGGCTCCGTTCCCGTCGTTTGACTCCGTTCCAAACTCTAGTTTTCTTTCCCGCAGTTTGGCTCTGCTCCCGTCGTTTGACTCCGTTCCAAACTCTAGTATTCATTCCTACTGTTTGGTTCTATTCCAAATTCTTGTCTCCGTTCCCGTTGTTTGGCTCGTTTGGCTCTCTTCCAAACTCTTGTCTCTGTTCCTGTTCTTTGGCATTGTTGTTTCTTAGATTTCTCCAGTGATTTTCTCCTCCGTTTCAAGATCTGTGAGAAGGCTCTTGCTTGGTGGACACTATGTTATCTATCTGAAGATATTTGTGGTGGTTTTCTTTGATCCTAGTAATGCTGTGATTTATTTTTATTTTCTGTTTATGGGTGTGAGGGAGGGTGTTAGAATATATTTGGGATATCTTTAGAAGATCTTTAAAATATATTGCGGAATCAATTAGTGTTCTAATTGATGAAGCAATTTTAGGAATCATATCCTAATTTCATTATATTTCCTGATGTATTTCCTTATTTGATTAGGGTTACTAGAATATAAATGGGCGTTAGTGCTTTGTCTTTTGTAACATATCAATATATCTAATATATCTACCACATCGTTTTCTATTCTCCTTTCTTCTTTCTTCTTTCTCCCTACCTAAACCCTATAATTCCAACAACATGCTTTGTTTTGAGATAAGTTAATATATATAGAATATAGATGCATTATTACATTGACAATTGTTTCTAGTTTATTTAAAAGAATTATCTGAGTAATAGAAAGAAGAAAAACAATAACTGTGTGCATGTAGAACTCAGAACTGGCAAGTGGAAGGCTTGTTGCACTCCTGCATGTCCCTTATCGCTTAGCATTCGAAGGAGTTTTCCTGCAACTTGTGAATTGGTCTAATTAACAGGTCAAATTAACTGGGTTAAGCAGTTTAATCCAAAACGAACAGTTTTGACTGGGTTTAGCTGGGTTGGGTGCATGTACGTTGTCTATTTCATGAAGTGGAATGGACAAGGTCCATCTTGAGTTACCAGTTTGGCTAGCTGGCCCAATCAGGACTTAATAACTATGGTAACAAGAACACAGAAGCATAGGAAAAGAACTCCTAACGAAAAAAGTACATAAAACTACCAACAGGATAATAAATTGGCTTTCTGGACCTGTTTAAGACTCCCATGCAAAAGGAACCATTTTCTGAATCCCACAAATAAGCAAGGAAAACAATACTATCCCAGAATTGGTGCGTTGCATTATGCTTCAACCAATTACATAATAAACTTGCAAGGAGGGTACACTTGCATCGAGCATTATACTTCTTTCTTCCCACAACCCTAGAAATTAGTAAGAGAAAATGCTTGGCGGTATCCAGGAAAAGTTTCAATCTGCCTAGGCATGGAAAATGTACCCATTCCCCTTCCCAAATGAATGGGTGTAGTGAGTGATGAATAGCAACTTTATTTGTTGCAATGCAACTTTTGCATTGGCAGATAGAATGAGATAGATGTCAGAATTCTATAGGTTAAAATATTTGGCTTTGCAGAAGCCTAAAAATAGGCCAAATAAACTACTTTGTTTTATAGGGCTGTCGAGTGTGTGGACATTTTACTAACTGGAGTGTGGTATATTCTGAGCCCTAGCAGGAGCCTCTTTTTGAGTCGCACAAGACTACATAGTTGGTAATCTGGAAGTAGATCAATATTTGTTGCATCATATGGCAATGTAAGGGTGGCTGAGTTTGCTAGGAAATTAGTGATGCCAAGAGTAGATTGCTGCTTTATTGACTTGGGGAATTTTAATAAATATACTCCTTTTCAGTTAACTTTTAACTGCTTGGAAGACTCTGATGATCATCAGCATTAAATAAATAGTTGAGTTACTTGTAGCTATGTTCTTGTATATAACATTGCATGTGTATAAATGTTTATGTGCATTTCACAACTGGCTGAAGCTATCCTTGCAGCCTGCTTTAGATAATAAAGTTTTCTATGGTTTTGAAATAGATTACTGTACTGGATAGTTGTGGATGTGGGCAATAGAAGTTAATGAGCTTTTTAAGTTATGTGGATCAGTTGTTCACATATTTCCAATGTGTCTTAGTTACAGAGTTCAATATAGCCTTGGTTCCATGTACCAGCATTAAAAGGACTAAAGCCATGTTTGGGTTGTAGGTAGCATTCTATCTGGTGTTACTAATAGATTGTGTTATTCTTAAAGACTTAAAACTTAGTTTAACTTTTATATACCCTGTTATGAAGACACTTTTTGCTTTATTTTTCTGCATGCTAAGTGAGCAAAGAAAGAGGGTGATTCAAAACATATGTAGGATGCAAAATTTTCTCTTGATCTCCCGGTTTGGAAATTGAACTGGAAGGAAACAAAAGGAAAGAAAATAAATGTAAATTTATTATTGGAATGAAAAAAAAAGAAATCAGGAGCAAACAATTTGTGTTTTCTTTTCATGTTACTGTTATAGCATCCCATTTTTTTTAAAAAAAAAACCTTTTATGTTTCTAGTTGGTACAGCTTGTAATTAGTTGTATTAACTATTGTCAAATGGTGAATTAAAAATAGTTTCAAGTATTTCCTTTTAGTAATTGCTGTGAGAAGGAATGGGATTGTGGTCAGGGAAGAGACTTCTCATCACATCTTTCAATCTCTCCCATTTTCTTTGCTTTTCCAACTGGATTTCTATTTTTCTATTTTTCTTTCTTTCTTTCCATTCTTTTCTTCCTGTTCTCCTAAACAGGTGTTGAGGGTATTATGTTTGCCATTAATTTTTCAGGGGCCTCAATGGTACTTGCAGCACTAGCAATGGAAGCTGGTTTGCCAGATGGTGTATTAAATATTGTTCATGGTACCCATGTATGGTTCACTACTCAAGAGTTAGGACCTCTCTTTTCTTTATCATTATTGTGACTACAATTGTAGCTTACTGTAAATCTATAGATGCTTATGGCTTGATTTTTTGGTTTGGGTTTGCCATCATTAGATGTATGTTATTCTCTTTATCTCTTAGAATGAGAGAGAAGTTAACAAATCTTTTTCCTCTGATTATATATATCTTGTTATTAGAAGTTAAAGAATAATTTATAAGGAACTTTCTATTATCAGAAATGTTGGCCATAGTCAGATTTCATTTTGTTTCTAATGTTCTCTTATTGGTTGAGTGTCTGTTATGTATGCTCTGGGAAAAGTTGTTTCGGGCAACTTCTCTTACTAACCATATGATTGGTTAAAGGCCAGATATTTTATTGGTTTTGGATACTCCCAGTAGCTAAAATTTACATCGTAGTCATGTTTCCAAGATGAGGAGAGAGGCAACAAAAATAAGTGGGTTATGGTACACTTTTGACATAGCAGAGGAGTGGGCATGTAATTTCCTGTTTTATTTTATGTAGTAATACTCTAAGGGGCATAAATATGATCAATGGGCCCAGCTGCTGAGCAAGTTTTTAGCGTAAGAGGAAAGGACTCTGGGAAGATTGTACAGTCAAGGCAGGAGAGGTGGCATGCAATGCAGTTAGATTCTTCTTTGTGAAGATAAATTATAATGAGAGAGAATTTAACCTAACTGGATTCCAATGCAATCAAACAGAAGAAAATCTTCATTTGGTGAGTCCGTTGTAGGCAAATGGTGGTTTGCAGGGGTAAGTGTCCTTGGAGAGGCCTAACAGGACCAAATCTTACTTGGATGATTAATTTTTTAAGCATTAATTAGGAATTTGCAAGTAAAGTTCTTCTAACTCTGAGTGGGTCTTGCTAACTTCTCTGCCTAATTCCTTGGGGGCCAGCAGGAGGTGAGTTGATTTAACTTCTGGAGGCAATGTCTTCGCAAAATCCTTCAATTTGCATGTTAGTGTGTTTCTTGATGGTATAAGGAAGGGCATAGATCAACCTCTCCATGGATCCCAAATCTTGCCCTCTCCAGCTCTCCAGCACCCCATGATGTTTGGTTTTTTGGGCCTTTAGGCTTAACCTGACGAGTGATGCCTGACTTACCTCTTGGGTGATCCAGTGTGAGGTGTTTGGAGACACCTTATGGTCTGTTGCTTAAAGCTACTCACAAGTTCAAGACAAGTTGGTCATACTTGCCTGAGAGTTGTGTTACTCTAAGTCAATGCCTATATGGTTTTTTGAGCAGTGCATTTCTAAACTTTCAATTATGTAATCTAATGAGATCATCAGCCACCTTTGCTTCATTTGCATTTATTGTAATAACATAGAACATAACTTTTGTTAGAAAATCCCAAATATGACATGAACCAAGTAAGCACATGAACAGTTTAATTATAAGCATGTTTTGGCTTCAGGTAATCTATTGCTTTATTTTTCCAAAAGTATTGTGTAAGGGGCTAGTTTCTGTAACATGGAAGACTGTTACATTGTAATATGAACTGGATTATAACTAGTCCAGTACTACATGGGCTATTATTGTCCTTCCTATAATTTTCTCCTGGTGTCCCCTGCATATCCTGGCTCGAGGAAATGTGAAGTTTACATTGGGCTAGCCTTTTCAGATTAGATTGGATGGATATTGTTGGTTATTATATGCCAATTAAAAATCTTAGTTGTTTTGGTTTTTCACTTTATGTATATATCTACTTACTCATACACACCTTTTCTATCATTAACAACAAAAAATCCAAGTGTAGATCATTAAAATTGATGCATGTTGTTTTTGGAACTTATTTGATCAGGACATTGTTAATTACATATGCGATGATGAGGATATAAAAGCTGTATCATTCGTTGGTCCAATTACTGTAAGTTTTGGTGCTTTAGTTTTGTTTCTCTTTTGTCTGATTTCTGCAATAAAATTTTCGGTCTTCTTAGCAGCCTGAGAACTACATAGGTTCTTTCGGGGATATATTCAGTTTAGAGTTATATTCTAAGTGGTAAAATTGTATTCTACTATACCAACATTATACCCACTCATTTCCCTCAATTTTCCCTCAAAAAATAGAGGGAAGAGGGAGACTATGAAATAATATGTGGGAAGCGAGGAGTGTTTCTCGGTTTGTTCAATCACTGGGCTGTTATTGGCATACTGGACCATTGTTACAGCTGTAAGCTTAAGTCAGATTAATCTTTTACTTGTTCACTTATTTTTAAGGCTGGAACACACATATATGCCAGGGCTGCTGCTAGAGGGAAACGTGTTCAGGTAAACAATTATCTAGTGTTGTTAATGTCTCTTTCTTGGTTTTCACAGCACGCTAAATGCATTTTGTGACTATAGTGTTGGAAATTGGAATTGCATATAGTGGCTGGCTAATCAGTTATTATGTACATTAGTCAAATGCAGGTGGCAAAAATCATGCAATTGTTATGCCCGATGCTAGCTTGGATACTACTCTAGATGCTCTTGTTCCTGCTGGCTTTGGTGCAGCAGGAGAGAGGTGCATGACTTTAAGTACAGCTGTTTTTGTTGGAAGTTCAATGCCCTGGTAATCCCTCAAATTTGGTATTGTTTATTCACTTTGCTCTTCATTGAGTTCTGTTGGACTTTTATTATTCTCGAGAATTACTTTTTTTCGGGCCTGTATTTTCAGTAGGTACTGCAGGAGGAGGATTTGAACCTGTAGCTACCTTTTAATATTATTGTTTTAATTAGTAGAATCTGTAATGATGAGTTCTTCTCAAGTTTGACTTCAACTTAATATTTTTTTATTATAGATGTGAATTGGACTAGGGGAACAAAGTGGATTCTTGGAAGAAATTAAATACAGGAAAAAACATTTCTTGAAGAAAAGTTTTCCATCGTGTGCTGCTTCTTTCCCCTTCCCTCTCCTCTATTATACCTCTGCATCCTTTTACCCTTTCTTACCTCTACCAATTGTTGATTATAATTGATTACTATCATGGTGTACTTAACAACAACCTCCTTGTTATTTAGCTGCAGTCAGCCTTTAATGAACTTAGGTATCAAGATCCAATTTAAGGTGTCCTTGGTGACTGAGCCAGTGGTTCCATTTATCTATGTCCAGGGAAGAAGAACTAGTGCAGCGTGCCAAAGTACTTAGAGTGAATGCAGGAACAGATCCTAGCGCGGACCTTGGTCCAGTTATTAGCAACGAGGTGCATTCATTTATCTCAAATTTATCAAGGTGTTATCTTGTTTTCATGCCACTTATTGAGGGTCTTTGTTGGACATTGCCATCTTGATCATTTTTACACTGGAAAATAATTTTTGTTTTGCTATGTTTTACCCTTCACAGACTCGTGCATTGGGCCGCCATTGTTTTTTTTTTTTTTTTTTGCTATTTTTTGGTTCTTGATCTACTTCTTGAACTAACAGGCAAAGGAACGAATATGTAGATTAGTTGAGAGGAGTGTTGAAAATGGTGCGAGACTTCTACTTGATGGAAGACATATTGTGGTACTAATGTTTCTGACAAATTTTCTTAATGTTCATTGTTTCAAATTAAATTTTGGCCCTTTTTTTTTTGGAAGGGTTAAACTTTCCTTTTGGAAGACACCGAGTTTTAAGAGCTTACTTGACAGGTACCAGGATATGAGAATGGAAACTTTGTTGGTCCTACTATCTTATGTGATGTTACAACCAACATGGAGTGCTACAAGGTATAATCTTATTCAAGTACTGTCTCTTTCTATCATATTAATAAAGTTATTAATAGCTATTCTCAGTGGAAGAAGAGTGCATGGTAAGACAGGCATGTTGACAGCCATGGCTTGTTCATAGAAGAAGTGACCATACTATCTTTTGGTTGTGCAGGAAGAAATTTTTGGACCAGTTCTGCTCTGCATGCAGGTCCTGATTAGTTAAACTTGTCTTGCTTTTAACTTTTTCACCTTGTTGGAATTAAATAACAAATTTTCTTGTTGACCAACAGGCTGACAACCTAGATGAGGCCATATCAATAATAAATAAAAACAGGTATGTATTTTACCTTGTATTCTTCTATCCAAAGGCTACTTTGGGTGTTGTGTATCAAAACATTAATATTAACCTCTCTTGTAGTTTCTAGCTGTGCAAGCTCTGGAAATTTGATTCTTTTGGGTCCTTCTTCTTTTTGCATTATGTTGAAACTCACCTAGACTTTTCCTTGACATTTTGCGCTAGTTTTAGAAATATATTTCTGTTCCATAATTAAGACTTCATTTCTACAGATTTGGAAATGGAGCTTCTATATTCACCACATCTGCTATGGCTGCTAGGAAGTTCCAAAATGAGGCTGAGGCTGGACTGGTAAGCAGTATGTTATTCAATATATAAAAAACCAGAAAGTTCTAGATTAAGCATGCCTTCTTTTTATACGTTCTCCTGATATTAGTCAAGGCCAGGCCATGGACACATCAGATATTGCCTTGCCAGAGAGTGCACGGACTTTGATGTTTAAAAACTTGTTTCCATAATGCTTTATAGCTGCATCTATTTGAAGACCACTTTTTTTTCCTGTATTTTGTATTTACTCATGGATTAATTTTTATGGAATCCACATGGGGGTTGTCCCCTTTCCCCCCTTTTCTTTTTATCTCTTTCCCGTCTGTCCTGAGCCTGGTTAGAGGCTGCTAGTTAAAGATGATGGCCGCATAATAGACACATTGTATCTATTTATGCTCTGAAGGCTAATCTGTATCAAATTTTCTGCACAGGTTGGGATTAATGTACCTGTTCCTCTTCCCTTGCCATTTTCGTCCAATGGGTCAAAGGCCTCTTTCGCTGGTGATTTCAATTTTTGTGGTATAGTTTGGGTCTTCTCTTTCCTTGTACACTCCATGGTCGTTGAACCAGTTTTCAATGCTACTTGTCACTATGCTCATTTGCAGGAAAAGCAGGAGTACAATTTTATACCCAAATCAAAACAGTGGCGCAACAATGGAAGGATTTCTCAAGACTAGGAGTATTGCCTACCGCATGTTCATCTGAGAGAGATTCATCTAGACAATTGGCACCACAAGCCATGCCTCTAGAATCTGACAGTGATTCACCAACATATGAAGTACAACTTGCCATCACCGACACAGATATACAGAACACAGCCATGTCATCGGCATCTCCAACAACTGATAAGGATCTCAGAAGCCAGGATGTGTCTCTAGTTCTGCCTTCAACATCTGAGAGGGATATGTCAGATCAGGATATGTCACTGTTATTATCACCTGCATTGCAGAGGGATTTACCGAGCCAAGGAGTATCTATAGCCACACCACAGGCATCAGAGAGGATATATGTTTCTAAAACATCTCAGCGGAGTGAAAGTTCACCTGCAACATCTCAAAGGAGCGAAACTATTCCACCCACTTCTGCGAGGAGTCATGTGCCTGCATCTCAGATGAATAGAAACACATCGACAGCATCCCAAAGGACTGATACTGCTACAGCTTTGAAATCAGAGGGGATATACATGCCTATGTCCCATAAAATTGATAACTTGGGTCAACTATCACAAGGGAATGATAACATCAGTCCAGCATCTCATAGGATGGATGCTGCTACTGTGCATTCAACTTCTGACAGGGTATACCTACTGGCAGCTTCTCATTTGAATAAAAGTATTGGTGGAACATTTGAAAGAACTGAACCCATGTTTCCAACTTCTGAGAGGATTTACATGCCTGCAACATCTCACAGGACTGATATTGGTTTACGTCCAACCTCAGGGAGGATATATATCTCTGCGGCGTCTCATGGAAATGAAAACATTAATCCAGCTTCTCATCTTGGTGATGCTTTGCCTCCAACTTCTGAGAGGCCCTTCATGCCTCCAATAGTACAGAATATGCCGCCAAGTTCAGAGAGGTTATATATTCCTACAAATTCTCAAAGGATGTATAATCAAAACCCAATAATTTCAATGGATGAGTTTCCCAGCCAAGCCGGGGCTATGACTTTGCAATCATCTCAGAGAATGAGACATTGAACTGTGCCTTATTACTTCTTTTTCTTCTAAAATTAGATCTTGCAGACATAGTCATTTCCTCAATCTACTCTTTTTCCCCCATCTTATTAAGCACCAAAGCTGATGGGCGTTTCTTGAGTGGAAAGATAGTAAGAAAGTTGAAAATACCAGGGTCAAATAGGGATAATGTAAGAGAGATAAAAGAACATAACTAGTGTACAGAGTCATTTGATTGTGGTGGATTTGTCTAGGAAAGTATTGATGCAATTCTGCATGGATTAAGAATGAATCTAATGATGCAGAAATGAGGTATGACTTTTTTTTTTTTTTTGGGTACACGAGGCATGAGTTTTTGTTTCTTTAATTGGTGTAGCATTAACTCTTCAAATGGTGGCAAATTGCTAGTACAATGCACAAACAATTAATATGTTCTCAATTTTCTTCCATTAAGTAGATATATTGTTCCAGCTCCTCACTCCCCAAGGTATGTCTAGATTAATAGGCAAGATTAAACCGAACTAACCTAACTCTGATTTAGTATTATTGTACTTTCATACTTGAAATAGTAGCCGTGCCTTGGATCATCAAGGTTTCAGTAATTTTTGTTGATAGTGTAATAAATTATCATTACAATGTTAGTCATAATTCTCGTTAAAAATAAAATCAGTAGTGCTTGAATCCGTAATAAGTAGGATCCAATAATATATAAGAATGTGACTTTTTGTGGGGGGCTATTAGTTTGATGATATTGTTACTTTAGAGTGAATGTTTGGTATGGACTTAAAATGGGAGTAAATTTTTTATGAACAGTTTTGTATATAAAATTATATAAAAAACTCATCCATGTATAATTTACTCCCACTTAATCCCCATACTAAACATACAAGTTGTTAGAAAAGGTTCGTACTATGTACAAAGTTTTTTGTTCACGGCCAACGCAAATTCTTCTTATTAATTTTAAAAGGAAAAAGAAAAACGGCATGCAAGAACGAGAAAAGGAGGGAAATACACGTGGTGGTAATTCAGAATCAAATCTGGAAGCGGAATGAAGGGTCGCTAGTAATATAATTTAGCTTGAAAACCTAACTTTTAAAATAGATTCAGTTGGGAGTTTCTTAATTTTAATTTTGTATGCAATCCAACAAACTGATTATCTTTTTAACAGAAGTACTCATGTTTTCAATTTTTATTTTAAGCTAAGTGCTAGTTTGTGGCAATTTATATGAAAGCAAACAAAATATAACTTACAAGATTGTGGTTCAGGATTAAGTAAATTAAAGTTTTAGTAGAAGTTTAGGATTCGAATCCTACTATAGTTGAAAAAAGAGAATATAAATAAGAAAGAATATTTTTATCATATTTAAATGAAAAATGGTAACAAATTTTAAAAAAAGAGATTTAAAATAACTTGTTTATATTAAGTTGTGAAATAAAATGAAAAAAAAATGAGTTTTGGACTGAAAAAAGTAAATATAAAAAATTCTAAAATTAATATCTCTTTTTTATATTAATTTATTTTAAATATTACACTATTTTTTTCACTTTTATTTTTATTTTTTTAAAAATTATTTTATTTAATCAAACATTACCTAATAATAAATGCAGAGAAAAAAATAGAGCATTTAGAATAAATATAAAATATTTATAAAATATGATACAAAATATATTATTAATATTATTATTATTAATAAAAAATTTTAAATGCTCGAAGGCATGAATTATTCACTAATTAAGTTAATTGTTGAGAGAGCTTTTAAGAAAAAAATTATCTTTATTTTCCGAAAATAAAATCTTTTAAATCTTCCTTCCCCCATTTTCCTCTCGTGCCCCCAAAATTTCATTGCTTGTGCCGACTTAGCATCACCAGGGGAAGAAAGGAGGAACGGAAATGCAATGCAGTAACCCTCACTATGTTTCCATGGTCTACCCTCCAATACTCAAAACATGCTCTTTTCAGCCCAGGCTTTCACTCACTCCACCACAATTGACCCACCCACAAGAACAAAGCTCTGACTACAGTAATGGTGGTTCTGACGATGCCCTTCTTCCCGGAACTTGTGATGTAAAATCGAAATTGTTTACCAGCACTTCAAACCCATTTGTGAAGCACTGCCTCAAGCTCCGCAACAGCTCTTCTTATCGTCGTTCTCATGGTTCAGCTCTTGTTGTGGGTGCTACTCCTATCAGGTAGTTTGGTGGTACCTGTTCGTGATTTCTTTTTCCAGTTTACTTTGTTTTTTTTTTTTTTTACCATGATATTGGGAAGAGATTTGTTTCCTGATTATGAAAATATTTTTTTGTTTTTGAGTTCTATGACCTTCAAATTTCCAGTCTTTGAAATTTTTTTATGGATTTCCGTTATGGCCCCCCCGAGACTTGAGTGGTGTACGACTTGTCGAGCATATTATTTTAGATTATATTGTTAATTGGTGGTTAGATTAATTTGATAACTGTGGTAGTGGTACTAATCTTCTAACTTCTTAGTCTTTATTTTTAATGACCTTGAAGTTCACGCCTTTGTGATTTTTAATGATTGACATACGGATTGTTAAAATAGTAAGTGTGAAAGTTCGTTTTCAGCTCTGCTCTTTGAAAAAATGAGATAATTTAAAATTGAAATTTGTAGCTTTAATTTTTCTATTGCTTATGGAAAGAAAATCTTGCAATTGCTAGTGTTCCTTTTTTTTTCCCTGACTTGATCATATCCCTGTCATGCTTGTAGCTCACTAGTTATTTATTTTTTCAAGTTATGGGAGTGTTGGAATTGTAGCTATAAGAATGGAGTATATCATCATATTGGTCCTTGAAAATGTACCCGGCTTGCAATAGTCACTGATTTAAATTAACCTTAAATTATTCAAACTCGTTGCATGCTAGTTCTTAAAAGTGATAGTAGACTGAAGGAGTAAGGTGAAACAAGTTTGAATAACATAAGGATTAAATTATACATAATTTAGATCAGGGACTAAATTGTGAGCAAAATACATTTTCAGAAACCAATATACTATTTTACTCTATAAGAATGGGTCCTAAGCTTCAAGCCAGGTGTCCCGAGTAAGCTTAAACAGTTGTTAATTAATATGAAGTTTATCTGAGGCTTGAGCCTTCATTATTATCTTTTCTATAGACACTGATTTTGGATCTTTTAGTGCAATTCTGTAGCATTATGGATATATTCTTGCTCCTTGTGAGTTCATTTGACTTGGTTAAAAAGGATAGGCATGATAACTGCATTGGTCTTCACAGAGGCATTGAAAAATGAAGAGCAATTTTTATATCCATTGGGAAGAGTAAGTATTTTCAAGTCAATTCAATCTTTAGATTGAAAGGAAACCTTACTAGTTGAGCTCAAATCCTCAAAGTAACACTGATCAAACAAGCTCCTGAAATTATTTTTTGCCTAGCCATATTGTAAATGTTTGTCCTTGGCTCCTTGTTAGGATCCTCTATTGCATCAAAATGCACCAAATCACAATTTCCAGTAGCACATGGGGTAACTCATCTCTATTTTTTAGCTGGTTAGCATTGAATTTAGTTATTATAAACAATTTTTTCTCCAGCCATTTTTAAAGAATAAATGATATGTAGGATTAGAATTATGGAAGAAAACTATATGAATGACATAGAGTTGTTATTTGCAGAGAAATCTACAGGTTTCAAGAGTCATTGCAAGATAGAAGTGCTAGAATGGATTGTTTAATTCTTCCTGATAAAGCTGAAATTCCCAATGGACTGGATAAATCCCCTGCTTGTATTGTGCGTGTGAGCTCCATTGTGATGAGAAAAATTTCAGGGCTGCAGTCGACTGATTCTATTGATGCAATTGCCCTGATGAAAATTCCTACCAGTTTTTTCAATGTAGATGGCGATCAAAAGAAGGCAGGCTGCCAGAAGTGGTTTCCATCTGCACATCGGATTTTGGTCCTTGATGGGATTCAGGTGACACTTAATGTCCCTTCTAGATTTAACCATTTGGGTCATGTAATGTTTCACATCTGGTATTGTAGACATGCATTTTGTTGAAACCTGGCACCATATTCCTGATTTTCCTTTTGTTTGGTCAATATTGTTTCTTATTCTATAAAGCCATTTTGTGGGCTTCTGTCTAATTTGGGACCCACATACCTTCTAGATTATTTATTATTGGAAACTGCACATGATTAAATTTAATTATTGACTTATGTTAGACTGTCCAATATGAGGTCAAGCAGTTGGCAGAATTATGACTAAGGCTGTATAGTCTATATTCTCATGCTAAAAAGCAGAATTAAAAATGCCTAAAGTTCATCCTCCTCTAAGGAAGCCCACTTTTTTTTTCCCCTCATCCCATGTATAGAAATATAAGTTGATGAAGTGGAATATATTCATGGACTTTCGCTGCAAAAAAGGGCTTGACTGATTTTTTGGTCTCTTCATATGTGTGCCTCTATGTCATTATGGCAAACACCATAAAAATCTTGCAGGTTTTAGAAAATTTCATGGGGAATTACTAATTTTTAAGAATTTTCACTGTAGGATCCTGGTAACCTTGGCACGTTACTCAGATCAGCTGTGGCCTTTCGATGGGTAAGGAATTATCCTCCTCCCCCCGGGTGTGCGGGGCCAGGGGGCACTGTTCTCCTGTTATTTGAACTTTATTATGCCGTTTCTCTGTGCTTGCTATTCTGACCCTGTTGTTATATATGGCATCCAATTCCTAATGTTTAGCCAGCTTCAGTGGATAGGAACATGTCTTCTCATCTAATAGGAGCCTAATGTATATGTGCTCAACAATCCTTGTTATTTGCTGATGTTAACAGAAAGAGAAGTAGACAAGTATTGAGAGGCCATGATCACAATTGTGTTATGTACAGGTGTAATTATAGATACTAAAAGACTAAAGCATTCTCACACATTTAGCACATTCTCTAATTCGTAACGGTTGAGTATTGACTTGTTTTAACTGGTTGTTGATGGACTGCATTTGTCTTCATGGTTTCATGTTTCAATGAACCCTGTAGAAGTTTGCTCTTATTCATCATACTTTTAAATAGGTGATCTACTCATCCGTTGGCATAACAGTTAAGGGGAATAAATTTACAGCTTCATTTTATTCCTCGTTGAGAACTTCCTCTGTAAAAGTGGAATAGTGATGTACCCTATATTCCCTTGTTCCCTTGGCCTGAGAACTGTATATCCTCATAATTCCTGTTTCATAACATAATCATCTAACAATTTTTTTCTTGGATTATCCTTTGGCTTGAGAACTGTATATCCTCATCATTTCTATTTTAATTTTTACTATAAAGCATGAACCAAATGGCTGTTGTCCAACAGGATGGAGTTTTTCTTCTTCCTGGCTGTTGTGATCCATTCAATGAGAAAGCTCTCCGAGCCAGCCGTGGTGCCTCCTTTCAGCTCCCTCTAGTTTCTGGCAGTTGGAATCATCTGGAGTCTCTCAAAGATGAATTCCAAATGAAGTTGCTTGCTGGTCATCCAGAGCATGAAGGGTTAGTCAAGCCAGTTTGCTCGCTTTCTCCAAGCTTCTGTGATTCTGTATCAGATACGCCATTGTGCTTGGTTTTAGGCAGTGAAGGAAGTGGCCTTTCAGAAAAATCCCTGCAGGCATGTGAGCTTGTGAGCATTCCTATGGCTGGAGAATTTGAGTCACTCAATGTTTCAGTTGCTGGTGGAATTTTCTTGTATATGCTACAGCCAAAGAATAGATGATCTTTTTGTTAGAAATGTGTCTCATGTTTAATAGGAATTAAGCATGATTTAATTAAAACATGTTAAAGAGCTAAAAGGTAAATTTAGTTGTAAGTTAAGGGAGGTTATGAAAAGGGTAATTAAGTAATTGCTTGATGGGAGCAGTTATCTGATAGTTGTGGGAAGTTATCCTGGTGATAACTGATGGTTTTGAAATTCAAAATAAACTGATAATAGATGGTTTTGAATTTGAAAGAAACCGATAACTGATGGTTTAAAATTTTAAATTAAACCCTCATATATTCAGTTTCTATCTATAATGATACGTTGAGATTTTTTTTTTCCATCAAGAAGAGAAAAACGTAAGCAAGAAAGGGGAAGGGACCGATAAAGATTCAACAATCAAGAAGGTTTCGCAAATTTGAAGTTTATTCCGCATCATGGACAAATATTAGTATCATTTATTGATTTAATCTTAATGTATGTGAAAATCATGAATTCTCAAGATTCTAACTGTGTTCTCGTATGATGAACCTTAATGTAGAGAATATAAATTTATATTTACATGTGGTATCAGAATACTAGGTTAAGGAATTTATAATTTTTTATTAATTGTAGTTATTTTAATTATGAAAATTGGAGATTTATAAATTGAAAATTTATGTATGAATCTTAATTATAAAAATTAAAATTAAAAATTTATGTACGAACGTTAATTATAAAGATTAGAGATTTTTTATTTAAATTCCGCTGCTTTTGGCCCCGGACCACCCTTTCTATTTCTCGGTAAGCGGACCGTGAGAGCATGAAGGGGGCGGTATCTCCTTTTGACTAATAGAAAGCATCTCTCCTTTGTCATCCCTCCTGACCGAACCCGAAAAGAATCACTTTATGCCACAATTAGTGTATCCATTGAAAAGATGCTTTTGTTCATAAATATATATAATATATAATGAAGGTGGTTCATATACGTGCATTTGATGTTCGAAAGCATTAAAAGTGGCATATCAATTTACTTTATGAATTGCACAGTAAATGTGGAAGCATTGGAACGTTAGTAGAGCCTTCATATATATATATATATCAAAGCCGCAAGATTTACTTTTGTATATATATTTTATGATGTTTTAATAGGTTTATTTACATTAGGATTTACAATGTTTATGATGCTTTTAAAATTTGTATGATTTATGTTATGTATAATGCAATATATATATAAACTGTGAATGTTATATGTCTTATATATATAGTTGCAATTAACGTTGCTAGCAATTAAATTGCTTGAATTAAACTTGAATGCAATTGAAGTTATGTAATTGATGGGAAAGATTGAATTGTGAAATTTTTGAAATTCCCATAGTTGTTTACAAATGCTTGTATTTTGGAATTAAGTATGATGGATTTGTTAGTCACCAAAGTGGCCAAATCCTTATGAATTGTTTTAATTCCAAACAGTATGTTTGTGTTTCGATTACTCATAACTTTGATGTTATGAAATGTCATGAAAATTATTGGTTATTTTATGCGTGAATTGAAGTTCATTATTATAAAACAGTTAAGGATCAACCCAAATGTTGATTGCTTGTTTTTATAATAAATAAGCATGAATATTGGTGATGTACAATATTAGTTATATTTATGTATCCAAAGATAATAAATGTTTTTAATTAGTATATATATCATTACCAAATTATGTGAAATTCTTATTAGTATCATTATGTTGAATGTTGTGTATTGATGGATTGCCCAAAGGTGAACATCAATATGCATTATATGAAATGTATCTGAATCTATAAAATATGTTGATATGTATGAATACGTATAACTTCAAAAGTATTAATGTTTTCAAATTTTATTCCTTGTAGTACCAGTTGCTACACATCGTTATTCTCAACTTGTTGCAGTTTTTAATGGACTCAACCTTCTCTGAATGGAAGTGAGCAAATTCCAATTTTACCTTGGGGTAATGGATCTGGATTTGGCTCTTAGAGAAGAGAAACTTAGTGCTATTACTATGCTACAAGCACTGAAGAGGAAAAGGTCCATTATAGAAACTTGGGAAAGATTCAACAGGTTGAGTCTGATGTACATACGAATGAGCATTACTAGCAACATTAAGTTAGCTCTTTCCACAAACTGAAAGTGCCAAAGAAATGATGAAGCTTGTGAAATAGCATTCTTAAATTGCTGACAAGTCTCTTGCTGGGACACTAATGAGTACACTGATCACCATGAAATTTGATGATTATCGTACAATGCATTAGCATGTTATTGAGATGACAAACATTGCAACAAGACTGAAGTTATTTGGGATGGATGTGCATGAAAATTTCCTGGTGCAATTTCATCTTGAACTCATTACCAGCTGAGTATAGTCCTTTCCAAATGAACTATAATACCATGAAAGACAAATGGAATGTGCATGAATTGCACAGTATACTAGTTCAGGAGGAAACCAGACTCAAAAATCAGGGAATTCATTCTATCAATTATGTTAAGCATTAAGGAGCTGAAAAGAAAAGCGGTAAGAAACTTGATAAGAAGGGAAGAGGACCCCTAAAGATCAATGAGGCCTCCTCTTCTCAAATCCACAATAAGAAACGTTATGGAAACAGATGCCATTTCTGTAGAAAAACTAGGGATTGCCCAAAATGTAAGGCTTGGTTTGAAAAGAAAGGTAAGCCTAGTGCTTATGTATGTTTTGAATTAAACTTAGCTGAAGTTCCTTATAATACTTGGTGGATTGATTCTGGAAGTACAACTCATGTTTCTAATACGATGCAGGGATTCCTTACAACCCAAACCACAAGGCCAAATAAAAAAGTTTGTCTTTATGGGCAATAGAGTGAAAGCTCCAGTGGAAGCTGTTGGGACGTATCGTTTGATTCTTGACAGTGGATATCATTTGGACTTATGTGAAACTCTTTATGTACCTAGTATATTTAAGAATTTAGTTTCAATATTCAAACTTGATAAAGTTAGATACTTTTTTAAATTTGGTAGTGGTAGTTTCAGTTTGTACAAAAATAATCACTTGATTGGTAATGGTATATTATGTGATGGATTATATAAGTTGAGCCTTGATAATCTTTATGCTGAAACACTTATGACCTTGCATCATAATGTTGGCACTAAACGTAGTTTAATGAATGAACGTTCTGTTTACTTGTGGTATAAATATTTGGGACATATTTTCAAAGAAAGAATGGAAAGATTCGTAAAGAATGAAATCCTTTTGGATTTAGATTTTACTGATCTGAATGTATGTGTAGATTGTATTAAAGGTAAACAAACAAAAACACACAAAGAAATGAGCCACAAGAAACACTCAGCTTCTTGAAATTATACACACTGATGTATGTGGGCCTTTTGATGTTAACGCTTTCAATAAAGAAAGATACTTTATCACTTTCATTGATGATTATTCACGTTATGGTTATGTCTATTTGTCACATGATAAATCTCAGGCTGTAAATGCTTTAGAGATTTACATTGATGAAGTTGAAAGGCAATTAGACAGAAAGGTGAAAATTGTCAGATCTGATAAAGGTGAAGAGTATTATGGAAGGTATGATGAAAGCGGATAACATCTGGGTCCATTTGCTAAATTCCTTGAAAAGAGAGGCATATATGCTCAATATACAATGCAAGGTACACCACAACAAAATGGTGTGTCAGAAATGTGTCAGAAAGGCGTAATAGAACTTTGTTAGATATGATTAGGAGTATGTTAAGTAATTCTTCTCTACCCATTTTGTTGTAGACTTATGCTCTAAAAACTGTCATGTATGTGTTAAATAGGTTCCTAGTAAGGCAATTTCAAAGACTCCTTTTGAATTGTGAACTTGATGGAAACCTAGTCTAAGGCACCTACATGTTTTGGGTTGCTAGGTAGAAATTAGATACTATAATCCCAATGAAAGGAAACTAGATGCAAGAACAATTAGTGGTTATTTCATTGGTTATCCAAAAAAATTGAAAGGGTATAGATTTTATTGTCCTAATCATACTGTAAGGATTATTGAAACTGGAAATGTTAGGTTCATTGAGAATGGTGAAGTTAGTGGTAGTGAAACACCACGTAAAGTGGAGATTCAAGAATTGAGAGTACAAGTTCCCTTGACTTGTGTCCCTAATAAGGTTGTTGTTCCTCATATTATTGTACCAATTAATAATAATGAAAGAATAACAAATAAATGATCCACTACTCACAATGAAAGTCACAGTAAATGAACCCAATGAACCCATAGTAGAAGAACCACAACAAATAGCATTAAGAAGATCTCAAAGAGAAAGGAGATCCGCTATTTCTAATGACTATGTAGTATATCTACAAGAGTCAGAATTTGCCTTGGGAATGGAAGATGATCCAGTTACGTTTTCATAAGTCATAAATAGTAATAATGGTGAAAAATGGTTAGATGCTATGAAAGAAGAGTTGAAATCTATGGAACAGAATGATGTTTAGGACCTTGTTGAATTACCAGAAGGTTGTAAGAGAGTTAGTTGTAAATGGGTCTTTAAGACCAAACGTGACTCTCATGGTACTTTAGAACGTTACAAGGCCAGACTAGTTGCAAAAGGATTCACTCAGAAAGATAGCATTGACTGTAAGGAAACCTTTTCACCAGTCTCCAATAAGGATTCTTTAAGAATCATTATGGTATTGGTAGCTCATTATGATTTAGAATTACACCAAATGGATGTGAAAAACTGCCTTTCTAAATGGGAATTTAGAGGAAGATGTGTACATAGACTAACCAATGGGGTTCATAAAAAAAGGAAAAGAGCACATGGTGTGCAAACTTAAGAAATCAATATACGGACTTAAACAAGCTTCACGACAATAGTACTTTAAGTTTAACGATATCATTGTTTCCTTTGGATTTAAAGAAAACACTGTTGATCGGTGTATATATCTAAAGGTTAGTGGGAGTAAGTTTATATTTTTAATTTTGTATGTTGATGACATCTTGCTTGCAACTAATAATCTTGGTCTTCTGAGTGAAACTAAGATATTTCTCTCTAGTAAATTTGAAATGAAAGATATGGGTGAGGTAACCTATGTGATTGGGATAGAGATATTCCGTAACAGATCACAAAGATTGTTAGGGTTGTTTCAGAAAGCATATATTAATAAAGTTTTAGAGAGATTTAGAATGAAAACGTGCTCATCATCTCTGGTTCCAATTCAGAAAGGAGACAAATTTAGTCTCATGTAATATCCTAAGAATGATTTGGAACGGAAAGAAATGGAAGCAATTCCATATACATCACTTGTTGGGAGCTTAATGTATGCTCAGACTTGTACGAGACTATATATCAGTTTTATAGTTAGAATGTTAGGAAGATACCAGAGTAATCCTGGTATGGATCATTGTAAAGCTGCAAAGAAAGTTCTGAGATATTTGCAAGGAACAAAGAATCACATGCTTACTTATAGAAAATTCAACAACCTTGAGGTCATTGGATATTCAGATATAGACTTTGCGGGATGTGTGGATACAAGAAAATTCACTTTTGGCTACTTATATATTTTAGATGCGGAGCTATATCATGGAAAAGTGCAAGCAGTCTGTAATTGCTGCATCCACTATGGAAGCTGAATTTGTGGCATGCTTTGATATCATGGTTCAGGCTAAATGGCTACAAAATTTTATTCCAGAGCTTGGATTGGTCCACAATATTGATAGGCCACTGAAAATTTATTGTGACAATTCCGCATCAGTCTTCTTTTCTAAAAACGACAAGTATTCCAAAATTGCTAAGCATATGGAGTTGAAATACTTTGCCGTTAAAGAAGAGGTTCAGAAACATAGAGTGTCAATAGAGCATGTTAGTACCGATCTTATGATAGTTGATTCCTTGACGAAGGGATTACCGCCCAAAAACATTTACTGGTCATATGTATAGTATGGGCATTATGTCTACTAGTGAATGTTAAACATTATTGTTATTATTGGTTATTGACACTCTGAGCTCATTAATATATAAGTTTTTGAAATTTTCCTATTTTCAAATTTATGTATACATACATGTATGAATGATAATGTTGAAATACAGGATTTGTCTCTAATAGAGACATTATTGTTGAACATAATGTGTACTTCCTATTAAAGTATCATGTTTGGGAGAAAAGCTAATATAGTGGTACATGGAAGGAACTATGCTGATTTGATAGTGTAAAACCGCCATGACTCTTGTTAGTTTTATTCCTAATTATGAATTATGATGCAACTAAATGTATGAAACTTTTAGCCAAATTTATGCGCATTAAAGTTGATGTTTTATTAAATCATGGAATGACATTTACCACATGAGCCAAGTGGGAGAATGTTAGAAATGTGTCTCATGTTTAATGAGAATTAAGCATAATTTAATTAAAACATGTTAAAGGGCTAAAAGGTAATTTTAGTTGTAAGTTAAGGGAGGTTATGAAAAGGATAATTAAGTAATGACTTAATGGGAGCAGTTATCTGATGGTTGTGGGAAATTATCCTAGTGATAACTAATAGTTTTGAAATTCAAAAGTAAACCGATAATAGATGGTTTTGAATTTGAAAGAAACCGATAACTTATGGTTTTGAATTTCAAATTAAACTCCCATATATTCAGTTTCTACCCATAAGGATACGCTGAGATTTTTTTTTCCATCAAGAAGAGAAAAGCGTAAGCAAGAAAGGGGAAGAGACCGATAAAGATTCAACAATCAAGAAGGTTTCGTAGATTTGAAGTTTATTCTGCATCATGGACAAAGGTTTGTACCATTTATTAATTTAATCTTAATGATTATGAAAACCATAAATTTTCAAGATCCTAATTGTGTTCTTGTATGATAAATCTTAATGTAGAGAACACAAATTTATGTTTACACTTTTTTGATTCTATATTTTTACAGACCCACTGAATTATATCCTCTCATCAAGAGGAAATCTTGTACGGCAAAAGTGCCTCATGCACCTTTTAGCCGTCTCTTTGCTAGTTCTCTTGAACAAAAAATTATAATAAACTGATATTTATTGGAATAAAAATATAAAATGTTAATTAAAAGTGTGGTTAAATAATAAGAAAAAAATGTTTGATTTGTATAGAAAAATAACAACTTAAATAAAAGTGTACGTAAAAATTAAAACAATTGATTAAAATGATGTATAAGTAAATAATTGAAACTGTTAATAATTACGCCCTATTTTATCTTTCCATAGCGTACAGAAAACTGGTGCGATACTTCTCTTCCTCCTTTAAAAAATTAACCAGGGCATAAAAAAATTTCGGTTCTCGCAGTGTGACTTTTGATTAAAAAAAGTAACATTTGGTCCGAAAGGAAAATAAATTTTTATAGATGAATTTTATATATAATATATTTATCTTTTATTTTTATCTTCTATATCAAAACTGATCCTAAGAGATGAGTTTAGTGGAGGACAAATATGTAATGTGTAACTAAGAACATGGTCACATGTACAGTCACATGTTTGAATTTTTACTATGACACCATGTTGCAACAATCTTATTTGTATATCATTTTTATCATATGGTTCTTACATTTTTTCTTTTTTAACGATAAAACAAAAAAAACATATATTTTGACCCATTCTTTTTATTTTTTTTTTCTACATAAAGGGGTGGAAGGTTTGGTATAAAAGTTTGGTGTCCATCAAATATTTTTACTCAAGTTTAGTGCATTTTGAGGTGTAAACTTTTGATGTTGAGATAACTTTTCTAAAGAAGAATATTGCTATTGCTTGCAAGTCATTATTCGTCTTGGCACATCCACGTAACAGGAAACAAGCCATCTTTCTCGTCTGCTTCTTCCACTTCTTCGCCCTTCAAAACAAGGATTCAATTCCAGTTTCTATCAAAGATCAACGCTTTACAGCAGCACCATCTTTAATCTGATGCCGATGACGTTGGGCGAGCGAGCTCAACAGCATTCCTGCCTCCTCTCTCTTCGAGGCTCACTACTCACTACTCTCTTTCATCTATCTCTCACTCAAATACTGCACCCCACCTCCGCCTCAGGTCAATTTCTCTCACCACATTTCTCTCTCTTCCTTTTTCGCCATGGAAAAACTGTTTCTTGATGCTTTTGGTTCTAAGGTTTCTGTTGCCAAACTGGTCGATGCCAAACCGAACGACGATGTGGAAAAGGAGGAGGAGGAGGTAGGAGAGGAATTTTCGGATATTTATCACTCCCCATTTGTGTTCAAGATTAATTAAGCTGAGATGGAGAAGAAGTTCAACATATACCCAGACGGTGATCCCAACACATTTTACCACCATGCAAGTGCTTTGTGCGGTGGAGTTGTGGTGGGTGCGTGATGGCCCTGGTACGTGAAGGTTGCTCTCGTCCCTTGCCGCATGAGCGTATGACCGTGTTACCTGAGATGGGAGATGGGGCTGGCGAGTGGGAGATGTAGATGGCGCTGTGTGTGGACTGTGGAATGTGTATGTAGAGAGTGCTGTGGCTAGGTGCATGGAGTGTGGGTGTTTGGTGGGTGTTTTGTGGTGAGTAATAGACTGTGATTGCTGTAAGTGTGATGCAGTATAGTGCATGGATGTGTGGCGAGACCGTGCGTGGGTGAAGTATTGTGGCTTCATGGGTGCTGTGCGTGGAGAGGTGATGTGTTGTGGCTTTATGGGTGTGCATGAGAGTGTGTTTGATGCTTGTGTGGGTGCTGTTTGAGTGATGGTAGTGTGCGTGAGGGAGCTGTCAGAGTCTGGAGGGTCTTGGTCTGGTGCGGTCTGTGAATGGGTGAAAGTGAGAGGAAGAGTAGCGAGTCTGCTGTGATGAGAGAGGTGCAGCGTTGTGTGCATGATAGAGGCGCTGGATCGTGTGTGTGATGAAGTCATAGTGAGCTGGAAGTTAGGTGAAATGTTGATGCAGACTGCAGAGAGTGTGAGTGGGTGAATTTATGTTGGTGTGTGGAGATGAACCATGGATGCAGAACGTGAGAGATAAGTCAGAGAGGTGATGAATGTGACTGTGAGGGTGGAAAGGTGTGTGCATGACGAAGTGGGTGAGGATGATGCATGGTGGCCCATGATGCAGGGTGTGTGAGAGACGTTTTCATGGTTGGTGGATGAGACTCGGGAGGTTGCTGTGAGAGTGTGGATACGGGAGCTTGCTCTATGCCTGTTATTATGTTGTTATTTTGGGAGGTTTCAGGAGAGGTATCTCGGCCAAGCTTGATACAGAGGAAAAAGAAGTGAAGTAGCTAAAATAGACTCAATGCATGGCACAGCCAAAATTCAGAAATGAGAGATCAACCATGGAAGAGAAGGGGCTCTCTTTAACCATCACAGTGGAGTCTGTTTTCGGACCATCAAAACCAGAGAGAAATTCAAGAACAAATGCTTAGACGGAAATTACCAGGGGTGATTTGCTTGACGCCAAACTTGCTCTTGCTCCTCCGTTTTCTCTTCCTTTTCTTTTTTATTCTCCTGCTTATGTGTGCGTTTTACACTCTCTCGGTTTCAATTCTCCTTCCTCAAAACCCAGAGAAAATAAAAAATTTTCCCATAGCCATTATGCGTTCACTCTTTTCTCCTCTCTGTTTCTTGCCTTCTTGTCCTTCTCTCCACTCTTTCCTCTAAATTTCTTCTCCCATCTAGTAACAGGAGTAATTCATAGGTAAGCATTCTGAAGCACTACATTAATATTTCCCTCTCCCATGATAAGAAAGGAAAGTAGTTAGGCCTTGAAGGAAATTAATCTTTCTGAATGCATATGTGCTGGTACTCTAGAATGTTAGTAAAATTATATTTTTATTTAATTATCTTTTGATATTTCAAAATTAAATAATTAAAAAATATACATTTTAAAATAAAAATATTTTTTTGTTACATTAATAATTATATTTTTTAATCATTTAATAATAGATATCAAAATATAATTATATGAAAGTATAAGATTAACGACCAGAATATAAGAATTTCTAGTACAAAAAAGGCAGATAAGTAAATTTTTTAGAAAGACCATATGGGCATTGCATTGAAATGGCCCAAGAGAATTTCTGATTGGGCCAGCAGGGTATGGAGTTTTAAATTGAAATGGGTTTGAACTTTAGTTAAAAGGAACTTATTTTGGGATTTTTTAAATTATATATTATTTTTAATTTTTAACATTTTTCTCTTTTTTTATAAACATTTAATTATTGAATAAATTAGTTTAAAGTAGCTTTAAATATGATTTTTAAAATTATTTTATTTTCTTTATTTTTATTTCATAATTTTTATATTTTTTTGCAAAAATTTATAGTGATCGAAGTAAAATATGACAATTACATATCTATTTGGAATTATTTTAGTAATTAATATTTTTTTTATTGTTATCTTAATAAATTATTAAATATATATTAGTTTGCTGATTATATTTATAATTTTTAAATATTTATTATAAGAAATAACAATCAATATACCTTTGACAACTGTTTAAAAAAGAATATCGTTCGCCTTAAAACCAAATGACAGCAATTTTATAACTATCGTCTATGCTATCACCATCCCACTATATCATCATTGTTATTGACGTTGATTATCACCATTATATCACTCCGTCAATCTTATCACCCATACCTCTACTACTTAGATTAAAATTGAAATAATATATTTGTTCAAGTAAATATATCCTTACAAACATTTATATACAAAATAATAGGTATTATATGAGTTTATCAAATTTTATCTTATCAGGTGTTATACTATCTTATTTTATGATGTGATAGACTAAACTCGAGTATATTAGAATCTCCCAGTGATAATGATCCCCCAGTCATCCTTTATGGCAAAAATCAGATTAATGTGAGAACTACTAAATAAATATGAAAGCATGTAGATTTGAATGCTATCCCTTTGAATAAACTATGCAGATAAGAGGCAGCCTCATATATGGATTGAGTCATTGACAACTTCTCCAGTGAAATATGTTGAATGGCCAAAAGTATGAGTAATGGAGAGTCTGAAAGATGATGACGCCAAAATCTTAGTTAACTATATCTCACATTGAAGGTAAAAAATGTTGCTTCTTGACCGTACCATGCATTCACATGATTTTCATATTCCCCACCTTCTTGATGTATGCCGGTCTAGTTTTAGAACTTGAATGGAAAGAATAAAATGAGGAGCAGAATAATATCCACTGTGCAAGATTCGTTTCTCTTGGCAGGCAGCACACCTTGATTCCCTGCATGATTTTGACAAGAAGTGTATATTTTGTATGAGAGTAAAAAGCATAATATTATTCAGTCAAAAAAGATAGTTATAATTTTTCACAAAATTTAAGCAGAATAAAAAAGAGTTATTAGATGAAATTAAGTGGTAGGAACAATTCACTAATTCAAAAGTCAAAAAATATGCTAAATCATTATGTTAAAAATTTTGATAAATTTTTTTTAATTATATAATATTTTTCAAGTAAAAATGAGAATAAATATTTATAAATAAGTTTTGTATATAAATTTATATATAAAATTTATCTATAAATTTTATTTTTTTTTATTTTCATACCAAACATACATAAATAGTAATGCATTCAATGCAAGTAAACAAAGACAGCTAAGCTGGTGTGCCACCAAAAATGATTTTATTCAGGTATGGGTCAAAATTGCTTGCAGCAACGGGACTCTTAAATGTTTGACAAAAAGCCATAATGTTAAGGATTGCATATTAAGGGAAGCATCGTATCATTATCAAATGGACTAAATTATGTGAAAATATTTTTAGTTAAAAAAAAAAAAGCCAAAATGTTGGCCTACTTCATTATCATTAAAATCAAATATGGACGAAATCAATTTAAAAAAAAATCTAAACTTGGATTGATTACAAGAGAGGAGAGAGTTCCTGCATTCTCGTAGCCACAAAAGATGGAATGATATAGTCTTCTCTTAAATATTCAAATCAAATCAGGACCTAGAACCTAAAATTGGGTTGATTGTAAGATAGAAGAGAGTTGACACTGATTCAAATATAGGCCACATAAATCAGAATAAGTGAAACAGATGCAAAGAAAATAAAATTATATAATTAAAGTTTAAGACCAGAAAAAATATATCATTAAAGTTTGTTTCTCATCATATATTTTAAGAATTAATTTAATTTATGAATAAAATTATTTGTTCAGAAAGTGATAAGAACTGATTTGATTTTATAATAAATTTCAAACATCAAAATTGATTTTCAAATTAAATTATATTAATTCAATTAAAAAATAATCACTATTATATTTTAATGGTTCAAACACGATTTAATTGGATAACACTTGTACATGAATTTCTTCTGGCAATAAATATTACTTCTTTTTCATTGTGATGCACAAAGTTTTTTCTGTAAAAATATATATATATATATGTTAAGTACTTAAGTTGCTAACTTTGATAAGGATAAGTTACTCCAAGACAGGACGCCAATGCTGTGCTTAAGAAGTCGGAGAAATAGACAGAAACTTACCCAACAGATTATAATCTCCAGTGATTTTTTTTCCTTGCAAAGAGGCTACCAATCAACTGATTTCTGGACAATATGGGATTTTCTTGAAGAACATTAGAGATATTCAAACTCTTACTCATAAGAGTTTTTTTTTTTTTTTACTTGAAATTCAAACTTGAATTAAGAGAGAAAATATCCATTTATTATTGGGTGAGTGACCATCAGAGTATTGGCTTGATTGCTACTAAATACTAATGATAGTTTTTAATTACAATAATGTTATTTTTACACTTTATTTTTTTATATGTTTTCTCTTATACTTATCTTTTATGAAAAGGAAAAAAGAAAAAAAATTGAATTTTTTTTCTTTTTTTATCATAAAAAATATATATATGAAAAAATATATAAAAACAATGTATAAGAATAATATTTTTATTTTTTTTGAAGTGAAAATAATATTTTTGTTTTAATAATTAGTAACCAGGGGGTTTTGAACTTTTGGTGAAGTCCAAATTCCTAAGTTGCGGATCATGGAAGCAAGTCTGCATGACACATGCAAAATCTTCTCGGACTCAGACATCGATTTTATCACATAGTACTCATATTTAGAGAGAACGAAAAGACATGTTTGGGAAATATCAAATGTAGGTTTTCAACTGACTTCGGGGTTCGTCACTGATTAATTTTATGCCACAAAATATATTTTTTCCCATGACGCAAAGAAAGACACAGTACTAGCATGCGGTATATTTTGTGGATGCTTGTTAAGAATGAGTTCGTGTGAATTGAAAATATTCCAACAGGATTTTTGTTCATTTAAATTATTCTTAAGTTTAATTTTTTAATATTAAAAATAATAATAATATGATCTTCTTTATGATATAAAATTTTTAAAAAATAAATTATAATTTTTTTATTTAAATACGTAACTTACTTATGAATTTATGTAAATAATTGACGCACGAATCTTAATGCAAAATTTAGTAGCCACTGGCACAATAGATGTATCTCTATGATACTAATTATAAATATTAGTAAAGAGAATTTTTAGAGAATTGATTTATTTTTTTTATTTTGACCAATAATTTCAAAAATTCTTATTTTCTTTTATGTTGGTTTAATCAATTTGTAATGCATACAAAATTATAATTTTTAATTGAATATTTAAAATAATATACAGTAAATTATTTTAAATAAAATTACATTTGATAATTTTTGTGCACCTGTTAATTTATTTTTCTTATATTATTTTTCCCACTTTCTCCCATTTTATCAATTTTTTAAAAATTTTTAATTTGCAAATACCACAGTAATTACCTAATTCCCCCTACTTCATTTTCATTTTGATCCGATAGATTAGACAGTAGGAGGTAGGTTTCCTTGCTTAGTGAGGAATATAAATCTTAGTCCTGATTTTTATTTTTCTTTTTCTCATAAACATATGCATCTAGTGTATGTTTAGTATTTAAATAATTTTTTTTAAAATTATTTTTTTGATCAAAAACTTTTTTAATAAAATTTAATTATAAATTATTTTAATTATAAAATAAATTAATTCAAATACACACTTTTAACTAGAAAAATATTACTCATTTGAACCTCTCATCATATAATTCCCTATAGCAGTTGCCTCTCTGCCGTCGGTTGCTAGATCCTGGACCAAGTGCATGTATGAAGACTCAAAAATAGAAAAAAACAGTACGCCGAAAAAAAAAATAGATGCACCCACAAATTGGGTCAAGATAGAGAATGAATCAAAGTTGTGACTTGTGAAAATTTCTCAGCTTCAGCGCTCTGTTTTCCTGATACACGTTCAACCTTAGAGACTAACATGAAAGGACACGATGATTGATTTTTTTTTTTTTTTGTTATGAACACACGAGGATTGATTTTAGATATTCAATATATACGTAGTATTATCTTAGTTCTTTATTTATATATAATATCAAATTAATTTCTTTAATAATAATACAATTAATTTCTTTAATATTAATTTGATGATATATATTAATATTGAAGAATTAATTTGATATATTTATGAATAAGAAACTAATTTAATATATTTATCAATAAATTACTAATTATATATATATAATTTAATGTCATTTTAAAAATTAATTTAATGATATACATTAATATTAAAGAATTAATTTGATATATTTATAAATAATAGATTAATTTAATATATTTATAAATAAATTACTATATATATATATATATATATATATATATATATATATAAATGTCATAGAAAACATATAAAATAAAAAAAATAATTTATTATAAGAGTACGGGAGTAAATTATAATAATTAAATATTAAATAAAATAATAATTAAGATCAAAATATAAGGTTATGTGACTGTTATTAAGTGAGTGACTATCAAAGTATAGGCTTGATTGCTACTAATGATAGTTTTTAATTACAATAATATTATTTTTATATTTTATTTTTTATATTTTCTCTCTTATATTTATCTTTTATGTCAAGGATAAAGCGAAGGAAAGTTGAATATTTTTTTAATTATAAAAAATATGTATAAAAAAAGTATAAAGATTAAAGATAAAAATAATATTTTTATTTTTTTTAACGTGAGAATAATATTTTTGTCTTAATAATTAGTAACGGGGGGTTTTGAACTTTTGGTAAAGTCCAAATTCCCAAGTTGCGGATCAAGGAAGCGCAAGTCTGCATGGCACATGCCAAATCTTCTCTCAAACTCAGACGATCGATCTTTATCACAAAGTACTCATATTTAAAGGGAACGAAAAGACACGTCTGGGAAATATCAAATATATGGTTTTCAAGTGACTTCGGTGTTCATCACTGAATAATCTTACGCCAGAAAATATATTTTTTTCCATGGAACAAAGAAAGACACAGTACTAGTATGTGGGATATTTTTTGGATGCTTGTTAAGACTGAGTTCGTGTGAATTAAAAATATCCTAACAGAATTTTGGTTCATTTAAATTATTTATAAGCTTAATTTTTTTAAATTAAAAATAATAATGATATGATATTTCTCGTAATAAAATCTATTTGATATGATTCATAAGCTTAATTTTTTTAATTATTCATAGGTTTAATTTTGGTCTATTTTTGCTTATTTGAGTTGTTTCCGATAATGGAGTATTGAATTGAATTACAGCAAACAACTTTTTCTTTTATTTGGGTTGTTTCTGATAATGGAGTATGCAATTGAAGCACAGCTATTCAATTTTTTCTTTTATTTGGATTGTTTCTGATATATATATATATATATATATATATATATATATATATATTGTTAACTAATATTTATATAATTTCCTATAAATGTTTATTGCTCTACCTCTTTAGCTTTCTATAATTCTCATAGAATCAATAGGTTTATGTAAGTATTTTTTTTATATAGAAATTAAAATATAATATGTTCTTTATTTGTTTGCATATGTAAATTATGGCACAATTACATCATACAAGGAAGAAAAGAGTACTTGTGATGTCGATAATGTATTTGGAGATGTTGAATCAGTTTACATTGTTGTTGATGAGCATTTGTGTTATGTTATCAGCTAACCTTCTCGGAATGAGAGTAAGAAAGAGAATAAAGATAATCATCATAGTAGAGCTATGAATAAGGAATGTCAATTTTCATAGGATTGTCTTTCTTAGTGACCTTGCATGCATAGATAATACTAGGATGGATAGGAGGTGCTTTAATGGTTGTGACTTGGTAAGAACTGCTGGAATGCTAGAACCAACTAGGCATATGGGTATAGAAGAGCAAGTTTCAATTTCCTTACACATTTTAGCCCGCGATGTCAAAAATAGAATAATAAAGAGGCAATTCATGAGGTCTGGTGAAATAATTAGTAGGCAATTTACCAAGGTACTGCAAGCTGTATTAAGATGCAATGGTGTTTTATTTAAACATCCTGAACTTGTTCTTGAAGATTCTAATGACGAACAATGGAAATGGTTCAAGATAAATGAAAAATAATATTTATAAAACTTTTGCATTTACTTAATTTAAAAAAGATTATAATGCTAAAATTTATGTTTTTCATTAATTAGAATTGCTTAGGAGCTTTAGATGGGACATACATTAAGGTAAATGTCCCACAAGCTAATAAACCTAGATATCGACCAGGAAAGGTGAGGCAGCAACAAATGTATTAAGAGTTTGTTCACAAGACATGCAATTTATATATATTATACCTGGATGGGAGGGATCAGTTGCAGATTCTAAGGTTCTCAGAGATGCTATATACTGTAGGAATGGATTGAGGGTGCCACAAGGAATTTTAAATTTTTTTGGGTTGATGCTTTATATGTCTTTTTAACTTCTAAAGTACTAGTCATTATTTTTTAGGATACTATTACTTATGTGATACTGACTACATGAATGGGGAGGGGTTCCTTGATAGATATACTTAAACGATCTAATTCATGCTCACATAACCAAATAGCAATTAGATCAATGCGGAATGAAAATATAAAGGATCAAAACATGCCTCCTGTCATTGCTCTGTTCTCTATTGCTTAAGATTTCGGTTATAATGGCTCTTCTAAGCCCTCTATCTCACTATTTAGATGATGTTCGTAACTGAATGTGAAAGTGAGTTTAGGGACCAAAACCATGAGTGCACACCCCTTAAATAGCCTCTGCCCATCACAAAGACGGTTGTGGACATGTGAAATGTAGTGGGCAGTTTCTGAACGTTGCTAAAGAAGTGGAATGAGGATGTGGAATGAACATGGACTAACTCTTGACTTATTCTTCGGTTTGTTACCGAAGATTACGTGAGGAATTCAAAACCATTCAAACATTTTCCCACTTGGTCCACATATTCCATCATATACTACAATGAGAAACAAAATGCATGAATCATAGCGATAAGTCTTCTAAAAGTGAGTATTATCTTCCATGTATCATAATACATTATGTCTCTAAGCCCATATGACTTAATGAATAAACCTTATGTTTATTCTAGGTCCAAAATTCAATGATATTTCTCAAAATGAATAAATAAATATGTGCACAAAATGAAACGAGAAAACATCACAAATAGAGTTTCATTAAAATAATATCGTTCTTACAATGAAAATCACATAAAGAAACCAAGTCATATTCTATCTACAGGAATTTGACTATAATATTGGAGCCGAAAAATGATCCTGAAACGTTTTCACAAGCCATGAGTTGTAAAGAATCAAATTTATGATACGATACTATGAAGGATGAGATGAATTCTATGGCATCTAACGGAGTCTGAGATTTTGTTGAGTTGCCTAATGGTACAAAAGTCCATTGGATGTAAATGGGTCTTCAAAACAAAGAAAGACTCATTGGGCAACATTGAGAGATATAAAGCAAGACTCGTTGCTAAAGGATTCACTCAAAAGGATGAAATTTACTACAAGGAGACCTTTTCTCTTGTATCTAAGAAAGATTCTCTTTGTATCATTCTGGCATTAGTTTGCACATTTTGACTTAGAGTTGCAACAAACGGATGTGAAAACGACCTTTCTCAATGGAGATATGGAGGAAGAGGTTTACATGAAGCAACTAGAAGGATTTTCCTCTAATAAAGGTGAGCATTTGGTCTACAAGCTCAAGAAATCAATATATGGATTGAAACAAGGCCTCCGTCAATGGTATTTGAAATTTCATGATGTTATCTCTTCATTTAGTTTTGTGGAGAACATTGTGGATCAATGTATATATCAGAAGTCTAGTGGGAGTAAAATTTGTTTTTTTATTTTATATGCGGATGAAATTTTACTTGCAACCAATGATAAATGTTTGTTATATGAGGTGAAACAATTCCTTTCTGAAAACTTTGACACGAAGGATATGGGAGATTATGTCATTGGCATAAAGATACATAGAGACAGATTTCGAGGTATTCTATGTTTGTCTCAAGAGACTTATATCAACAAAGTTTTGGAGAGATTTCAGATGAAGGATTGTTTTTAATTCTTTGAATGGAGATATGTCCTAACCTTCGGTACAACAACATAGAGGACTCTTCATTCATAACACATCGTTTCGTACCAATGTTAACATGCATAGCATCATAAGTAGTATCATTTTGTAAATCAATAGGAAAAAAATCATTAGATAAAGTACCATTCCCAACAAGATTAGATTTTATAAAACAAACTGAAAGATGTCTCATAAAACATAAAGGAATAACCCAAAGGTACAAAGTCTTGAAACTGAAATCAAGTCCTTAGAGAACTTGGAACATAAAAGGTCTTTCCTAAATTCAAAATAAAACCACTACTTAACGGTAAACTGCATGTTCCTACAGCCTCCACATGTGAACTCATCTTACCTCCTGAATAGATGTATTGTTCACTTCCCACTAGCTTCCTTAGGTTTTGCATACCCTATAAGGTGTTTGGAACATGGATTGTAGAAACAAAATCAATCCACCATGTGTTATCATTAGCATTAATCATAATTAGATTCATAACAAACAAATGAGATTGGCATACCTTTTTTCTCAAGTCATTGCTGAAATTTGGTGTATTCTTTTTTCATGTGTCCATTCTTTTTACAAAAGAAACACTTGGATTCCTTCTTGATTTCATTTTGGGGTGGTATTTTACCTTTTCGCTTCTTCTTGGCTTGGTTCTGATCCTTTCTCTCAGTTGTCATAAATGCACTCTCTCCCAATTCCATGAGCAGCCTTCCCTCCTCCTGAACACACATGGTCAAAAGTTTATTGATTGACCATTTATCTTTATGTGTATTGTAGGATATCTTGAAAGGTTCATATTGCTGTGGAAGAGTGTTCAGAATATAGTGCACAAGGAAAGAGTCAGACATATTAACCTCAAGTACATTCAGTTGAGCCGCAATGTCCCTCATCTGCATGATGTGCTCACGCACACCTTTTATAGTAGTGAGCTTCAGGGATGAAAACCTCATAATCAGGGTGCTAGCAAGTACCTTATCTGAAGACACAAACTATTCATCAATAGCCTTCAGAAGTGGCTTAATTTTGTCATGCTGATCGACAGAACCATGAATGCCAGCAGAGATTTTGGTCTTTGTGAACATAAATGAGAGGCGATTAGATCGCTCCCACTTTTTATATAGATCAACCTCATATGGAGTGCTGGTCTCAGTGATAGGAGGTGGTTCATCTTTCCTAATAACATAATCAATGTCCATCCACCCCAATTGAAGAAGAACTCTCTCCCTCCAAACTTTATAGTTATCACCCTCAATTCGAGAATATCACATTTCATATCCGAGAAATTCGTAGGTTGTATGATTTGCATAATATTAAACATACATGCTTATACTTAAAATTTGAAACTAATAAATCATATATCATGTTCTACCAATGTAAATCATGTTTTAAAATTTATGAATCTACTAATATAAAACTTGTCTGTGGGCTAGAGTTCTAATTCAATTAGATCCATACATAAATTTATATGACAAAGCTATAAAAATTATTTCCTAATTTCTGTGGGTAAATAAATTAAGAATATAATTTGATATTCTATCCTAATTAATCATACAAAATATAATAAAAATTTCTATGGGATAAAATTTATTATATTACATATGATCAACTACAAGTAATGTCATTATGTGATCCTAGAACTCATAATATATAATTTCAATTAATTTAAAGATACTGTGGCTACTCTCTAATTAATTAAAATATATGAATCACTAGACATTTGATTTCATGCATAAAATATCCATAAAATTGCATGCATCAATATAAAACAAATTAAAGAATACATACAAATTATGCACAAAATTTAAACACAAATGCCAAATTTTTTTTTGTCTGCTCAAGATGACAAAATTTTGGTCTTTTTTATACAAAACATGTTTCAGAAATGATTAAAAGTGAATGAAGTTGCAACACATTACCGGAGGAGAGGTGTAACACAACTGGCAAAAAACACCTCTTTGCACAAATGCAGCGTGCTAAGGGTCTTGGTTTCGAAACCCAGTAGGACCAAATTACTGTCATTTTTTACAGCAGCAGTCCAACAGCAAAAACGACGTCATTTTTGGTTGTCTTCAACCTCCAGCTGGGTTGAACAAACCCCTTAACCCAGTTTCGACCCGTTTTAAAGACCCGACGGTTTCTAAGCCATTTTTACACCAAAATTAATGGTTCAAAACACAGAAATGCTAGAATTCCTATTTCCTAATGGTTTCTAACATTATTTTTCATCAAAAATTCTAAATCATAACATTGAAATCAAAATTGTTACTAGATACATGTAGATAACATAGCCAAAATCAAAAGTGACAAGGCAGAGGTATTTTGAGGCTCTGATACCAAATGATAGATTATACTTAAACGATCTAATTTATACTCACATAACCAAATAGCAATTAGATCAATGCGGAATGAAAATAGAAAGGATCAAGACATACCTCCTGTCATTGCTCTGTTCTCAATTGCTTAAGATTTCGGTTATAATGGCTCTTTTAAGCCCTCTCTCTCACTATTTAGATGGTGTTTCATAACTGAATGTGAAAGTGAGCTTAAGGACCAAAACCATGAGTGCAAACCTCTTAAATAGCCTCTGCCCATCACAGAAGCGGTTGTAGACGTGCGAAATGTAGTGGGCAATTTCTGAACGTTGCTAAAGAAGTGGAATGAGGATGTTGAATGAACGTAGACCAACTCTTGACTTATTCTTCGGTTTGTTACCGAAGATTACGTAAGGATTTCAAAACCATTCAAACATTCCTTACACCCTATAGAGAACAAAGTTATCATCTTAGTGAGTGGAAGTAAGGAGCACAACCTACAACACTACAAGAATTTTTCAACATGAAACATTCCTTTGCTAGGAATGTCATAGAAAGATGCTTTGGTTTGTTAAAGAGAAGATGGGCTATTATAAGAGGAAAATCTTTTTATCTTGTAAAGACACAAGGAAGAATAATTACTGCATGTTGCTTGCTTCATAATCACATTAGAAGAGAAATGTCATGTGACCCGTTAGAAGAGCAAGTAGATAACATTGAAGAAAACTTGGATGGTGATAGGATAACTCATGTGGAAACTATTGATGCTTGGACAGATTGGAGGGATAATCTTGCTCAAGATATGTTCAAAGCATGGAGGGGACAACATTGATTAGTTATGCTTCCTAGTCATTTAATTTTCATTTGTTTTATTTATCATGATTTGTAATAAATTTTATTATCACTATAATCTATTTTTGCTATTTAATTAGTTTGGATATTCTTTTGTTTCTTGTAAGGACATTTGTCAGTTATATTAGTTTGTAATATATTTAGATTGGAATTATTTTTTTTATTTATCCAAAGATGGAAACAAGTAGCCAACCTAGGACAACACAGTCAAAGCATCAATGGACACCATTTGAAGATGCTAAACTAGTTGAGTGTCTATATGATCTTCCAAATAGTTGGAGAGGTGCTAATGGCACTTTCAATCCTGGCTACAGTAAGCAATTACAAAAGATGCTTATAGAAAAGATTCCTGGTTGTACCTTGAAGGCAAACCTCATATTGAATCAATGGTGAAGAATCTTAAGAAACATTACAATATATGAAATGATAGAGCCTAGAGGACCTAGTGGGTTTGGCTGGAATGACAAGGATAAAATGTTGATATGTGACAGGGACCAATTCAAATAATGGGTTAAGGTAAATAACAATTGTTGATAATAATATAAGCTTTTATATATTATATGTTCTTATAATTTTTTTTCTATTTTTGCAGTCTCATCCACAAGCTGCAAGACTTTACAACAAGCCCTTCTCTCATTTTGATGCAGTGGCTGGAGTTTTTGGGAAGGATAGAGCAAATGGAAATGAAGCAGAAGATGCAACAGATTCTGTGGAAGCGATGGACAAAGAGAGTGAGCAACAACTTCTAGGACTAGATAACCTGAATCTTGAAGATGAAAATGTAGAAGATTTTACACCAGCTGAAACACAACAAGCTACCAATGGAGTGGAAGAAATTGGCCAAGCTAGTGGGTCAACTCCTGCTAGGCAAGGTAAAAAGAGAGCAAGAAATGAAGATACTCAAACTCAAATGCTTTATGAAGTTGTGGATAAGCTTGGTAGCTTCTATGAGTGCACAAGAGACAACATAGCTGAATTGGCATCTTGTTTCAAGCATGAAGGAGAGCATGCCAAGAGAAGAATGTCTATTTATGAAAAGATGAAAAATGTTTCAAACTTGACTCAACAGGAGAGGATTTTAGCTGGGATAGCCATTGCAAAGAAGCCCAATCTCAGTGATTATTTCATGCAAGTTGAACCCCATGTGAGGAAGGAGTCTGTTGATACAATCTTGGCTTATGGTGCTGGAAATTGAGAATAATGATGACTTGTTGCTTTGGTGGGTTGCTAAGAATAAATAGCTTATGTTGCTATATGGGAGGTTACAGCAAGTAATAATTTTTTTTTAAAATTTTGGTAGGATTTATACAGATTATAGTATTATTATTTTATATTTCTTTTAATTGTTTAGTGAATTTTTGCAATAATTTGATGATGCCCTTTACAGCTTAATAAAAGTTTAGGTTGATGGTTATTATTAATTGATTTTACGTAGTTATGTTTTATATGTGTGTGTGTGTGTGTGTGGATGGGATCTTTATTTGATGGCACTTTATTTGATGGCATTTTTTTTGTCTTTTTTTTTTTAATTATTTCATTGAAACCAAGTTAGCCAGATATAAATTTATATTTGTCTTCTATATATGTCGAATGATTTTTTTTGAAAAACTATATATTATGGCATGAACTTTTGACATTAAAAATAATATGCATATCACATATAATTTAGTCTAACCAATGATATTATAATTTTTTTTAAAAAAATTGACATGTGATATTATAATTTTATTATTTTTAAAAAATTTGACACATGATATCAAGAAATTTTATGGGGGATATTTTTGGAAATTTATCAAACATTCCTAGGAATGTTGTCTTTGAACCAAACATGGGAATACAAGATTACTGGGAAAACTGTTAAATATTCTCAGGAATGTTTAAAATCAACCAAAAATGAATTTGCATTTTCATAGGAATACCATTCCTGGAAATCCCATTCCTAAGAATCTTACTCCTAGAAATGAAAAACGAACCCTTGAACCAAACGCCCCGATAGAGACAGACATGAAAGGACACGATGATTGATTGGTTTTTTTTTTTTTTTGTGTGAACACACGATGATCGATTTTAGATATTCAATATATATATAAGGTCATGGGAAACATATATATAAGAGTAAGAGAATAAATTATAATTATTAAATATTGAATGAAGTAATGATTAAGATCAAAATATGTCATGTAACTGTTTTAAATAATAATGTAACTTTTAAGTATAAAATTTAATTTTAATTATTTATATATAATTTAATTGTTAAAATTTATTTTTTTAATTTTTTATGATAAAAAATATTTTGATTTGATATATCTCCTAATCAAAAAAGACTAAAATCAACATTTTATAGTCTTCATTTTAATTGACCTCCTTGTCGGAAGAATTCTTTAAAAGTGCATCCATCAAATTAATACGATGACAACTTAGTTGTTAGCAATATTGCAAGTCGCTTGCTTTATTCATCAGAAAATATCAAGTCAAAATGTCACAGTAACCCAAAAATGAAGAAAAAAGGGCGGGGGGGGGGGGGCGGTAATTTTTGTTGAGCTTGATTTTTTTTTAATTATTTATTGGTGTATGTACATTCCATAATCAGTGTCTTTCCCAATGTACCAAAAAGGATTCCATAATCAGTAGAATTTTTTCTTTCATTTTTTTAAAATTTTTTCTTCTTTATCAATGTAAAATTAAATTTCAGGCAAATATTTTCTATTTATTTGGTCTCAGACCACGAAACTCAAGGAGCTTGCTTTTTTTGTAAGAAAAAGAATGGCTGGGTGATAAGCTTGTATATGCTCTATGCTTCAATTCCTTCAATTCCTGGAAGTTTTAAGAGAAGCAGGCTAGCTAATTAATTAGCAAGGATAGCTTAGTTTGCTAAACAAGAAACACTTCACGCCCATTTAGTGTAATTATAGACAATATAAAATTACAAAGAATTTTGTTAACATATGTGTACATGTTAAGGAATAAAAATAGCATTTATTATACTTTATTAAAACATCATAATTACTTAAAACAATATTATATGTGTTTTAAATTTTTAAAATATTAAATATTTTTATTTTTTATTTAATAATTTCTATTTTTATTCTTTAACCTGTGTTCTTAGGACACATTTTAACAAATAATAATAATAATAATAATAATAATAATAGAAGATAACTCTGGAAGAAAACGATGTGACTACAAGGAACGAGTATATCCCATTGTAAAGACAACATGATAAAGTTCCAAGAACGGCAAAAGATGATGAGGCTTTGATAGAATGAATTATTAAGGAGGTTGGTGCCAATTAACTTTGTTTTTTTCTTTAACAAAAACAACCAGAAAGAAGAAAGAGTGTTGCTTACTTGTATGTGTATAGAATCTGAGCATTAGTGCCGGCTTGTTGATGCTCTTGTATAGGAGACAAACTTGGAAGTTCTCGTTCCATGCATGCATGCCATTATCATATTTAATTAATTTATTTCTCTAATTTCTCTCTTGCATAATAATATATATTATAATGCTAATCCAATTATTAATGAGAATGAGATTAAGCACCCTCTCATAAGAGTTGGGTATCACGTGGAGTACTTATTAAAGATGTTTTTGTCATCATTTTGTGAGATCATGATCACTCTCTGATGAGGACTCGCATTTCAAGTGGCACGGTTTTTGTTTTGTTTAAGAGCCTTTCAATTTTTTTTTGGGGGAACCATATAAATAATTTGAATTAAGAACTTGGCTTGGAACGTTCACGAATTAATCCTATGTTAATTCGTGCACTGATTAGCGACAGAGAAATCATGAAAATCCAAAAATCACGTTGAAATATATGAATATACCACACGGCTATGCGATTTTTTGATTTTTTTTAACTAAGAAAAGTATAATAGTTAATCATTTTGAATTTCTTAAAAAGAAAGACCATGTGTTTTTATACTTGGAGAGAAAGTAAATATACTCGTGTGCTTGACACAATATCTTAACTAAAAGCTTAAGATATTAGGGTTTATAAACCTTTCTACTTATATATCCCTCACTTGCTCAATTCTTTATCAATGTTAGACTTTTTCACTTATATTCCATTCACATTTGAATCCTAACATTCTTTTTATTTTATTTTAATTGTCATTAAAAATTATTTTATTTTATTTATCATTTTACAAAATTCAAAAATTATTAATTATTTTTTAATTTTATTTTTGATATTAATAAAATAAGAAAAAATTAGTAGAGTGAATAATAATATTTTAAATATTTAAAAAAAGTAATTTTTTTATAAGTAAATACAATTTTTTTCTTACAAATGATGTTATTTAATATTTTTTAATTCTTATACAAATAACTTAAAACAAATAAAAAGAAAGAGAAAGAGTCCGTAAAAGTTATAAATTATTCGTAACAAATTAATATAAACTCAAAAGTGATTGGTTTGCACTCCAAGTAATATGTAACTCTAAGCAAGAGTTGCCATCTTATAACGAACAATGTCTCTTACAAATTTTATACCAAAAAAGTAACAAATTGACATGGTCAAATATAACACACCGCCATGTGCATCCGTTACTTCTATTTACCTCGTATTATGTTTTTCTTTTTTTTTATGGTATTGGAATTCAGTTATACTTCTAAGCTTTAATTAAAAGATTGGGGTTTTTGAACATAATAATTTTTTTCTATTACAGAGTTTTAAGATATATATTGTCTTTTTGAAATAAAATCTTCAAACAACGAAAAAAAAAAGACAGTGAGAAGTATTGTCCAATAAACATTTTGAAAAATAGCCCAATAACAAAGAGTAACAACAAATGTAGGAAAAATTCTTGAAAAAACATGTCAAGTGCTAGATTTAATAAACAATTAATCAAATTATTTAACTGGTGAATAATAAACCATTTTATATGATTTGATTAATCACTGACTATTTTTAAACACTTCAATCCAATCTGCCACCAACCTATTGCCTTTTTATTGGAGCTTATTAATTACTCATAAATATTTAAACCTATTTTATAACTGATTACTAAATATTTCTACGCAGCTCATTGGTGGTAGTGTCGTAGCCATTGCTGCTTCTCAAAGTCATCATCTACGTCACAGCCTCACAAAAGCAATGCTAAATGAAATTTTTCTACACAGAATCCAATGTCATAATGGGGCTATAATATGTAAAAAGAACACAATATTAAATAACATCATTATATCGTCTTGACCAAATTTGGTACCATGCTCCTAAAAGGGTTTTGGAACATCGATGCTCCCAGGTTTTTGTCGGTTATAACTTATAACAGGTTGCTCAAATATTTTGTTATTTTGCAAGTGTAAATCTTAATTATATGGTTATTGCAATTTAGTCCTTCAGCAAGTCTTCCTACCCATCGTCCAACATTCAGAAACGGAAAAATGAGAACAGAAACTGTAAAGATTGGTTCGATTAATCTGCTCTTTACCATTCCTTGAAGGTTGTTTGAATGGATGCTATGCTGGTCCATGACCGAAACTTTTTTTTTTTTCGATTGAGTCATGAGACCTTTTGCAGGAAGTGCTGAATACTGGTGTGAGGCTTGCAAGCCTGAGGTTGAGTACGGACGGTCTGGATGGACGAGTGGACGAGCATGGTGGCACGGAGACGAGGTCCATGACCCACGAGCACGCAGATGGGGAAGGGGAGGGAGGGGCACGGAGACGAGATCCACGACCCACGAGCATGTAGATGGGGAAGGAGAGGGAAGGGAACGGCGACGGCACAACTGCGCGAGTGAGGGAGGGAGAAGGGGGATAGGGATGAAGCTTTGTTGGTGCTCTAATGGCGGTTTTCCGCCGTGGTTGTGCTGCTGGAGAAGAAGGGGGCTTAGCCCCAGCTGAACTTTTTTTGTTTTGTCATAATTGATTTGATTAAAAATAATTTTTTAATTTCTTGTGTAATATTTTTATTATGTCAAATATTTATTTTAAAATATTTTTAATTATTTCATATTCTTAATAATTTTTAAAAATAATTTTAAATAAAAAATTATTTAAAATTAGTAAAACGTATTAGGATGAAAGTAATATTAAAATTGATGACCTTTTAAAAAATTATACTTATTTTAAAATATGTTATTTTGGATAAGATTTTCTTTAGCTAGTACTCTCGATCTGGAGAGTTAGTATTCCAGTAAAGTCTATGGAGATACACGGATCAAAGAGAAAAAACTTTTCTCAAATCATATTTTATATAATTTATATAATTATTAATGAACAAATTAAAATTTTTTATAAATAATTAACATAAAAAAATTAGATTCTAATTTTTTTTATATCATAATTATTATTTTATTTAAAAATAATATTTTTAATTTTTTGTGTAATATTGTTACTGTGTTAAATATTTAGTTTAGAATATTCTTGATTATTTGATATTTTAAATAATTTTGAACAAAAAATTATTTAAAATTAATAAAGTATATTTAAATGAAAATAGTAATATTATAACTAATCACTTCATAAAAAATTCTTATATTATATTTCTTTAAAAATGTATTATTTTAGAGAAAACTTTACCTAACTACTAAACTTGAGTTGAAAGGTTAGTCTTACAGTAATGTCTATGAAGATACCATGGCCAAAGATTTAAAAAAAAAACATTTTTCAAATAATATTTCATATAATTTATATAATCATTAATGAACAAACCAAAATTTTTCATAAATAATTAACATAAAAAAAATTAGATTCTATTTTTTTATATCATAATTATTATTTTATTTAAAAATAATATTTCTAATTTTTTGTGTAATTTTGTTGCTGTGTTAAATATTTAGTTTAAAATATTCTTAATTATTTGATATTTTAGATAATTTTTTGAAAATAATTTTGAACAAAAAATTGTTTAAAATTAATAAAAGGTGCTTAAACGAGAGTACTAATGTTATAACCGATAACCTCATAAGAAGTCATTGCATTATACTTCTTTAAAAATGTATCATTTCAAATAAAGTTTTACCTAACTATTAATTTTGAGCCGAAAGGTTAGTTTTACAGTAATGTCCATGAGGATATCATGATCAAAGATTTAAAAAAATATTGTTCTCAAGTGATATTTTATATAATTTATATAATTATTGATGAAACAAACTAAAATTCTTCATAAATAATTAACATAAGAAAAACTAGATTCTAATTTTTTGTCTTTTATGTATCATAATTATTATTTTGTTTAAAAATAATTTTGTTAATTTTTTGTGTAATATTTTTGTTGTGCCAAATATTTATTTTAGAATTTTTTGATTACTTGATATTCTTAATAATTTTTTGAAAATAATTTTAGATAAAAAATTATTTAAAATAAGTAAAGTGTACTTGGACGATAGTAGTATTAAAACTAATAATCTCATGAGAAATTTTTGAATTATACTTCTATAAAAATATATCATTTTTGATAAAATTTTACTAAACCATTACCGTCGACTCGAGAGATTAATCTTATCATAATACCTGTCAGGATATCTTGGTCAAAGATAAAAAAAAATTCTTCAAGTAATATTTCATATAATTTATATAATTATTGATGAAATAAATTAAAATTATTTTATAAATAATTAATATAAGAAAAATTAGATTCTAAATTCAACTTCTTTTTTCTGTCATAATTATTATTTTGTTCAAAAATAATTTTTTAATTTTTTGTGTTATATTTTCGTTGTACCAACTATTTATTTTAAAATATTCTGAATTACTTGATATTCTTGATAATTTTTTGAAAATACTTTTTGGCTCAAAAATTGTCTAAAATTAATAAAGCATACTTAAACGAGAATAGTGTTAAAATTGATGACTTTATGAAAAAATTTTATATTACACTTCTTTAAAAATGTACCATTTTAGAGAATGTTTTAGCTAATCATTACCTCCGACCGAAAAGATTATTCTTACAGAAATGCTTGTGGTGACAGTATAGTCAAAGATAAAGAAAAAAAAACATTTCCTAAATAATATTTCATATAATTTATATAATAATTAATGAAATAAATTAATTTCTTCATAAATAATTAACGTAAGAAAAATTATTTTTAAATTTTTTTCTTTTTTTTCATAATTATTATTTTATTTAAAAATTATTTTTCTAATTTTTTGTGTTATATTTTTACTATACCAAATATTTATTTTAAAATATTCTTCATTATTTAATATTCTTTACAACTTTCTTAAACTAATTTTAGACCAAAAATTGTTTAAAATTAGTAAATGGTATTTGGATAAGAGTATTATTAAAACTGATGACTTCCTGAGAAATCCTAGTACTGCACTTCTTTAAAAAATGTACTATTTTAGACAAAGCTTTACTTAACCACTATCCCTGACCTAAAATGTTAGTCTTATAGTAATAACTATGAGGATACTCTAGTCAAAGACAAAAAAAAATTATTTCTCAAGTAATATTTTATATAATTTATATAATAATTGATGAAGCAAATTAAAATTCTTCAAAAATAATTAATATGACAAAAATTATATTCTAAAATTTTTTTGGTCATTATTATTATTATGTTAAAAATAATTTTATAATTTTTTGTGTTATATTTTTATTGTATCAAATATTTATTTTAAAATATTCTTGATTATTTGATATTCTTGATAATTTTTTGTAAATAATTTTTGACCAAAATTTGTTCAAAATTAGTAAAGCGTGCTTGGATGATAGTAATATTAGAAATGATGACCCCTGAGAAGTTTTTATATTATACTTTTTTAAAAATGTGCTAAGTTAGAGAAAGTTTTAACTAATCACTACTCGCGACCTGAAAGGCTAGTCTTATAATAATACCTGTAGAGATATTCTAGTAAAAAAAAAGAAAAAAGAAAAACTCTTTTCTAACTGATATTTTATATAATTTATATAATCATTGATGAAATAAATTAAAATTCTTTAAAAATAATTAACATAAAAAAATTAGATTCTAAATTTTTTTCTTTTTTTGTCATAACTATTATTTTGTTTAAAAATAATTTTCTAATTTTTTATGTTATATTTTCATTGTGTCAAATATTTATTTTAAAATATTCTTAATTACTTGATATTTTTGACAATTTGTTAAAATAATTTTAGACTAAAAATTATTTAAAATTAGTAAAGTATGCTTGGACGAGAGTAATATTAGAATTGACGATCTCTTGATAAAATCTTATATTACACTTTTTTAAAAAATATGACATTTTAAATAAGGTTTTGACTAATAATTACCATCGATCTTAAGGATTAGTCTAGAGTAATGGATACAGAGATACTATAGTTAATGACAAAAAAAAAAGAAAAACCTTTCCCTTAGTTATATTTCATATATACAATTTATATTAATTTTTTTATAAATAATTAACATAAGAAAAATTAAATTTTAATTTTTTTCTTTTTTTTCCTGACATATTTATTATTTTATTTAAAAATAATTTTTTTATTTTTTGTGTATTATTTTTGCCATACCAAATATTTATTTTAGAATATTCTTGATTATTTGATATTCTTGATAATTTTTTAAAAAATTTTAGACCAAATTTTGTTTAAAGTTAATAAAATATGCTTGAACGAGAATAGTATTATAGTTGATGACTTTTTGAGAAGTTATAATATTACAATTCTTTAAAAATATGTCATTTTAGAGAATGTTTTACTTAATTACTATTCTCAACCTGAAAGATTAGCTTTATAGTAATATATGTGAGAATACCTTAGTAAAAAAAAAAGTTTTTCTCAATGAATATTTCATATAATTTATATAATAATTGATGAAATAATTTTGCAAATAATTGTTTCCTAATTTGTGTTCTTTCCTAATTTATTGCCATCTCAGAGACAGATTTTGCAAATAACTGATTTGTAATTTCTACATTGTTCGAGGACTAACTTTTTAATTAGTAATTTTAGAAAGCAACCTGTTCATCAGGTTCTAAGTCTAAATTTACAGCCGTCGATGTTTTTTCACACACAATCAACGGCTCACATGTGATGGAGCATCCATGCTCCCAATATTTTTAGGAGCATGGAAGACGGAGCCAATTTTGGCACTCACGTATCGTATGGCAAGCAGCACTGGAAAGGTTCTTCCGCCCCTTTTTTCAAGTTTTGACCAACCAAGACTCTCCCTTGAGAGCTGCTTAAAACAGCGTCAGAACTCTTCGTCTCTTTCAAGCTAGTTAATATTACCCCACATTTGTTTAATCTGAATTAGTGAATTACTTATAGAAGATGGATTGCGTGCCTAACCCTGTTCAACTTTATTTAGATAATTTGCTGATCTGTTTGTACCTCAAGGGTAGAGTTCGTATCGATTCTTGACATGTCAAAGAATTTTACGTTAACTCGACACAACATCAGGTACATGTAAAGGTAAATAGACATCTAAGTCAATCTTAAAATAAAAATAAGGTATAGGAGTGTATAGAGAAGTGAACATACTTGAAATAATTCCTTTAGTGTTTTTAAATAAAGAATGAAACACCTTAAATTTAGAATGATTAACTAGATGTATATGTCATTGGGTTTGGACCCTGTAAAATCTTGCCGGTCCACTCGCATTCCTTAATTTCATTAATGTAATTAATTAAACAATTCTTAATTTTTGTGCGTGTACAAGAAAGTATGCATTTAAAAGTTATTAAAGTGAAATGAATAGAATTTTATAAGAATATATTTGATTTATATTAAAAAATTATTAAAGTGAAAAATTTGCATAAGTAATAAAATATTATAAACTTAAATTTTCTTGCCCTTATTTTACTTAAACAAGAAAGCATGCATATATATACGGAATTTGGGATCAGAAAGTATTCATCTACTAAGAAATCTGCATTTCACAACAAAAAGAGATAAAAGAGTATATTCATAATTAAATATATAAAAATCAAGTTGGATCTATCGTGCAAGTGCTTTATATGGTTCTTATAAGATATACTTTTTTACTATAAATTTATAGTTATCTCATCATCATAAAACTATTGTTTGTTCTCCATGATTTAAAACATTTTAAAGTGTACTTAAGCATCATTTTTCAATGGCTATTTATTGGCAATAGGATCGACCAATAAGAAGATTGGCGTGCATTTAAATGGACTGGTATTAAATTGCCATTTTTGAATTAATTATGTAAACTATTCACATCTCATGGAACAATTCTTGAATGTTTGTCTTGAATACAAGTAAAAAAAAAAGTTCATTTTTGACTAACTAATTAAATATATAATTGAACAAATATAGAATGTCCTATATGGCCACTTTTGATCAATCTGTCATTATCGAACGAAATATAAAAACAAAACTATTATTGGGAAGAATGGGAGAGGAGAATATAGACGCATTCTTAAATCTTAATTGGCAACTGAATCAGAGGCGGCTGTGATTGGGAAACATGGCACCTCCAAACATTTTTAAAATTTGTGGTATGCCCTCGAAATAAAAATACTAAATCTCGTTATAAATTATTATTATTACTAGACTAAACAAACATATAAAATATCATCAATTTAGTATTAAAGTTCCAAATTTTTATCATCTTGGACTCAAAATCAATGTAAAATTGCAATTTATTAAAGTCATGTTCTAAAGTTTTATTTAGGTTAAGCCCAATTAGCATAAAATTGTCATTATATATAAGAATGAAGTTTTAACCCATACACACTTACAATTAGTTGATAGAAGCTTTTATCATTTTATCTTCGAAACGGTATTGAATGATGATAACAGAAGTAAGAAGTAAGTACAGTTTGGGAAACTCAACTAAGTTTTGATACTATATATGATAGTTTTTATTCTCCTAGCTTGCACAAATAAACATACATATGTTATGTGTTATTAATTGTTCATAGGATCTTTTTTGACTTGCAAAACCAAATTCAGTGCTCTCATATATTCCAAACAATTACAATTTCATCATAGTCACTTTTGAATGAACTTATAATTACTTAAGTTTGTTTTTATAAGCCTTGTGCATAATAAGAATTGAAAGATATATAAAATGTCATGGTATTCCTTTTAGTTTGTATATATTTCGTCCCCCAAGAAAAAAATTGGATTATATTGAGATCATTATATTTTGTATTTAGTGGAGATTTATCTAGACTTCAAGTTTGAGAGCGTTTCAAATATTTAAGTTGAAAAGCTAGTAACTATTTGGTATGCATTTATTTTGAGAATTTGGATATTATTTTATAAAAAAAAACATAAGAGAGTTACGTTATCAAAAAGATAGACTGATATGAACAAATTAGAAAGAACAACCTCACTGTAAAAATTTTTGCTAAGAACTTTTAACATTTCTTTTAAAATGAACTAATTAATACAATTCTTTTCATTATTTTTCTATTTATATATGTAGTTACTATTAATTAACTAACTAATTAAATTAATTATCCTTATCAATATTTACCCTATTAAAAACAATCTTATCCTCGAGGTTGATGTAAAAACAAAAATCAAATTGTGGGGTAAAAATTGAAAAACATACAACAAGCTAGGAAAAAATGTCAATTCCGCTTATCCTCTTCTGCTTGGTAATAAGGATCCCATGTCCATTTATTACTCCACCTGGAATACGTAAGACATATCATATGCAAAGAAGTAATATGCTGAACAAGAAGATATTTGGATGTAAGTCCTGGTAGCCCATTGATTGGCTCAAAGCTCATTTCTTAAGTTCCCCAAGCTTCATTTTCTGCAACTTTCTCTCTGTACCCATTAGATTTCTTTCTCTACTGATTTCGGCATCAGAAATTTGGTAACGGTGCAAAAGCTTGCAGACAAAATAGTAGAGCACACCAATGAGGACCATAATCTCCGAGAGAGGTCTGATTGCAGTATGAAACCTCAAATATTGATACGCACCTTCTAAAAGCGACACCCCCATGTGCACACCTACCCTCGCCCCGCCTTCTATAACTGTTCGGTCATGTTAGCTTCCATTTCCCAAAAAACTCAAAAACACCAGTCCTAAAACTGATGGCCGTCAAACCCCCTGGATCAAAAACAAGAACGTTCTTTTTACCCTCTTTCTTGCTGTAATTTTGGGACTGCTGGCAATGGTAGACTCTTTCTGGTGCTGCTGCCATTTTTTCGTTGTGGGCATGATGGTTAGTTCTAAAATTCTTGAAAGAAAGCTTTGCAGAAACCTCCTCTCCTATAATCTTCCCATTTGCTGGGGCTGGTGCCGTTTTTCCTGAAACGGAATCAAGAACAAATTGTTCTGTTTGCTTGGGCCTTGAAACTTACTTCTCTAGATTTGGAACTAATACAATTTCAGAGCAAGCTTGATCTTCTTGGCTCTCAGATGTCAAATTTTCAAAGATTTCTTCAGAATGGGTTTCTTGGATCTTTGATACAGCATCTTCTTGCATTTGATGATACTCCTCAATTTTATCCTCTTTGAAGCCATTTTTGCAAATGGGCGTTGCAGCCTCCATGCACCATGTCATGCAACATTTCTTTCATATCCTGTAAACAATCCTCCGTTCTCATCAATCTTGCATTAATGGATCTTTGGTAATTGATGATGTTGCACAAACTTTCTTTCACTGGATCCAAGTGTGATTCTTTTTTCATTGATGAATTCCAATATCAATGAAAGCACTAATTAATACGAATACATTATAAAGAATGACCCCACTCTAAAAAATATTGTTCTTTATCCTTTAACATTTTTTTTAAAATGAATTAATTGATATAATTTTTTTCATCATCTTCTTATTTATACATGTAATTACTACTAATTAACTAACTAACTAAACTAACTATCCTTATCATAGACTCTCATGTTATTGAAATTTTTTTTTTTAAAATCCAAATCCTTTATTTTGCTTCTAATATATATATATATATATATATATGAGTGCTGTTTACATCTGTTGTCTATATTATTCCGAGGCAATGTTGTAATACACTTGTTCACCTAAAGTAAATGTTCTACTTATTATGGAAGAGATTAATTATAACGTGACAGTTATCAAATTCAATTAAAAAGTAACTGTCCTATCAGATGGATATATTCAAATTATATAAAAAAAAAAACACCGCATAGAAGACTATTACTTTCCAACATGAGCAATAGTATATAAGATTTGACAAAAGAAAAAATAGTTTGTAAGTGGTGGGGGATCCACTTTGTAAGTTGCTCCGGAGCAAATGTCTCACCAATCTCAAAGTTTATCTATTAGATATATTCTTAACTTGTCTGATTCCTCCCAAGATATTTTTTAAATACCCCCATTCACTGTAAAGATGTGTGAAAAATTTAATAAGCCAAGCTATCAATTTTATTTTATTCATTAATTAATTATAAAAATACTAAATATTCTTTATATATTTTTTAAACCACCCTCCATCAAGTAATTAATTTTCCTATAATCTTTTATATTTCTTACTATATATCATTCTTTGGAGTCTTCTTGAAGTAGAAAATCAATTATAAAGAAAAAAGGTCATGAATTTTTCTTTTCCTGTTTCAAAAATGTAACAGTTTGTTTTAAATAGTATTTTCTTATATTTATACCTTTCTCTTTATTTTTGTCACATTTTTATAGTATATAACTAAAATTGTTTTTAAAAACCCGATAAAGATAGTAACAACAACACTAAAATCCAGATAGTATAAAGATCAAGTAATAGATAATTATTTAATATGTTTATAAGTTGTTCTAAATGCTGAATCATTATTAAGTCTCATGAATTTAATTATCCCATCTGTTTATTTTTATTTGTTATTTAAAGTGTTTACATAAAAATTAAAAAAAGTTATTACATAATTTTAATTGTAGTGAAATATAGTTTAATGTGATTAAATTATTATTTCTCTCACTTCATTAACATTTTTTTTTAATTTCATTTATTCTATTAATTCTCTCTCTATTAAAAGATAATGTAAAATTAAAAAAAATTAATTAATATTTTCAAATAACAGATATTTTTGTATAAGAAAAATTCTCTTACACGAAACATAAAAGCATATAATGGAAGTAGAATAAATCAATTAAGTACTAACACAAGATCATTTTAAAAGTAAACTTGTATACTTTATTTATTTACTTTTATCTGTCGTTTAAGATAATTACACAAAAATTAAGAAATTTATTAAAAAATTTTAATTGTAAATAAATATATTTTAATATGATTAAATTATCTTTTTTTTTATTTTATTAATATTTTTTTAAATTTCACTTTGTCCATTAATTCTCTCTCTATTAAAAGATAAGAATGAAGTTGAAAAAAATTAATTCACGTTTTCTTAATATTATCAAATGACAGATATTTTAAAATAAAAAAATTCTCTTACACAACAAATAAAAGTAAAAAGACCAATAACTTCTTAAAATGAATAATTTTTATAGTCTTTAAGAAAATTAGAAATCAAATTTGGCGTTGAAGTTTGTTTGATAAATAATAAGAGGACATGGAAAGAGAACAAAAGTAATTCGACAAACTAATAAAAGTAATTATGACTAAATTAATTATTGATTTTCATTCCTTCAATTTTTTTCCTTCTTATTTTGTTACCCGATTAGGCTATAAATCTTAATAGGTAAGAAGGAGTTGTTTACGCCAAATGATTTAAATAAGAAACAAGAAACAAGAAACAAGAAATAAAAATCAGGAATAATAAATTTATAAAAGGATTATTCCAGACCAATAAAACAAAGAAATAAAAGGAGGATTCTTGTGCCTTTGTTTTATTCTTTAGGTGGAGTTTTGGCCCTTGCCTTCTCTCCATATATAGGAATAAGAGAGCTCTACCCTTCAGTTTAAATGCAAGAACCACAGCGTAGGTAGCTCTGGTTCTTTCTCTAGTTTTTCTTCTTCTCACTTTAAAACATCTTTTCCCATTTCTCTCTCCCTAATTTGAAAAGCCATGGCCTTCTGTGGGACCTTCGTTCAGCCAAACCAGTCTCTGCTCCCATGCCAGAAAGCTCCAACTCCAAACCATGGTTGCAGAAATCAGGTTGGTGAATTACTCTTCCATATCTTCACTACGGTTTCAATTTCCTTTCATGATCTAACCATTTAACAAGACAACATTCCTGTGTGTATGATTTTCCCATTTCCTTTCTGCTCCTCTGTTTTTCTTTCATAATGGGTCACTCTCCTTGCTTTTTCTTACGAAAGACCATGATTTATTTTCACTGATGGTGCAATGATGGTGATGTTGTGTGATTGCATCTATGTCAGTTCTGTGTGACAGCTTCAGCAAGTAGCTCAGGTGATGGGGAAAGGACGACTATAAGGAAAGAGAAAGATGGGTGGAAGATCAATTACTCAAGCGATAAGCCAGCAACGCCATTGCTGGATACAATCAATTACCCAGTTCATATGAAGAATCTATCCAAACAGGTGAACCATTTAAAACAGACAAATCATTTGTCAGAGGCCATGGCATAGCATGTTTCTCGTCTGTGGCCGACACAACAGTTTATTTGCCGTCGCTTTTACCTGTTTTTCTCTAAGATTATACATATATTTGTCAGGATCTTGAACAGCTTGCAGCAGAGCTAAGGGCAGACATAGTACATACCATATCAAACATTGGTGGGCATCTTAGCTCAAGCTTGGGAGTAGTGGAGTTAGCAGTGTCTCTGCATCATGTTTTCAACACCCCTGAAGACAAGATTATATGGGATGTTGGGCACCAGGTTAGTCTTCGTTCCTCTCCAGTGCTCTTGTTTTCGAACTGAAATCAAATGGGAAAAAAAAAACAAGAAATGTAAACTGTATTCATGTAGAGAAATTTGCTCTTGTAACAAAGTTCGGATTTCTGCTTCCCTTTCTAAATTTTTCAAACAATTACTAAGTTTTATCCTATGTGTAAGAGAGGGTCTAAGAAGCAACCAAATTGCAGGCTTACCCACACAAGATTCTCACAGGTCGAAGGTCCAGGATGCACACCATTAGGAAGACTTCAGGGCTAGCCGGCTTTCCTAAAAGGGACGAGAGCGTTCATGATGCTTTTGGGGCGGGGCACAGTTCTACAAGTATATCTGCTGGTCTTGGTGAGATTCTTGAACTTGAGACCGACACATTTTTAATGAAATAAATGAATACATGTATGTATCTCACTGACTGAACAGCAATTCTCAATGCTCAATGTCACTGTTTTTGGTTTAAAAAAAATGGTAGGCATGGCGGTTGCAAGGGATCTATTGGGAAAGAACAATAGCATCATTTCAGTTATTGGAGATGGGGCAATGACTGCCGGCCAAGCTTACGAGGCCATGAACAATGCAGGGTTCCTTGACACTAACCTGATTGTTATACTCAATGACAACAAGCAAGTCTCTTTACCAACTGCTACACTTGATGGCCCTGCAACTCCAGTTGGAGCCCTCAGTAGTGCTTTAAGCAAAATTCAAGCAAGCACCCAGTTCCGAAAACTTAGAGAAGCTGCAAAAGTAAATCTCTCAAACTTAATCCTAGTAGCCAACTTCATGATATGAGTGATTATGTCAAATTTCAATACCCTGTGGCATCTGACTCTAATTTCAATCTGCTAAAGAGCATCACAAAGCAAATAGGAGGACCAACACACCAAGTTGCAGCAAAAGTAGATGAGTATGCAAGAGGCATGATCAGTGCTTCCGGTTCTACATTTTTTGAGGAGCTTGGCTTATACTACATCGGCCCTGTGGATGGTCACAACATTGAAGATCTGGTCACCATTTTTGAAAAAGTGAAAGCAATGCCTGCCCCAGGTCCAGTTTTGATTCACATTGTGACAGAGAAAGGGAAGGGATACCCCCCAGCAGAAGCAGCAGCTGATAAAATGCATGGTGAGACTGGAAATGGAATTCTTTCATCTTAACAGAACTATGATGAGCAATTCTTAAGGGTGCTCGTACTCTCGCACTTTCAGGTGTTGTCAAGTTTGACCCAAAAACAGGTCGCCAGTTTAAGCCAAAATCCTCAACACTTTCATACACCCAGTACTTTGCTGAGTCTTTGATAAAGGAAGCAGAAATAGACAAAAAGATTGTAGCCATTCACGCAGCAATGGGTGGTGGGACGGGCCTGAATTATTTCCAGAAAAGGTTTCCAGACCGCTGCTTCGATGTGGGGATAGCTGAACAACATGCCGTTACATTTGCAGCTGGGTTAGCTGCAGAAGGTCTCAAGCCATTTTGTGCTATCTATTCATCATTCCTGCAACGTGGATATGATCAGGTGAGCCAATAACAGTAGACAAAAATAGGCCAAATTGATTTTATTCTGTGTCAGTTTAGTGGTAGTTAACTATCATAAAAGAATATCACTGCTGTGATTTATATTGTGTATGAAGGTGGTCCACGATGTAGATCTTCAGAAACTACCCGTTCGATTTGCCTTGGATAGAGCTGGTTTGGTTGGTGCAGATGGACCAACCCATTGTGGAGCATTTGATATCACTTACATGGCTTGCCTGCCCAACATGGTGGTCATGGCTCCATCTGATGAAGCTGAACTGATGCACATGGTTGCAACAGCAGCAGCCATAGATGACAGACCAAGCTGCTTCAGATTTCCAAGGGGCAATGGAATTGGAGCCATTTTGCCCCTCCATAACAAAGGAACCCCACTTGAGGTTAGCATAAGTAACTAACAAACATTTTCAAACGGAATGCTGAATAGATGAGTGAACAAATTGAAACATTTATGGTTATGCAGATTGGAAAGGGCAGAATTCTGATAGAAGGAAACAGAGTTGCTATTTTGGGATATGGTTCTACAGTTCAACAATGCCAGCAAGCTGCAGAAATGCTTAAAACACTTGGCATTTCGGTTACAGTGGCTGATGCTAGGTTTTGCAAACCATTGGATACTGATCTCATTAAGCTACTAGCTAAAGAGCATGAAATTCTCGTCACAGTGGAAGAGGGTTCTATTGGAGGTTTTGGATCACATGTTTCACAATTCCTAAGCTTAGCTGGTATCTTGGATGGACCTCTGAAGGTAAACCTTCCTCTTTGTAGACAGGTTACTCTTTCCATGGTTTCATTTTCAGATTATTATTTCTTCGACATCTCCCTCATTTCTCGAGTTCTAATTCCCTTTTGAGCTTGACCTGCAGTGGAGAGCAATGATGCTTCCTGATAGATACATTGAGCATGGATCACCCCAAGATCAGACTGAAGAAGCAGGACTTTCTTCAAAGCATATTGCTGCAACAGTCTTGTCTCTTCTGGAAAGGCCAAAAGAAGCTCTTCTGTTCAAGTAAGAACACAAAATGGAATAAGGATCTTGACCAGGGACCTGAAAGACAAATCATATTCTTAGAAGACTCCATTTGTTTTGGTGGTTGAGCGGAAGTTACAAATAGCTACCCTAGTAAAGCCATTTTGGAGTGCTTGTGATCTAAGTTGACTTCTCCTTGAATTCACATCTTGATGCACCCATATTGTGGAGGTAGAATCATAAGTGAATCAAGAGATATATTTATTCTGGAAAAATGTGATCAAGGGACCAATCAAGGCATTGTAGTCTCTTACTATTATTATTATTATGTATATCAATAATATTACTGTAATTATGACATTGAACATACACCACTTAAGTCTCAAAAAATCATGATTGCCCAATAAGCAGAAGTAGGCTACATACAAAAAAATTTTGCCTTATGTTAGTCACAATATTAAAAAACCTAAACTTTTGCCAGTCAATTTTTCTGTGATTCCAACTGATAGCTATGTTGTAGTGATTTTATTATCAATATCAAATCAATTACTCACCAATAATTAACAAGGTTCCAATATTTGCTGGCAGAAGCACAAATATGTAATCTCAATTCTATTACACTTCTCCACAAGATATTTATTTACATATTTTCTTTTTTATTAGAGAAGGAGCAGCATTGATAGAAGAGAAAAAAGAAAGTGCAGAGGGAGGGGATAAGATATCTTCCCATCAAAAGAGAAAGAAACCAGCAAAAAGGAAATAAACAAAAGAGGATTCGTCAAAAGCATAAAACTAAAATATGCATAGGAGCTGTGGCCCTAAGCTAGGACTGCAGTGATCTTCAAGACAAAATAGTGAAAATACAGGCTTATCTCCTTCAGTTGAGAAACCATTTACATGTTTGGTCTTGTAAATCAAGAAGTGCAGGTAACAACTCAGAAAGCCACAATTAATACACAAAGTATCAATGTCCCATATATCTTGCAGTGTTCACATTTGCAGTGTTCACATTGACACGGCATATTACAGACATTGAATAAAAAAAATTAGACATCCAAAGAAAGCATATACATCTACCTACTTTCTTATTCTAACTTCTATATAATGAGAAATCTTAATTTTAACATGGAGCAAAAAGAAGGGAATTTATCCTCATAAGCATTCCTTTTCGCTTATATTTCTGTTTGTTTCGTCTTGGAAAACAGAGGAAGGAATCAGAACCGAACTAAGTTTTCTACCACAGTTAAGCATGCATTTACCTAGCAAAATAATTGAATTAGCAATTCACCAAGTACTAAAACCAGATCTTCAACGGATTAAAATTTTGAGTTTACATCTGTATGGAATTATTAAGCAGAGATCTGTGTTGGGGATGGTATTCTTAGAGAAAAGTTATGCCAAGACGAAATGGGCCTGATGATTACTCACGGTTACGTTCAAAGGCTATATATGACGTGAGGCAAGCAAGGATCTAAAGGGGGAAGGATATAATAAACGAGACTCGCCAATAAAAACAATGCCCTCCTTCAAAATGATGGACCTCAAGCAGCAATATCTCTCCCAGTAAGTAAAGAAACAAATTTTATCCAACTGTGACAGTCCAAGTTTTAAATTACAATTACAATTATCTTGTAATTATAAAAATTATGAACAATTATAAAAAAATGCGATTAATGCGGATTGTAATTTAAAACATTGGTCCCCACAAACTCTCACATTCTTAAAAATCCTGGTGCTAGTAATCCTACCACCAGTCTTCCACAAAGCAAAAGCTATGGCTAGTTTTTCACTGTGATAACATTAACCCAACTCATTGCACGACATTTCTTCAATTTCAAATCTCTTATTGTGCTTTTCATCTAAATAACACGGTTCCATTTTCCAGCTGCAGCATAAATGTTGACAACAGGATATGAGTTCCAAGCAGCAAGGATTTTGTCGGTTAGGCAATCTATCGAACAATTTGCGTGCTTCAGTTAGGATTTTGTGTGTGTACATTGTCCAATCAGATTGTCTGGGTCTTCCTCTGGCACCCGCGGTTTGAAGGATCAACGTCAAATTCATCTAATCCATGGAGCCAAAATTCAAGAAACTTTTTGGGTGTGTACCAAATCTTCCGTTGAAGAGAATAATTCCTACTGAAATTCTTGACCATAAAAACTTTTTAGGTGTGTTTATAGTAAAAAAAATAAATTTCATTTAATTTTAATTGAATTAATTGAATCTAATTTAATTTGAAATTTTCATTTTCATGTTTGAAATTTGACATAATATTAAAATTAATTCTTATTTTATAATTTTTAAAATAAAAAATTTTATTTTTAAATTAAATTAATTATCAAATTTTGTGTGCATATATTTTTTCTTTTTTTTTATATGAACCAAAAGTATTTTCACAAGTCTCGGCTTATTTGAATTGTCTCGGCTCTCCATATTAAAAATGATAATAATATGACTTCTATGATACGAGACTTCTAGCACTAACAAATCTAAAAAATTTAAAGAGTAGGTGCAAGAATAATATATACACACAATAAAAGGTATTTAAATGTTTATATATATACACATAAAAACTATAATAATATATGATGATAAAAAATTTGTAATTATTTTTTATGCATTTTTATATTTTGAAAATATTAAATAATTTTTTAATTATTAATATTATAAAATAATTTATTTTTATGTATAAAATCAAATAGATCATTCAATAATTTAATTTTCACCCGATTGCACATTTAGTTTCTAATATATTTATAACAAAGAAAGTTCTTTCAACCCTTTCAGTCACTACTAATAAAATTTAAAATAAATTTAAAATAAATATATTAATGAATAAGTTAATTTACTAATGATTCTTGAATAACATTTTAACCTTTTTATTTATAAGCATATAGGTACGTGTTTGCTTATTGTTGGAGTTTTGGAAATTGAAAAAGACGAAAAGAGCCCAAAATAGTACAAAAGTAAGAAAGAATAAGAATAAACACTTGGTTTGGCTATTTGCCTTCTATCTATTAGCTAATATATACATATCTACAAGATGAACGTAGGAAAGAAAAGGGACAATTTACGTCACTTGATTCAGGGCTAAGAGGGAGAATTTACGAGATTAACATTACAATGTGAGCAAAAGTGTTTAAACAATCAAGATTAAAATACAAAAATAATATACAATAATAAAAAAAATTTTAAGTAAATGGGTTCATATGACTCTACATCTACTAACGTGAATTCATTCCTAACTCTTAAGAGTGGACCTACATTTTATGTAATTTACTTTTGTTACGTTACCACTTCATGTGTTATTCTTTCACATCTATTAACATGGACCCATCCCTGATTCTCAAGACTAGAATCGTAATTTATGTAACTAACTTTCATTGTACCATCACTTCATGAGTTATTCTTTTATTTATTTACAAGGACTTTGCTCATTTAAAAATAAAAACGTTTATAGTTTACATATTTTCATGAGGTATAATTTGGTACAAGAAAAAGGAATAAAATAGAAAGAGAATGAGAATGAGAGAATTTTTATGCTTTGAACTTGAATATTTTGTATACTACATTCTACTTCATTCATTTTCTTTCCATCACACCAAACATACATTAAGTATCATAAGATAAATGTCCACAAAACCAAATACAAATTATTTCCATCAATCAAAAAAAATATTTCCATAGCCTTGAGACTTCTTTTGTCTTTTTTTACTCTAAATTGTTTCAGTTTTTGAAGTCTTGAAATAAACCCTCTTTAGGACGTTTTGAAATAAACCCTCTTTAGGACATTGGAGTTATTGAAAGAGCAGCAACAATTTTTCTTTTTTAAAAATAATTTCCTTTTATATTTATATCATAAATTCAAGTTCATAAACAAGGCTGAATTACAATGAAGGCCATGCTAGAAACAAAAGCCTTATAAAATAAGAAAAATATTTTTTTATAATAAAGAAGGGAAATATTAGAAAGACTCAACATAAAAGGAGCAGGAAAAAAAGAAATAGTAAAAACTGCATGTATGATTAGAATAGAGATAACCAATTAGATTATGACACAAAATATCATTAAGCTAACCCATTTCAGGAACTAAGAAATAAACCTATTAAAACAAGATCAAACATGTCCAATTTTTAATAAAATTTTAAGTCAAAATGCTTTTAAATTGTAATATATAAAAAAACATAATTTAAAATTTATTTAAAATTAGTATAGAGATAAGTGGTGGGAGTTTAATTAGGTTTACTTTTTAATAATAATAATAATAATAATAATAATAATAATAATGGAGTTTTTTTAAATGTTGGCACTATAAGTTTTGCAAGCAGTAGTCATAACAAACTTAGTATAGCATTAGTACCATTTTATAGAAAGTTAGTCGATATCATAAAGCTAAACTGTTTGTACCGATTCTTTGTTACTCTATTCACATGTAAATGGGTTGAAACCACTTACTAACAGATGGATAGGAAAATATAATTTTAAGTTCACAAATATTAATTTTTAATTTCTCACTTGATACATATAGGAGATAATCTTGATTATGAACAATATATTCTAACTTCAAATCAAATAGTGTATTATGTGGAGGATGCGATAGACAAATATTGGAGTGTTGTCATACATTTGAAACCAAGAGACTTGTATGAGATGGAGGAACATATTGTTGGTGATGATTTCTATGAGAGTAGCCATATAAAGAGCAGGACTCGAGCATTTTTTTTTAAGACGATACTAAACATATTCCATTATTTAGGGAAAAGTGTTGATGTTTGAAGTCGGATGCACTTTTTTTTTTGTTATGAGGATGATATTAATCCCATTGTGAGCATTATTATCTTGATACTAGATTATACTTTATTTATGCTCATTATTATCCAATGATATGTTATCTTGATATATATATTATGCTTCTATGCATGACATTTGTGCAAAGCTACGGTTAATTTCAAGTCTTGGAGGTGTAAGCAAGAACAATGGAGGCAAATATTCAAGAACCTCCCATGCATGTTTTACCTATGCCTCACCATTTACTAACAATCTGTCGAGGCCTCATCATCAAGGCATCCACTATAGCCTCACCATCCATTGAGGCTCTACCAGCCACCCAAATTCAGCATTGTAGCCATCAATCCAACAAATATTGGACTGCTGATGCACATATTAGGTTCTAATGGATATTTATCCCTTTTTAATTTGATGTTCTAATATATAACTTGTATAAGGTAAAACTGGTCTAAAGTTCATATTGTTTGTTTTAAATTTATAAAAATGTGCAATCTTATCAACAATATTGCTTGTGCTTTCAAAGAAAAAATTCATTTTAGATGACAATTTAGTGAAGAAGACCAGCATTAAAAGGATAGGGGAAAAAAATGGAAGGATAACAAAAACAAATCTTTTTCATCGATAATATAATCCAAAATCAACAAAGAAGACAACTTTAAAATCTTGTACTTATCTTTGATTGACATCAATGGACTCAAATTATTAAGTACCATTTTCATCCAGACATAGTAGTAATTCAATCCAAGATGTACAATTTGTACAATACAATGATTCTATACTAACCACATTGTTCTTTTTCCCACTGTAAAAAATGTACAGACAAAATGCAAAGAAGAGAAACAATTAATTATAAACACTAGTGAATCCAAGATCCTAGCAAGGAAATGAAATGAAATGGTAATGATTTCATTGGTTAACTCTTCTTGATTTTATTTTGTTTTCATTTCCATTAATTATAACCTTAATATCTTGAAAATTATTTTGGAGGTCGAGACTAGACAACGTGTGGGTAGTGGAGTACTATATGTTGCTAGCACACTAAAGTTGATGGATCGTATATATCTCAATGATGCATCAAAGAATATCATTATAAGAATTGTGTGAATACATTTCACTATTTATGTGTTACTTATTCCAAACAATAACATCTGAATGTTAATCATAGAAAAAAAATTCACTGTTCACTTTTGCAACCTTATTACTCCACATCATCTATATTGCTGAATTGGCATCTTCAAAGAACTAATCAAATATTTTGATGATATGGACTTATATTTTCATCTGGCTAGTTTTTTTGTCCTGCCTTTTCATTTTCCTTTCTATTCTAACTTATCTATCCATAAACTTCATTGATTCTTCAACTTCATTTAGTTCCCCTTATTAGAATCACTGCCCTCCCTTTATTCTTAAATTATTATTTCGCTCAGTTATGCAACCCTTCAATTTCTTTTCTCTTTCAAATTTTTTGCCGTATGCGATTTTAGTTTTCTGTTTAGTTCCAGTATATTGTATTGGAACTTGAGTTTGAAAGTGTAGAAAGAAGTTCACCATGCTTTAGGTTTTTAACTTTTTTGTTTTTTTCCGGTAGTTTCTTTATTGAATTCTTGGTTTTTATCCTATATTACTACTTTGCTTGCATCAATTTTACCCATTTGCAAACTTGGCCTATATGTACACTAAGGCCTGCTGTATCAAAACTTGCAGTTGATAGAAATAATTTCTTATCAAAGTAGAAAAATGAAATATGTTACTGCATATTTAATTCATAAATTAAGTTATGATTACTAGTGTTTTGAGAAGCGTAATATATAATACCTCTCAATCCACGTTTATTTTTTATTTTTACTTATATAATTATTTCATAAATTAATTTATTATAATTTTATATAAATCAAATATTTAAATAAAAATAATTTTGTGAAAAAATATAATATGTTCAAAAGCAATTATAAAAGTGTGGTTAACATAAAAAGAAAATAATTATATGTATTTAAAAATAATTATAATTGTAGAACGTAGTTATCAAAATAGATATTTGTGTTTACAATGTTACTCCTATTTTGTTTGTATTTAATTAAGTATTAATTTTTTTTTAAAACATAAAAATTTGATATCGATAAGAAAAATCCTCTTCATAATATTATAAATATATGAAAACACGTATAAATTCTATTGAAATTGTTCTTACAAATATTAATATGTAGATAACCACACGTATTTAGTCTATAAATTAATGTAATATTAAAAAAATATTCATGAATTATATTAAAAAATTAATTATAAATATTAATATATAATCGCCCGCGCATTTCACGTAGTAATAGACTAGTGAAGTAACGAAAGTAACCTCTGCAACATGTACAGAACACACACATTTCCTATTAAATGTGTTAGTTTCTCTTTCTCTTTTTTTTGCCAAGCACTTCATATGCTTTTTCTTTTTTTGATGACACACTTCATGAGCATTTAAACAGTACGCTTTCTTTTTCCTTTTTCTTGTTGGAAACTCTCTATTTTATTTTTGTGGTCCATTTATTTAATGTAGTGGTCCCTTATTGATTGCATGATTTGGGTTTTGTTTGTTGTGGTCTTTTTTGGTAGACAAAAATAGAAGGGGAATGGAAGCCCCCACTGGAATTAGCAGGGATCAAAATCCCTTGTCCCGAATGTACTCATTTAACCCTTTTGGTCCATGTAACATGCTCACTTTTCTACAATTACAATTCATTAAAAAAAATTACACGATGAAAAGAGACAAGAAAAACTAGCAGCAGAAGAAAAACTACTCCAAGAGCATCTCCAATCAACAACCCCCAAAACTACCCATGGCGGGTGCTCCAAATTTTCAATCCCTCACTCCGTTGAGCACCAGCTTTGGCTAGGAAATCCATTAGATTTTTATTTGCATTTGTTTTAAGTGTGTGTTTGAATTTTAGTTAAATCAGTCTAATTGAAACTGTTGTAGGGTTGTCTTTTATGGTTACTATATTGAGTTGTACCATAATAGTTAATTGTTGCTACTTGCTTAATTGATGCTGTAATGTCAGCATTTTACATTTACAATAGAACACTGTTACCTTGCCATTGATTGGTGAGGCAGTTTCTTAAATTAATAACATTGAACAAAAAATGTTCTCTTGCACTTTTTTTTTTTGTTCTTACAAAGTATTACCGTATTTTCAAGGTGTGAGACTAATTCTTACTTGAGATACTAAGGCTGCCCTTCTCACAAAGTATTCCTCCAAGGACGGATAAGCTCAATATCCCAAACAAAGATTACTCTTACACCAAGGATATAGGAATACAATGTTTTTTTTCATTGTAAGCATAAAGTTAAGACAGTAACTTTCCAGTTTATTAACATTAGAATTAATTATAGGAGGTCTTTAATGTATCTTTAATTTTCATAAGGATAACAGTATCCATAAAAATTAGTGATCAATATATAATCATGAGTTATATTTAGTTAAAATATAAATAAAACATATTATTTCTTGTCAAGAGTCTTTATAAATGTTTTATAATGTCACTTAATTTTAATTTTTAATATTTAAAACTAACTTCCAAAAACATTGTCTATTATTTTTAATAAAATTTAATTTTAATCCATTGTCAGTATAAAATTTTTTTACACTATTATCTAATAACATGTTACCAAATATTTAATTTTTTAAATAATTATTATCTTAGTTAATATAGATAAAATTAAACTCTCTCAATTCAACTATATAAACAACAATCAAAGCTACTCAGAGAAAGACAAGCAGTTAATTTAACGCTGCCTTTAATCATGCATGAGATGATATAACGAAAATCCTTCATTACGTCAAAAGTTGTGATCTTTGAGAGCATTTGTTCGTGACTGATCTTTCCAAGCCTTTGCTTTCGTTTCTTTTCTTTTTTTCTCGTTGGGCACTCTGCATTTTATTTTTGTGTTCCATTAATTTAAGGTTGTTGTCTCTGATTGTATGATTGGTGAGGGTTTTTTTAACAAATTGTATCTCCTTCTTGTGGGGTGCTGCCACCAGTGAGAGAGAGGAGAGAAATTTGGAAGCCACCATTCATGATTTTGTGAGGAGGAAAAGATTTATGAGAATTGATATTTTGCTTGAGTGTTTTGTTTGAGTGAGAAAATATTGCTACATGAGATTGGGTGTGCTAGGTTTTGAGTTTATGAGAAATATTTTCATGATTATTGATTGTAATTATTAATTGAAATTAGTGGATTGATTTGTGAAGTCATGGATGTAGGCATTGAAGGCCGAATTACGTTAAATTTTATGTGTTCTTGTGTTTTCTTGTTTGCTTGATTTCTGTAGGAGGGGGATTTTTTTTCCCAACAACTAGAATCCAATTGCGATCCCGACTCTATAGTTCATGATGGAGATGATGCAATGTTTGAAAAGCAATAAATTTGAGGTGGAGTGGCTTGATGGCAAGAAAATCCATAGCTCGTGGCAGAGTACCAAGAAGGATATTCTTCTACAATCGAGACTAATTAAAGCTTTGAATGGAAAGGAAAAGAAATCTGACAAAATGACGGATGAAAAATGGAAAGAGTTAGAGATGAAGGCGGTTAGTGCGATTTGACAATGTCTTGAGGTAAAATATGATGTTCTGAATGAAACTTTTGCAATTGATTTGTGAAAGAAATTAAAGAATATGTATATGTCTAAATTTCTCAAAAACCGTTTGTCTTTAATGAAAAAATTGTACCAGTTAAAGATAGATGATGGTATAAAAATTAGAAATCCCATAAATTATTTTACAAAGTTGATAACATAATTGTCTAGAATTAGGGTGAAAGTTAAGGATGATGATAAAACACTATTATTGTTGTCATATCTTCCACATTCCTTTGAAAATTTGATGACTACATTGTCGGTTGAAAAAGGGACACTCAAGGTAAATAATGTAATTGCTAGATCTGATTGTGATAGAAGTATGTCTCGTGGCAACAATTTTGGTAGGGAGAATTCAAGATCAAGTTTTAGGCCGAGGTCAGAAATATAAAGATAAGAAGTGTTGTTATTGTCGTGAGATGGGTCATATTAAATTTTATTGTAGGAAGCTAAAAGAAAACATGAAAGAATTTGAGAAAAATAAAGAAAAAGGAAAAGAAAAGTTTGAAGATATTGCGGTTGTTGTACAAGAATATAAAAATTATGAAAATTAATTATTGATGGTTGAAGAATATCATAGTATGTATGGTGATTGTTGGCTTTTGGGTTCTGCTTGTTCTAACAATGTTTGTTCCAACAAAAAATAGTTTCACACTTATGATGCATATGATGGTGAAGTAGTGAAATTGGCTAATGGTGATTGCTTAAATGTTGTTGGAAAAGGTACAGTAAAAATTACAATGCATAATGGTATTGTGAAGACACTTGTTAATGTGAGGTATGTGCCTACACTTGGTAGGAATTTGATTTGTTTGGGTAGACTTGATGCATTGAGATATGGATATTCTGCAAGAGGTTGAGTTATGCATGTGTAGAGGTTCTTTGGTGACGATGAAGGTTAAAATGACTAGTGATAATTTGTATAAGTTGGTGGGAGAGACTATGATAAGGAAGGACAATGGTGGAACATATAGTAATGTGAAGAAGGTGGAGTGTGTGTACATGCCAAAGAAGAAAGTGACATTTTCAGATACTTTGGTGAAGCCTTGATTGTTGCAGTTTGTTTCAATCACAAGGCAAGGTGGAGATTTGTTGGGTTTTTTGCCATGTGATTGGCCTTTTATAAGTTCAGCCGATTTGTAGAAAGAAAAATAAAATCAAAAGAGTGCATGTGATTTTTAGTGGCAGTATGTGTGCACATGTTAGAGGTGAATAGGTGAGGTTTTTTTAAGAACTTGCATCTCCTTCTTGTGGGGTGCCGCCGCCAGTGAGTGTGAGAGAAATTTGGAAGCCACCATTGGTTTTGTGAGGTGGAAAAGATTAAAGAAAGTTTATATTTTGCGTGAGTATTTTATTTGAGTGAGAAAATATTGTTTTGTAGGATTGGGTGTATTGGGGTTTTAGATTTGTAAGAGATATTTTCATGATTAATGGTTGTAATTTTTTATTGAAATTAATGGATTGATTAGTGAAATTGTGAATATAAGCATTAAAAGCCGAATCACATTAAATTGTTGTATTCTTGTATTTATTTGTTTACTTTACTTTTTATTTTTGTGGGTGTGGAATCTTTTCCCAACATGATTTTGGTTTCATATACTGTGGTCTCTTTTTTTTTTTTTTTGGGGTTCTATATATTGTGGTCTCTTATTGCTCCTTTGTGTTCCCACCCGAACACACTCATTTAACCCTTTTGGTCATGCTTCCTTTTTTACAGTAACAAAACATTAAATTTTTATTTGCATTTGTTTTAAGTGTGTGTTTAGATTTTAGTTACCATGAGTCTAATTATAACTGTTGTAGGGTTATCTTTTGTGGTTATTTTTGAGTTGCGCCATAAAAGTTAATTATTACTGCTTGGGATGCTGTAATGTCAGAATTTTACATTTACTGTAGAACACTGTTACCTTGCCATTGATTTGTAAGATTATTTCTTAAATCACTGAACAAAAAATGTTCTTTTTCATTGTAAACATAAAGTTGAGCCAATAAAGTTGAGCCACTAACTTTTTCCATTTTATTAACATTAGCATTATTTTATCTTATGTTTGAAAAAGGAGTTAAGGAGGAAAAATAAAAGAAAGGAAATGTTTATTATAAATCACTCTCTTATTTAAAAGTTTTATTAAAAATGAGAAAAGAAATAAAAAATTTTAAATAATCTTCTAAAGCTTTTTTTTACTAATTTTTTGTGAACATTTTAAAGTTTTTTTAATTTAAAATTTTTTTAAAAATTTAAAACACCCAAAAAAAAGAAGAATTTATTAATAAGCCTTCCACTCTCTTTTTTTTTTATTTTTTTAAATATCTTTTCTTTCTATTTTTACCAAACTCCCAAACATAACTTTAGGGAGGTCTTTCATATACCTTTAATTTTTATTAGGATAAAAGTGCCCTTAATGATCAATATATAATTATGAGTTGCATTTAATTTTTTTTAATTTTTCTTATAAATGTTTTATAAATGGAATGGATGTCGAGTTATTTAAATGTGTTTGTGGTGACGTGTTGGATGTGAAGAAGTTATTAGAAGAAGGTGCGTGTGATCCGTGGTGACGAGTAGGATGTGTGTTTGTGAGACGAAGGTGGTGTTAGTGGAGAAAATTTTATGTATTTTTAGAGTAGTATTCTTATTTAATAAATATATAATATATGATATTTTACAATCATTAGCATCTTAAGTGGTAATGTCTCTCAATTTGTATTAATTTTTTATATAATTATTTTATAAATTAATTATAATTGTATTATAATTATAAATTAATTAATTAAATAAGTGTGAAAAAGTTAAAAGATAACTCTCTGTTTTTAAAAATAGATCTAAGTAATTATGAATGCAGAATATAATTATCAAAAAAATATTTATGTTTATAATTTACTCATTTTTTTTTATTTGTGATCAATTAATTATTAATATTTTTTAGGAAACTAAAAATTTGAGATTAAAAAAGAGAATCTCCTATATAATAATATAGATTGATTCGGCAATTGAATTAAATTTATGATATTAAATAATAAAATTAAAATTAAATATGAACTTTTACAATTTTCTCAAGAATATTAGTCAGATACTTAAGAATTTAGTGTTAACGAGTGTGAATTTGGAATGGGAGATTGTGACGTGTGACTTGTGTGATTTTACCGGAAGTGATTGAGTTTGAATTTGATGAGGAGCCAGAATAACAGAGAGTCCGTAGTTGAGTTGGAAAGTGATAGATTTGAAGAGGAGAAACCGAAGATTGATTCAACAACTGCCATGCCGTGATAGACTTTGGGACCATTTCTTTTTGTATTTATTTGAATTAATTATTTTTATCTTATTTTTATCTATTTGGTCATCTTTATTTTCTCTTTCTTTTTATGATTTTGTGTTCTTTATCTCATAAAAGTAAAGAATACTTGGACAAAAGAAGGTGTTGACATTTGAAATGAGATTAGGTTTGAAAAGTTTAATTATGAACAGAAAAGAGTAAAAATTTAATTTTACTGTAATCCTTAATTACACAAATTACTAATAACCTTAGTTAGCAATATTTAATTTACCACATAAGTCAAATAAATGACAAGAAAAGTTAAAGGACTAAATTAAAATATTCACAATTTTAGTTTACTTAGAGTGCTTTATGTTCTCAAATGAAGAGTCACATAGTTCTTTAAAAATAATTATGGGTTAATTAATTTTTTTTTATATAAAAAAGAATGAGAAAAAATTCTTACACTTTCAGACTGATAGCCCAACGGTTTAATCCCTCCCCCAACTGGCAACTTGATGATTCAAATTTACCCCGTGCCTTTTGATTGATTTTAATTATTGTTGTTCACTGATTAATTTTAAGTAATTAATAATTGATTAATTTTTAAAAAAAATTGACACAAATTTTACTAGAAGAAGTGCAACGATTGACTAGAATTATTGTCCTTGGATGAATAAGTTATCCTAACTCATATATAGCTCATAAATTAATTTTATAAAATTTAATCAACTTTTAATAAGTGCAGCGCACAATGCAAGATCAATGATATCGCCCATAAATTATCAAATTGACACAAACCAGATGATCTATATGGTGTATATCTTTTTGTTTGAAAATTATTTTTGAAAATATTAAATTTTGAGAAATGAAGCACAATGTTAGACTAGTAACATCACTCCTGAATCTCATATGAGTCGTGCGTGTTTCTTTTACGAAATGTTACATACATGAATTAGAAACTTGCAAAAATATGTCTAATATTTGAATCTTCAAATTCACTTTATCATGCATTAATTGCTAATTTGACCAAATAAAATAAAATAAAATACATAAAATAAAAAAAATAAGTTAATGCTTATTTTTTATTATTATTCTTATTATTATAATATATTGTTTTTATTATTTTTATTTCATCACTATTTATATTAAGCTCTCTATTCTACACGAAGACAATTGAATAAACTCCTATACCTTGAATACATACTCCTATTTATATACTTAGTTATTAGTTATTAGTGTACGTTTGAATTAATTGTAAAAAAATATTATTTTTATAATTGATTATATGTATAATCGATTTAAAAAAATCAATTATAATAAAATTAGTTTTATGTTTAAATATGTTAACTAAAAAATGATTTTAAGATAATATATTTATTTAGATTGTATTAAAAATTTATTTTTATATAGCAAATTACTAAAAAAATGTATGAGATGATTTATTTAGATTATTATAATATTTAATCCGAGAGTGAATATAATAAATTTAGTCTAACTATTAAAATAATTAGATAGATTATAATAAAAAAATACTCAAAAATGAGCTTAAAAAATAAGTTGTTTTTAATTTATTCAAAATAATAAACAATTATAATTTATTTCATATAATTAATAATAAACATGAATGAAAAAAAAATGAAAAACAGCTTTTATGAAAAAAAAAAAACAGCCACCCCCTCATGTCTCCTGCCTACCTATTTCTAGTGGTAACACATTTAAGAGCATTTTTTTATGTAATTCATTTGCTTATTTAAAATTTTTTTTTTGGTAACTTCGAATATATCGTAAGAATATTTTTAATAAAAAACCAAGTCATATATTTCCAGTTGATACACCATCTTTGATGTTATTTTTAATATAAATAATAATTCTTACACTGGATATTATATCCAAAATTAAAATAAATATAAAATTAAGAAAACAATAGTATGCAAACTAGGTAACACAAAAGAGGGATCAATTTATACTAGTGCAAGACAAAACACACTCATGCCACTTAATGACTTGTTATAGAATGTATTTTTTTTACAATCCAACTATTGAATTAAATTTTTCATCATGTTAATCATTTGTGTCAAACTTTAAAAAATTAAATATATTAATAAAAATGTAACCAAGTAGTTTATATTTTCATATAAATTAATGGAATATAAAATAATTTTAAATTAATATAAAATTTTATGAATATGATTTTAGATGATAGTTTCAACTAAAAATTTTCTAAGAAAATCATCCAACAAAGAATTATTGGGTAAGGTTACTTTTTACTTACACTCATGTCAATTATTCATCTCTCTTATGTACATAAAACAAAATCTACAGCTATAGGAGGCATAGGAGGCGAAGTTGTAGTTGAATAAGCAACCTTCCCCTCTTCTACATAATAATAATCTGAGGTTTGAACCTAAGCAAGTATCCTTCAGTGACTATTGGTTTCTTTCTGTAGGTGGTTACGCCATGGCTGGAGATGAAGGAAAGCCTCTTCGCATAGTAATGTTCCCATGGCTGGCCTTTGGCCACATGATCCCCAACCTTGAGCTTGCGAAGCTCATAGCTCAAAAGGGTCACCTTGTGAGCTTCGTATCCACCCCAAGAAACATCGACCGTCTCCCCAAACTGCCTCCACATTTGGCTGCTCTCCTCAAATTCGTGAAGCTTCCTCTGCCCAAAGTCGACAACCTCCCAGAAAACGCAGAGGCCACCTCCGACGTCCCCTACAACGTTGTCCAGTACCTTAAAAAAGGCTACGATGCCCTCCAACAACCCTTCACCCGGTTTCTCAAATCTTCCAAACCCGATTGGATCTTCTACGACTTTGCTCCGTTCTGGGCGGCTTCCGTCGCTTCCCAACTTGGTATCAGGAGCGTGTTTTTCAGTATTTTCCCTGCTCCGGCTTTGAGCTTCATGGGACCCCCTTCGGTTCTCATGGGTAATGACCCGGTCAGGACAAAACCAGAAAACTTCACGGTACCTCCACCGTGGGTCCCTTTTCCCACCACCGCGGTATTCCGTTACTTCGAGATCATGAGGATCTCGGACAGTCTCGAAGACAATGACTCCGGCGTTTCGGACATGTGCCGGCTCGGTGCGAGTATCCAGAACTGCGATTTTGTGGCCATTCGTGGTTGCGCCGAATTCGAGCCCCAGTGGCTTCATGTGCTGGAGAACATTTACCAGAAACGGGTTCTCCCCGTTGGTCAACTCCCAAGCACGGGGTTTGATGGTGGCGATGAAAGTAACACGTGGCAATGGATAAAAATAAAAGATTGGTTGGACAAGCAAGCACAGAGCACGGTGGTGTACGTGGCGTTCGGAAGCGAAGCGAAACCGAGTCAGAACGAAGTTACAGAGATAGCTCTGGGGTTGGAGAAATCGCAGTTGCCATTTTTCTGGGTGTTGAGGACTCAACGAGGTCCCTCCGACAAGGCGGTGCTGCGGTTGCCGGAAGGGTTCGAGGAGAGGACCAAAGGACGCGGGGTGGTCTGCACGAGCTGGGCGCCACAGCTGAAGATCTTGGGCCACGAATCGGTGGGGGGGTTCTTGACTCACTCGGGTTGGTCGTCGGTGGTGGAGGCGATTCAGAACGAGAAGCCGCTTGTGCTGCTGACGTTTCTGGCAGACCAAGGATTGAACGCGAGGGTATTGGAGGAGAAGAAGATGGGTTATTCGGTGCCGAGGGACGAGCGAGATGGGTCGTTCACGAGTGGCTCGGTAGCTGACTCGCTGAGGCTGGTTATGGTGAAGGAGGAGGGAAGGAGTTACAGGGAAAAGATCAAAGAGATGAAACACTTTTTTGTGGATAGAGAAAGACAAGAAAGGTACATCGATGATTTACTAGTTTACCTCAAAACCCATGGAAACCCAAACACTAAACACTATGACAGTGGATAAATTCTAGCATGCTCAGTATGCAATAATGTCTCCTGATAATGGAAGCTGCATGCAGCTGGTGATTGCTTTTGCAAATTATTGATTGAATAAAGTTGACGTTTTTGTCCATTTGGACTATATTACTATCATTTATCTTGTTTCTAAGTTTTCTTCTAGATTACAACGGGCAACGACTGCCACTCGTAGACTACATGATATTTGGTTCAATTATGGTATTTATACGTCTCAATGCTATATTTCTCTCCATATACTTACTTGTTATGGTCTAAAGAAAGATAAATAAAAGAGAAAGGTAGAAAAGAAATTGAATTTCTTTTCTTTTTTTATTACCATTCAAGTAGATGTATGAGTTAAGGATAGGATTGAAGTGTAAAAATAACATTTTTTTATTTTGTTTTAGCAATTAAAATCTTGCCAAACTCTCTAACTATATAAACAACAATATAAGCTACTCAGAGAAAGATAAGCAATTAATTTAACGTTGGCTTTAATTCTCCAACATATGCAGATCTAAAAAATATCCTTTGAAAGTTATTAGAATTGAATTAGTGACGAGGAATTTAAGTAATATATATAAGATTATAAATTTAAACTTTTGTACCCTTAATGTATCAATGTATCAAAAAAAATAAGAGAATATTTTTCGTTATCATCAAAAGTTGTGATCTTTCAGCATTAGTACTTGTCACAGGAAAAACAAAACAAAAATGTTATTCACGCTTAGTTTTTATACTTTTTCCTTTATATTTATATATCTTTTTATGATTAAAAAAAGAGAGAAATCATTTTGCCTTATTTTTTTCTCTTATTTTTTTTAAATATAAGTATAAAGAAAAAAAAATAAAAATCAGGTATAAGAATAATATTATAAGAAAAAAAAAGCGCTTTAGTACATGACCGGTTATTTGTTGATCTATATTACTGATTGCGTCAATAAACTATTAGTTTGACAGTAAAAGAGAAAATCACTTGACATATAATGTTTTCATTATTATTTGTTAGATGTATAATTTAAATGGTGTCAAAATTATTATTTAACAACATCATTTCATTCTTTCTTAGTTAACGTTGAATTCATTCTACATGCGATGTGAATTAAAAAAGAAGAAAAAAACGAAGCAGACAATAACATTTAATTTATATGTGAATGATAGTTATGCATACTTATTTTGGATAACAAAATAATGAAAAAATAAAATTGAGATAAGTGATGAGAATGAGGCGTTTGTTTACTCGTAGTGGATTGACATTTAGTAGTGATTATTTAAATAGATTAAACAGCAAAGAACGAAATGAAAGAAAAATAATGAAAGAAACCGCTACGACATGTATAGAATCCCCACATCACCAATCAAAAATGTGTTAGTTTCTCTTTTTTTAACAAAGCACTTCATGCGAATCAACAGTACGCTTTGCTGAATGATGTTTTCCAAGATTTTCTTTATTTTTCTTTTCTTTATTCTTGTTGGACGGATAACAAAGCACTTCATGTGAATCAACAGTACGCTTTCCTGAATGATGTTGTCCAAAAAGGATAATATTTTTTCCCCATTTTATGCACTTTTTCCTTTTATTATGAGAGCCAACAAAGTCAATTTCCATGTGAGAATTTATTTTATTTCACTCTTCAATCATGAAATTAATGCTCCCATGCTGGCTGCTCGCAAGCAAAATATCAATCACTCTCAGCCACCCAATGCATCAATTCTACATCATCTCGCCGTATCTGTACACCATCCTCCTCATGTTATAGTGTTGGAACTGTGTCTATAACTGAGGAAGGGAAGAATGAAAGGAAAATGAAAAAGGATTAAGTGTATGTTTGGTATTACGAATGGGATCTATTTTTATGTTTGGTTAAAAAATAAAAAATAAAATATTTATTTTTTTAAGAATCTTTATTCTCTTCATTTAAGAGAATAATCATTCTCTTTCATTTCATTTTTATTCTCAATGTACCAAATATGACCTAATGCTATGTTTAGATAAGAGATTAGGGAGAAAAAATAAGAAAAGAAAAATATTGATTATAAGTCTTTTTCTTATTTAAAAATTTTAAAAAAAATAAAAAGAAAATGATAATATTTAAGTTATTATTTAAAACTTAATTTTTGTGAACATTTTAAAATTACTTTGATTTAGAAAATTTTAAAGGTTTTAAAACATTCAAATAAAAAAAAATAATTTATTAATTAATTTTTTATTTTGTTTAAATTTTATTTTTTTTATTTTTTTTAAATTCTCAAATATAACCTAAGAGGATGGAAAGGTCTAACGAATGAGAGAGTAAAAGGGTGAACACTGCCCTCCGTTACACTGTTACAAATTATTTTCATCCCATAGGCTTTGGGCAGTCACCTCATAACCAAGGGATCAATACTCAGGAGTCAAGCGTTCCTTTTGTAATTCAAATCCCCACAAAGATCTCCAGCTCAATATATACCACACTCAGATTCTTTGCATCTGCTATTTTCATTGCAAGAACTAGGCTTGTGTTCCTACTTTTCTTGCCTGACTTTTGTTTCTTGTAGTCATAATTCTAAATTATAGTTGTGGTAGTGGTTATAATTACGTTGTGACAACAGAAATTATAGACAATTGCATAAATATATAATTGATGTTGCTGGAATTATAACTGCTTTGCAATTACAAAAACTTTTACAAGAATAATATTGTGATTACAATTATAATTGTGAATTACAATTTAAAAATATATCTCTCTTGCTAGGGACATGACAAAAAGATAGAAGATTAGTCCTTTATTTTTTGAGTGAGGGCTCTAATGCACCCAAAAAATATACTTGTAGTCATTGCCGACATTACTAGCGAACAGCTCATGTATGCTAAATAGAAGTCACAGTGTGGTTCATCACATTTTTGCGGAAGCAGATCAGTTTGAGAAGCTTGTCGAAAGCAAGGTCAAATGGTGGGACATGACAATCCTACGTGAGGAAATATTTGCTTCTCATAGTAATAGTCACATTCTATTGACAAAAGTTTAAAGATTATCCGTTCAAGGTAGGGGCTCTCACTAGTTTACCTGACCTGCGCCCCATAGAGCATGACGTGAAGTTCTAGTCTTCTATGTCAAATTAACGTAATTGAATGATGGATTTTTATTTTTTTTTAATTTTTATTTAATGATAACTTCATAGTTATTACCAAAAAAGAAAATAATAAAAATGATAACTTCACAGCACACGAAGTTCTAGGTAGCAATACTTACAGTTCTAAAAATCGGACCGAACTGGTCGGTTCAACCAGTCAAACCGATCACCAATCCCCTCACCGGTTCGGACGACCTCCCAGAACTGGTAGGGTCAAAAACCGATCAAAACTGGTGAATCAGTTCTAAACCTGCTGAACCGATCAACCTAACACCAATCCATACGGTTGACAGTTCTGATCGTTTTTTTTTTTGAGCCGTTGCTAAGTGAAACGATGTCGTTTTGTTCCCGTTTTTACAAAAAAAAAAAAATCTCGACAGCGTCGTTTTGAGCTGGAGGGTTGAAAACCCTAGCCAGCTAGCAGCGTCGTCCACTCTGCCTCTGCACCACAGCCTCCCGCGTACCCCAGCCAGCCAGCAGCGTCCACTCCACCTCCACACCACAGTTCCCGTGTACCTAGCTTGTAGTGCCAGCGTACGCAGCGTCTGCCTCAGCACCGTAGCTCCCGCATACCCCAGCCAGCAATCCCAGTGTCCGCAGCGTCCGCCTCCGCAACTCCAACATCCTACCTCTGCCTCCGCCTCCGCCTCCGCCTTCGCAATTCACAGCTTTCGAGTCCCGCATCCGCCTCTGCCTCCCGTGTCCGCCTCCACCTTTGCCTCCACAGTTCGCAGCTCCCGCGTCCACCTCCGCCTCCGCCTCTGCCCCCTACTCGCTCCCCGCTTTCGTCATCGAGCGACCACCGGAGCAACCAGCCGCAACGCCGTCCGTACAAGCCTTTCGTTCCGCCTTCGGGTCTGTCCGTCCGTGTGAGCTTTCATCTCCTCCATGCCAACCATCACTGCCATCGCTGTGCCACTGCCCCTAGGTCTGTAATGTTGATTGCTATTTTTTCATAGTTGTTCTGTGTTATGTTATTGCCTCATAAGCTTATTAGTTATTCTTCTAGAGCATTGATTTAGATTTGCTACATTTGATTTGTATGCTAATTGTTAAATGTCCATGTTTAAATCAATTAGAGTTGTGAATTTTATAATTTTATTTTTTTCAGATATGGATAATTCTAATAATCAAACAGGAGAGAGCAATATCGTTGACCAACAATCCTCCTCAGGCTCTAGTTGTGGGAAAAGTGATATGGTATAGAAACATGTTAGTTTAGCTCACGAAAATAGAAAATCAGTATACACACGTATGTTTTATTTGACACGATATAAAGGAAGATGGATTAATAGGATGAAGCAGCATCTTGCTGGGAAACAAGGACAAATAGTTTCATGCAAAAAGTTCCTCATAATGTTAAATGTCAAATGTTAGCACATTTGAAACAAATAAAATAAATAAGGATGATAAAGTGAGCTTTAGTAATGATTATGATGAAGCAAAGGAACAAGAAGAACAAGATATTACTCCTCCACCTCCACCAACTAAGATGCAACGTTTTGGAGATAAAGGCAAGAGAAAAGCAAGTGATTCCCAACCAATTGGCAACTATTTTGCACCAAGGACAACTCCAAGAGGCCAACCAAGTTTAAAAAGTGTTTTTGCTAGCAAAGAGATCATACATAAAGCTAAATTGGGAATAGCCAAATAGATTATTGATGCAGGCATTCCATTTAATGCAATTCAGTCACCTTATTTTTAAGTTGTATTAGATGGTATTGCTGCTATTGGACTTGGTTTTAAAGGTTCATCTTATGATGAAATGAGTGGTTCATTTGTTGGGAGATCTTAAGAACGAGTGTCAAGCTATTTGTTGATAGTTATCGGAACTCATGGAAAGAAACTGGTTGTACACTTATGGCTGATAGTTGGACTGATCAAAGGCAATGAACTCTAATCAATTTTTTGGTGTATTGTTCTACTGGTATGTCTTTTCTGAAATCTGTTGATACTTCAGATATAGTGAAAAATGCCATAACATTATTTAACTTGTTTGTTGATATTATTGAATGGGTTGGGCCTAGTAATATTGTGCATGTGGTGACTGATAATACAGCCAATTATGTGGTAGCTGGGAGACTTATTCATGATAAGAATGAACATATGTTTTGATCTCCTTGTGCTGTCCATTGCATGAATCTCATTTTGAAACATATTGATAGCATGCCTCATGTAACTAATCTTGCATCCCGTGCTTCAAAGATAACTATATTTATTTACAACCATAATGGTGTTTTGTCTTAACTTACAAAAAGGCCAAGTTAGAAGGAAGTTGTTCGTCTAGGAGCTACTCATTTTGCTACTATTTTTAATTACTTAAAAAGTATTTATGAACACAAGGAAGACTTGCAAGCTTTGGTTGTAAACAAGCACTTCACTGGACACAAGCTAGAAAGAATTGTTAGTGGGAAAGCTATTAGTGATATTATCTTGGATAATAAGTTTTGACATGATTGCTTTACTATAATGAAGATTGTAGGCTCTTTAATTAGATTGTTGAGAATTGTATATACTGATGAAAAGCCTTCATTGGGATATGTATATGAAAGTATGCAAAGGGCTAAAAATGCTATCAAGCATATGTTTTAGAATAGGAAAAACTTGTAGAAGCCTTATACAGAAATTATTAAGGCTCGATGGGATAAGCACATGCATCAGAATCTCCATGCAGCATCCTTACTTTTTAAATCCTGCTTTCTTTTATATAATGAGAAATTCATTGAGAATATAAGATCATGCAAGGTTTACTTAACTTGCTTAATATAAAAAGCATTTGCAATGGTCCAATTAAAGCAATGAAGGAGATACAGGTGTATCGAGAAAGTAAGGAAAGTTTTGATAGGCAAAAATGCTTTGAAAGCAGCCAAGGAACTTCAACTGAATAAGCAATTTTATTTTTATATGTAAATTTGTTTTTAATATTTTGAAACTATAATATATAATTGATGGTTGATGTTAAAAAATTTATATTCATTTCTATGTAGATCAATGGTGAACATTGTTTAGCACTAGTACTCCATATTTGAAAAAAGGATAGCATATTGTGTCCTTAGTCAAACAGCTTCTTCCTCAGGATGTAAGCAAAATTAGAGTCTTTTGAACAAATTCATACTAAAAGGAGGAATAAGTTAGAGCATCAAAGACTCAATGATCTTATGCATGTGACTTATAACTTGCGCTTTAAATCCAAGTATATTAATAATTTAAGTATTTAACACTTATATATTAATGGCACCATTTATTATATTTAAAACTTTATGTTAATAAGCTAAAAAATTATTATAATATTTTATTTATTTGATCTAGGTTGCGTCGAAAGAAAAGGACCTATGATCCAATTGATTATAAAAGTATTGACAATGTTAACTTTTGGGTGATGAAAGAAGATCCCGAGTCAGAGTTTGGTAATGAAGAGATTGAAAATTTAATCTATTAAGACAATGTCATTCCTTCTTATCATGTTGGTGAGTCCTTATTCTTATAGTTCTATATAAAAGCATTGACATTATGTATAACTATTACCTAAGCCTTTAATTTTGTTAGAAGGCGGAGATATTGATATTGAATTTAATATACTTGCAGCAGCAATGCAACTTTCATTTGATGATAATCATGATGGTAGAGATAAATAAGATAATTTTTTTGATGAAGTTATTCAAAAAATTAATGCTGATTATGATGATTTTATTTAATTTGTAAACTTTTTTATGACTACTTTTGATAGAACATTATTAAACTTGTGTTGTTTACTTGTTTAAGATTGTTATTGTTAGTATGATTGACTATAATGATGGATTAATATTATGTTAGTGTAAGACTGTAAATTGTGAACTAAGGTATATTATGTTTATTTTGGTTAATTTATATGTTATATTGCTAAGTGAATTAATGTTGTGTTGTCTATATGAATGTAATATTTTTTTGCTTTATGACACTATTTTTTTTTATGTTTCAATTAATTTTATTATTGATTTGTATTGTATTTTTATAATTTTTATTTATTTTATTAGTATATAATATTTTATATATAATATACTTATATTTATATATAAATATAAATATATATTTAATTATATTTTAATTTGACCACAATTCGATTATGGTTGCACCATTGAATCTTGAATCAGTACCTCAACTAGTTCAGTGACAGGTTCGATTTTTAGAACCTTAGCAATACTACCTGTTATTTTTCTTGGTAATATTCTATTTTGTTTGTTTATTTTACTAACAGCCACGTTCCTTTTTTTTTTTTACTTTTCTTTAAATCATAAAATAAAAAACCCTTTCATTCTTATTATAAGCATCAGATATTTTTGCCATGCTCTCATAATATTTGAAGATATTGTACAGTGTTTCATAAGTCTTTTATTTATTGATTTAATTATATTTAATCGTTTCATGTATTTAATTATTGTTAATAAGAAATTGAAATTCCAACAATAGAATAATCATAATTAGCTATAGTGACAGCAAAACTTTAACTTTCTGAAAATACGAAATACCTTCTCTAGTTTGGTAGAAGTGCTGACAGAGAATTTAAATGGTCTCTAATGAAAAAAATCTTGTTTTCGTGTATTAACTAATTGGTGTTCATTTTATTTAATTATTTCTATTGTGCATACATATCATCTCATACTAATTCCACATGAATAAATAAAATTTTAAAATTTGCTGAAGACGAAAAAATTGGAAAAGGGTCAAATTGACAATCAGATAAATTCATCTCAATATTCTTGAAATATTAATATTAGATTATGTTAAAAGTGATGACAAGATCTAATTTTTATAATTAAATAAATAAAATATTTTCATTAAAAAAATTAAATAAAAACAAATTCACATAACTTTGACTTTGTAATAGTGATAAGTTAAAAAATATCATTTTATTACTTATTATCAAAAATCCCTTTTTGAAAAATTCTTTTCAAAACCATCTCTTTGTTTAAAAATATTTTCTTAAAAAAATATTTTAAATTCACCACAGTCACATAACATGTCACAAGTTTATAGGTTTTTTAATATAATATAGTTATTTAGTCACTCATTTCCTATCTCAATCACCTACAACTCTTGGTATTATGTCCAACAAAATAAAAAATATTAAAATTAAAAAATATTTAATTCATTTAATAGATAACATTAAATTAAATAAATAAGCATCTTTAGAATGGATAGTGCAATAACTTCTCTACCTATAATCAACCATCAACTTAAATTCTGTTATGAAGGTATATACTCTTAGCCCTCTCTGGGCTCAGCTAGGGTTTGGAGGGGAATAGTGCGTCCAATCCGTTATTTCGTGATTTGTGCCTGTCCTTGTACAGTGACCAATTCCCATTGCTGATGGAGGCTATCGGTGCATCAATTTATCGAGTAGAGGAAAGAACCACTTCTCACCATGAAGAACCAGAACGGGAAAACACTATGGGAGGATCCGACGACAAGATTAAAGAAGATTTTATCTTGTTTGATGAGGAGGATGTAGCAGAGGGAGTCATAGGATGTGAATGCAGCTTGATTCGCAAATTACTTACGGAGAAGAATGTTAACAAAATAGGACTACAAGCAGCCCTAGGAAGCATTTGCAATAACCCAAAGGATTTTAGGGTAGAGGAAATTGGAGAGTGTTCGTATCAGCTTTTCTTTGATAGCGAGATTGATATGATGAGCCCTAAAAGGCAGTCCGTGGACCCACAGCAACAGTTGGTCGTTCTTGCAACAGTGGAAGAGACGCTGTGACCCACAGTCCATGGATTTTTCACATGCTCCCACACGGATCCAATTTTGGGGGCTCCCTACTCGCCGTAGAACAATTTCTATGGGCCGGACAATTGGGGCAATAATGGGAGAAGTATTAGATGTAGCCATGTTTACCATTCAGGGATCTCAGGGCTTGTTGATCAAGCCACGGGTGAATCTGGACGTAACCAAACCACTTAAGGCAGGAATCAATGCGGGGAGCAAGCAGGACGGAGTTCACTGGGTGGCATTTCGCTATGAAAGAATTCCTCAATTTTGCTGTTATTGTGGTCTAATCGGTCATGATGAGCGTTTTTGTGAATGGGCTTTAAAAGATGAAAAGGAGGGAGCCAACAACTCTAGAAACTTAGGGATTTGGATCAAAGCAAAACAAGTAGGAAGAAGAGTGGAAGGAAAGACAAATGCAGCACATACCAAGGAAGATTTCTCTACTAAATGGAAGAGAGATGCAGAAGCCACAAAGGCAATGATTGAGGAGATTCTACTGCACAAACTATCTTCATTAACAATGACAGAAAAGAAGGAGGACAGGGGGACTAGTAACAATCAACAAATTGGAAAAGGAGATAATGTCATAGCACATGTGAAGACAGCAAACTCAACTCAGAGGAATGGGGGGAACAATGTTGATAGAGAATGCTTTTCATAACTAGTAAATGCTGAACCACCTGAAGCAATTTCCAAAACTGAGAAGCCAAGGACAGCTGTGGGGGATATAACTAATGTGCTAACTCAGGACCAAAATACAGATCTACCTAAGGAGAACAGGCTGGAAGAACAGCAAACTGAAGAACCTAGTGGGTGGAGAAAATGAAAGAGATTGCAAAATAGCCATAATCCTGAAAAGCCATACTCTTCTGAGATGGCTACAGTAATAGCCAAAAGAAAGCTGCAGACTACTGACCTTATGGATATGGAAATAGATTCTGGTACGATGAAGAAGAGGGAGACTTTTAACTCGCAATTATTGATGGAGGCTGCTGTGCAGCCCTGCCGGGACCAATGAGTATCCTCAGTTGGAACTGCCGTGGGCTTGGGAACCCACATGTAGTTAGAGCTTTGAAAAGGCTCATAAAACAAAAAGCTCCCATCCTGGTTTTCCTAATGGAGACTAGGAGAAAAGTATGGAACTGGCAAACCTAAGGTATGTAGGCGGTTTGAATAATTTCATTGCAGTAGACTGTATTGGGGAGGGCAGGGATCGTGCTGGTGGATTAGCCTGTTTTTGGAATGATGATATTGCAGTTGATATTCAATCTATGTCTTTAAACCATATTGATATGGAAATATGGCCCAGTGATGGAGAAATCAAATGGAAAGCTACTGGTTTTTATGGTCACCCTGAATCAGACCAAAAACACCGCAGCTGGGCTCTGTTAACAGAGTTGGGCAGCTTATCAACACTCCCCTGGTTATGCTTTGGGGATTTCAATCAAGTTTTGGATCAAAGGGAGAAGAAAGAAGGGAATCCAGTGACTTTTTATCAAGTAGAAGCCTTCCGGGATACCCTACAGCAAACTGATCTCCAAGATCTGGGGTTTGAAGGCCATTGTTTCACTGGGACCAATAGACAACCAGATGACAGAAATATTGAGGAAAGATTAGATCGTTTTCTGGGCAATCCAGAATGGAAGACACTATTTCCAGAAGCTCAGATAAATCATCTTTCAAGCCAAACATCAGATCACCATCCTATCTTTTTGGTACTGCAGAGAAATAGGTCTAGTCAGAGCAGGCACACATTTGAAGAAATGTGGCTTCGAGGAGAAGCGTGTGAAAGAGTCATCACCTCAGCCTGGCAGCAATCTACTCTGCAGCTAGAAGATAAGCTGAAGCTCTGTGGTTCGCAGCTAGATACCTGGAGCTTTGAAGTCTTTGGCTCATACCAAAGAAGATTTGCAAGAAATAAAAGAAATTAGAAGCTCTGAATGAAGAAGTTCAAAGCAGTGAAGTGATAGCTGAAATTAAAAAAGTAGAAGATGAACTAGACATTCTCCTAAAAGAAGAGGAAATTTGGTGGTCCCAAAGATCCCGTGCAACATGGCTGAAACATGGAGACCGAAACACAAAGTTCTTTCATACAAAAGCGGAAAAAGAGGAATTGGATAGATAAAATCAAAGATGACAGTAGAAGGTGCTTTGAAGAGGAGGAGGAAATAACAGTGGTGATTAAAAATTTCTTTGAACACTTGTTTTCATCAGAACATACAGAAGCTATAGGTGAGACTACTGAGGTAGCAAGAGGAAGGATTAGCCCCGACATGCTGAACATACTAAACCAGGACTTCACCAGGGAAGAAATCCTGATAGCTTTGAAACAGATGCACCCAACCAAGGCACAAGGCCCCGATGGAATGCCTGGCCTTTTTTACCAAAAAATGTAGCATATTGTTGGTGATGAGGTAACTTCTATGGTCCTAAATGTACTTAATAATGGAGCTAATCCTGAGGATTTCAACCACACTTTCATCTATCTCATTCCCAAAGTGAAGAAGCCAGCCCATACAAAGGAATTTCGGCATATGTCCTTATGTAATGTTATTTTTAAACTTATCACAAAGACCATTGCTAATAGGCTGAAACTCATACTACCCTCCATTGTTGATGTATTTCAGAGTGCCTTTGTACCAGGAAGATTGATTACAGATAATACTCTTATAGTTTTTGATATTTTCCATTTCATGAGGAAGAAGAAATCGGGAAAGAAAGGATTCTTGGGCTTAAAACTGGATATGGCAAAAGCTTATGATCGTGTGGAGTGGAGCTTCCTAAATTTGGTGCTCAATCAAATGAGGTTTCCCCCAAGTGGACAGATTTGATTATGAGGTGTGTAACTACTGTTTCCTTCTCTGTTATTCTGAATGGTGTTCCCAGGGAAAGATTTACACTCGGAAGAGGGCTGAGACAAGGAGATCCCCTGTCTCCTTATCTGTTTATCCTATGTGCTGAGGTGTTGTCAGGCTTAATTAGTAGAGAACAAAGAAATGGAAACCTACATGGCATAAAAATAGCTCGGGGTGCCCCAGAAATTTCTCACCTGTTTTTTTGCAGATGACATCATATTATTCTGTAGAGCAACTCAACAGGAGACTCAATGTATTCAGCATATTCTCCAAACATACCAGCTAGCTTCTGGTCTAAACTCTATTTCAGCCAAAATGTGCTACCTACTAGACAGATGGAAGTTCACTTGGTTGAATGTTGAGGCAGTTGAGAGTCACTCAAAATACCCTAGTATCCCAACTTTTATGGGGCTTTCCAAGCAATAGGTTTTTTATTTTGATCAGGATAGAGTCTGGAAGAAGCCAAAAGATTGGAAGGAGAAATGTTTGTCTAGGGCAGGAAAAGAAGTCCTCCTTAAAGCTGTGGCCCAATCCATCCCAAATTACATAATGGGGTGTTTCTTATTGCCAAAATCCCTTTGTAGCCATAGAGTCATTGATCAGTAAAAGCTGCTGAACCGACCTCACATCAAACCACTACTAGTAAACCCCCCCCCCGGTGCCAGGCTGGGTAAAGATGAACTTTGATGCATCAACTAAAGAAAGAGGTCCGGGAGGAGCTGGAGTGGTTTTCAGAGATGAGGAGGGCTTAATCCTTGCAGCAGCTATAGGAAAACTCCCAGCGGATCTAGAACCTACAACAGTTGAAGCAGCGGCGGTAAGACTAGGACTAAGATTCGCCATAAATTTCTGCGTCCATGATCTTGCTATGGAGGGTGATTGCTTGGAAGTGATCAGAGCTCTATCGAAGGACCAGCAGACAGAGAACTATTTTGGACTCCTCATCGATGACTGCACCAACTTTTCCACTTGTTTCAGGTCTTGGGACCATTTACGTCCAGTGGAATGCTAGTGGCTACTTTTCGAGTAAAAAAAAAACCTTAAATTCTGTAATGAAAATAATCTCTTCTTGATGTCTAATTGTATCATTTTATTTTTAAAAAAAATAATTAACGACGATTCTATTTTTTTCATCTATTTTCACTTATTTCATCTTATAATTTCACCACCATTTCTTTTAATTTTATTTTTCAAAAAGAAAATTTTCACTTCTCTACAGTGCCCGCCGAAAAGAACGTCGCCACATTGGGCACTCATTTTATTTCTACAGTCCATTAACTTAAGGCAGTGGTCTCCGATTGCATGATTTTGGTTATGTATATTATGGATCTCTTTTTTTGTTTTCCCTGTTTTGCTGGATGTCTTTTGTTGTCTCTGGTTGCTCTCATGTTGCCGACCTCCTTGTAACATGTTCCTTTTTTACTAAAGTTTTGAAAATCGAACCGGTCATTGAATCAGTCAAGGTACTGATTCAAGATTCAATGGTCGAACTGTGATCAAACCGTGATCGAATCGGAATATAATTAAATATATATTTATATATATATATATATAATTATTTATATATTAATAAAATAAATAAAATTTTATAAAAATATAATATAAATCAATAATAAAATTATTTAAAACATAAAAATGTATTACACAAAGCACTGTACCAATTACCAAAAACAAAAGCGAGAAAGTTTAAACTGTCTTAGCCTTATCAGTGAGTAGCCTTAGATAAGGCAGGGAATAAAAGAAAATGTTAGGATACGAGATGTAGATGTGGATAAGATTATTGATATAATGATATCATCATTCTTTATCCCTTCCTTTCCTTCCAACCCAAACGAAAATTTTACTGTCTCACTTTGACTCAGTAATCACGACGCGCCAACTCCCCCAACACGCTTCTTTCTTTCCTTTTCCTCCAACAACAATTTCAAAATCCATTTTTTATTTTATTTAATTATTTTATTAATTAATTAGCTCAAAATCTCCCAAAATCTCTTCTTTTTTAAAAATCTTCTTGTTCTGCACTTCTGCTTCTACCGTCTACGGAACCAGCGCCAGTCAAGCAGAGCCGATTCGATCCGATCTGGCATTTCGATGACACCAGCCAGCCACCCTGAACAAGCGCGCTTCTCCGGCGACGAGACGCGACCTGAATGGCTCGACCGTGTTATCCCAAACCCAGCCTGTTACCTTTCCTCTTTCGTCTCGCCGCTCCTCTCTGTCTCTTTTCCCCTTTATCTCTCCTCCAACCCCGATTCTGATTTAACCCACACCCAATCGCCGTTCTCCGATGGCCGATTTGCGCGATTCTCACACTTTGCCGAGGAAGAGGCTGATTCATCGGTAGAAACCCGTGACCGATGCGCGCGGCACCGATGCCGTTTTGCTTTTTTTTTTTTTGTAAAATCCGGAGCAAAACAACATCGTTTCGCTTATAGAAATTCCAAAAAAAAAAAAATCAGAACCGGGCAACCGTACGAACCGGCGCCAGTTTGACCGGTTTCATCGGTTTACGACTGGTTCACCGACTTTTGACCAGTTTTTGACCTCACCGGTTCTGAGAGATAACTCGAACCGATGAGGGAACCAGTTCCCGGTCCGACCGGTTGAACCGGCTAATCTGGTCCGATTTTCTTAACACTGCTTTTTACAACAACAAATCATTAAATTTTTATTTACATTTATTTTAAGTGTGTGTTTAGATTTTAAATAAAATTAGATATAGACATGTGCGTTACATAATCTAGATAAACAAAATTGTCTGATTAGAAAACATGCTTCAAGTGGTATACATTATATATTAGTCAAAAATTAAAATAAATAATTTTGAATGCATCTTAAACAAGAATGATATGAAAAAACTTATTGCAATAAAAATGCTTTATTTACTAATGAAAATAATTGTGATATAATTAATCTGAAAAAAATATTTGTCCTCCATTGACAGTTTGCAATCTCTATAAATAATTTTGATAAATAATATTTTTTTTGTGTTAAAAGAATAAAAAGAAATTTTCACTGGAGTGCAATAATTGAAACCCTTCCCTTATGTAGTAATTTTAGAATTCAAACTTTATCTATATTTCTAAAATTATGATAAGTTAACTATTGTAACCAATCAATTACGGATTCATTTTGATCATAAATAATATTATTGATACGGGATTTTGCTTTTTCACGAGACATATGTGATTTGGGAGATTTTATTTTTTTTTTTAACTGGGGGATCTTTCCTATCCTAGGAGAGCATGATAAAATGTTCATCCACTTATGTAAAAAAAAAAAAAAAGGTTCATCCGCTTGATAAAGAATCAAATGTGATTGGTCTATTTTGAAGTGAATGATTCATCACTCTTTTCTTTTTTTAAAAAAAAAAAAAAGAATTCTATAGGTGGCATCATTATCATTTTGTGCCGCTGCCCAAGTTAGTCAATATGATATCAATGCAACTTCTCCTGAATTGATAATTTACTTGGAGTTTTAAGAATAAGCTCCGACCCCTTTCCACTTTGTCTTCCAAATTCCAAAGTAATGAAGATTACTGTATTAAACATTCACTTCATTATAAAGAATCGATTGAGTTGAAAGCTTAAACTTGTAAACTGATTACTCTCCTCACATCTTTTTCAGCAGGAAATTATGTATGACTGAAATTTTTAATTTAAAGGCACCAAAATGTACTTTTATTTTTTAGGGTCCATTAATTGTGGAAGCAATAACAGCCAAAAAGAAAATTTTCACTGGTAGCAATGGTATAAAAATAAAGAGGAAAAGTAATAAAATTGAAAATGAAAAGAGACAAGCTTTGATTGCTTTCGAAAAAAAAACAAAAAACAGTAAATGAGAAATAAAATGCAGCCGAACTCTAAATTGGCAAACGTAACATTATTGAGCTGCAAATGGGAAGGTTTTGGACGCCTTAACCAGTAGCTTTAATAATAATAATCATAATAATAAAATAAAATACACTTTTATTTTAATTTTTTAAAAATATAAGTATTATTAATTTAGTCATTCAAAAATTTTTATCATTAATTTAAAAAGTGACATCATGCTGGTTTTTCAAAGATATTAATCCTAATTTAATACTTCAATAATCAAAAAATATAATTAATTTAATCTATTAATTATCAAAAAATATCATTAATTTAATTCTTTAATTATATAAAATTATAATCAATTTAGTCCTTTAATCATTAAAATTTTATTAAGTTAGTCTCTATCTGTATATAAAAGAGTAATTTTGATAACACTTTTAAATTTAGAAACTAAATTGATAACAAATTTTTTTTTAAAAAAAATAATAATACTTAGTGTAAGTTTGGTGTAATAAAACACAAGAAAATGAATGGATTGTAATAAAATATAAAAGATTTTTAAGATTAAAATATAAAAAAATTTATTTTCATTTTATTTTTTTTTCTTTTATTTTTTACTAAACAATTTTTCGAGGACAAAGGGAAATTTTACTCTAATAAAATATGACAACAAAGAAGGAGAAAAGTGAATACCTTTGAGAAGAGAGAAGGATCCTGAGATCCGACGAGGGACAAAGGGCAATCGCATCTACTACTCAAAAGGCAATCATCAGCCAAAAGGCTACAATGTTGCAAATATGTTGAGATGATAATCAAAGAAAGTTGAAGAGTAGAACTAAAAAAAAACAAAAAAAAAAACGAAAGTTAGACATGACAACCCCACAACCTCTCTGTTTCAAACTTAATATATTATAAATAAATGGGTCTAATTGTAACTGTTGTAGAGTTGTGTTTTGTGATTTCTATTGAGTTGCACCACGAAAGTTAATTTTTACTTCTTGGAATGTCATAATGTCACAATTTTACATTTACAATAGAATACTGTTAGCTTGCATTGATTTATAAGACAATTTATTAAATCAATTACTTAGAACCAAAAAATGTTGTTTTCATTGTAAGCATAAAGTTGAGACACGAGCTTTTTCCAGTTCATTAACGTTAGCATTACTTGAGGGAGGTCATTTATGTACCTTTAATTTTTATTAGGATACAAATATCCTTAAAAATTAATGATCAATATATAATTATTTTGCATTTAATTTTTTATTTCTATTTAAGAGTTCTTGTAAATATTTTATGTTGTGTCTTAATTTTAATATTTAATTTTAACTTTTAACAATATCGTCTATTATTTTATATATATATATATATATACATAAATCAAAGAATGAAATATCTCTCTCCCTATCTGTATATATTTATATAATTAACATAAAATAATTAAAGAGAGGTTTTTGTAATATCCTTTTTATATGAGGGTACTTGATGTGATTATACTAAATTGAATAATCTAAATCTAAACAACTTTTATTTAGTCTTAACACTTATTTTATAATAAATTAATAATACAATTTTATTCATTCTATTTCTATTTATACAAGTAACTATTATTAACTAAATAACTGTTCTAATTAATACAAAATATACTAACTGTTATAATTTTTATCAATATATACCACATAAAAAAAATAACAGACTCCTCAAAGTTGATAATTTTGGAACTGAAACTGTAGATGAAATAAAAGAGCATGGGGTAAGCCAACTATTAATTTGGGCCTAACATATACAACAATAATGGGTGTATCATGCATTGGACTTGAAGGTGAATTGGGCTATCCAATTTAAGCTTCTTGTAGGCTTCAATTTGTACTTACACATCAGAAATGTGAGAGGGTTGCCAGAATTGGAAAACCTCCTTAGGCATAAAAGCATAGTAAACCTCCATGGACTCTTTCTTACAAGTAATGAAAAAAATGAAAGCTGCAGTAATGAACAACGTATTAGTGGCCCCCAATTGCTTTGCATCTCAACGATATGTTTCTACAATTAATAGAGAAGCAAAAAATTCTATGAAAGAAAAATTCCGCCTCTAGATTTTCGTTCCCCTCTATCATTGAATCTCCCTTTACATACCTGGTCATGGCAGCTACCTGTTAGAATTGTCCTATATAAGTTATAATTAATTGTGATTGTAAAAATTAAGTTGACAATATAATTTTAGTTATAGGCAAACATTAATAAGCTCAATATTATTGTGATCTAATTATTATAAGTTGTACATATTTTACGTTAGATTAGTGTGGACTGATAATAAGATCAATAATAGATTGTTCTTAATTCCTCATTACTCTAATATCTTGCATACATTCTTTTATATCTTTCCATTTAATCTCTATTCTTATCACTCGAGTATTCATAGAGTTCACTAACTCTTCCATTCGATCTAATCATGTCTCATCCTCCATTAATTGATGAAAAAAATCAAAGCACTAATTGATATAATCATAAGAGAACTCTTCTCTAACTTTAACACTTCTTTCATAATGAATTAATGATATAACTATATTCATCATATTCCTATTTATATAAGTAGTTACCATTAACTAACTAACTATGCTAACTAATACAAAGTATACTAACTATTATAATTCCTATCAAAACTAGTACCTCTAATAACTAAAAATCAATATTTGCCCATGTCACACTTTGTTGATACTCAACAAAAAAAAAAATTTCTTGAGTTTTTATATTTTATAATATCACTTCGTCCTAAGACAAAGCTTTCTAGCTCTATCTCTGTATATATTTATATAATTAATATAAAATAAAGAACTACTAGACAAATTAAAAGTAATAAACTCATTTATTAAATGCCTTGCACATGCATTCTTTATAGAATTAATTATTGTGTTATTGATTTTGAACTGAGCTCATTGAAGAAAAACATAAATACTAAACTATTGATCTTGGATAAGTAATTCAATTTTTGTCTTCTAAAAGTGGAGAACATATTACATCTTGAAACAAAAAAATAAGCTGGACCAATCTTTACTTTTTATAAGTGATATTTTCAAAAACCTGATTGTTTCAATGTTAAATCTTGATAACTGTTGAGAATACGAGATTAGACCAATCTTCCATTTAATGGTTGAGAGTTAAGATGATAACATGGCTTTTATAATTTAGTTAATACCGCTTTAGTTTTTTATAATTTAGCTATATATTAAGTCATATTAAATAATTTTTATTTGATGATGTATTCCTTTTATTGCTTAAAATTTATTTCACACTTTTTCATTATCAATAAAGTTTAATTTTCTTCTAGAATAATTGAAAAGGACATAAGACTTACAAATATGTTAATGATAGATGATAAAATTGAAAATACATATATTGTTTCTATATCATATATCAGTGGATTCATGTGTCAGTACTGTATGATAATATTTTTCATCATAATTTTTGTTTATATTTTGGGAATTATAAGCTTATTTAAAAAAAATACAACTATATATATATATATATATATATATGAAAACACATAAAGTTTGTATTTAGCAATAGAATAATAGATAGGATCATAAAAGTTTTAAAAAGAATATTGAATAAATCAACTTCACCATTTTGAGGTTTTGTAAAATGTTACTAAACTCAATTTATAATGTTAACAATGACTAGTTTTAAGACTTGAAGGAATATTCCATTAATAAAACTGGATGGAAATTAGTCAACATGGTTAAACGTAATGGAGTTTATATTTTTGGCAAAAATTGAGTTTAGTGTCTTGTTAAAAATCCTCAAAGTGGTATAGTATAATTTGTTCTTTTATAAATTTCCATTAGAACTAGACTTTTAAGTGTCTAATTGTTTGACATTTTTCCCAACGAAAATGGGCATTGGGGAGAAGGAAGATTTTTCTTTCTTTTAACAAACGTTTTTGGTGAGCGTGCCAAAACAAATTTGCGGTGAAGAAAATCATATCCGAACATATTGTAATTTGCTAATATTTCTTCACTTATATTCTAACCATCAAGAAACAAGAGGTACAAGCAGTTTCAATATTTTGAAGGCATTTAATTCATCCATTAGCACTTGGTAATTGGTACTGATACTGAACAGCCTGATCCTAATGAATGGATTTACTATAAGCACTTCACTTTGACAGCTTCTCAAATAATCTTTTAGGAAAACACAGAGAAATTAACAATGGTGGTTCCTATAACCAGACCGTAGTTTCAGATAGAAAGATTTGCTATGTCGAGCAAGTGTATGAGCAGCTATAAACTTGCATTTTTTAAATATATGTATTTAAACTCTTCTAAATTTAAAAACATTCCATTCTTCAAATTATATATACATATATATATGTGTGTGTGTGTGTGTGTGTGTGTGTGTGTTAGTGTTAGTTTAATCTGGTTGAGTTAGTTAAGAGGGAAGTGATTCAGTGTAATGGTACTGCATGTGGATAGGTTAACTGGTATATATACCAGACTCTGTTTTAGTACTCTGTATCTATAATTCATTCAGTAATCCATAGATTTTCGTTTCTCCATCACATTCTCTCTCTCTCTCTCTCTCACTCTCTGTGGCTGATACCTTACATGGTATCAGAGCTCTCCTTCTATGGAGAGTTCTTTCGCGCGCTCAGTCCAAGCATTCTCAAATCCAGTCTCCATTAAACTGGATAAAGATAATTTCTTGATCTGGAAACAGCAAGCATTGGCCAAGGTTACAAGTTGCAGAAGTTTATCAAAGGAGCAGATGAAGTGCCGAAGAAATGTGTGAATCAAGAAGATGAAGAACTCCAGAATTTCAGTGAGGAATATATGTCTTGGGAACAACAAGACCAACTCTTGTTGTCATGGCTATTATCTTCCATGAATGAAGCTTTAACGACAAGGATGGTTGGATGTGAACACTCGTATCAGGTATGGCAGAAGCTTGAGCAGTTTTTTGCTTCTCAAACAAAAGCTAGAGTGAAACAACATAGAGTGCAATTGAGGAATGTCAAGAAAACCAGTTCAGTTAATGCTTATTTGTTGCAAATAAAGAAACTTGTTGATACATTAGCTGCTGTTGGCTCACCTATCTCAACTGAAGAACATATAGAGGTGATATTTGATGGTATAGGAGAAGAGTATGATAGATTTTTAACGTCTGTCACGTCTAGAACTGATGCTTATTCAGTAACTGAGATTGAGACCTTATTAATGTCGCAAGAAGAGAGGTTGGAAAAGCACAAGAAAGCGACATCTGAGAATGTTGTTCAGCAAGCTAATCTTGCGCAGACCCAGCAAAAACAGGGTTATAGCCCTAGGCAGCATGGTGGATTTCAAGGCCAAGGAGGCAGAGGTGGTTATCAGTTCCGAGGAAGAGGTAGTTTCAGAGGAGGAAGAGCTTTTGGTGGCAGACGTGGTGGTAGATATGATTGGAATAGTGGAAGGTCTGGGAATCAGAATTGGAATGTGAACAGACCTCAATGCCAGGTCTGTGGAAAATTTAGACATCAAGCATGGTACTGTTACCACAGGTTTGACCAAAATTTTCCATCACCTTTCAATAATCAGCAGCAGCAGGTAAATCAGTCTGTGAACCAGAATTCAAAACGAAGTGGACCCATGACAGCGATGCTTGCAACACCTGAAACAGTACTTGACCCAATGTGGTACCCAGATTCGGGTGCCACTAATCACTTGACGCCTGATGAAACCAATTTGGTAGCAAAGTCAGATTATGAAGGCTCAGCACGAGTGCAGATAGGCAATGGAACAGGTTTGAGTATCCAGCATATAGGACATTCTCAGTTCTATCCATCCACAACTTCTTCTCACCCTTTATATTTGCATAATTTACTGCCTGTCCCAAAAATTCCGCAGAACCTTATGAGTGTCTCCAAGTTTGCACAAGACAATAATGTGTTTTTTGAGTTTCACCCAAATTTTCGTGTTGTTAAATCTCAGAATACCCAGCAGATAGTTATGCAGGGAATACTTAAAGATAGCCTTTATGCATTCGAGAATCTGAAGTTTCTTACTACACCCAATCTTCAAACAACCATTTCTGCTCATCATGCTACACTGTCAGCAAAGAAGACTATATCAGAAGACAAGTCATCACTCTTATGGCATAATAGATTAGGACACCCTTCCAAAAGAGTTGTACATAACATCCTTACAACTTGTAATATTCCCATCAATCCAAATAAAATTTCCGATGTTTGTCCAGCTTGCTGTTTGGGCAAATCTCATAGATTACCATTTCCCATATCTGACACTGTTTACTCTGACCCACTTGAATTGGTATGTTCTGATATATGGGGTCCATCCCCAATACCCTCTACTACAGGAGCTATATATTATATAAATTTCATTGATACCTATTCCAAGTTCACATGAATTTACCCACTACAGAACAAGTCGCAAACATTTTCAGTCTTTACTCATTTCAAAAGCATGGTTGAACTTCAAACTAGTCATAAAATCAAAGCTCTACAAACTGATGAAGGCAAAGAGTTCACTTCCTCTACTTTTCAAACATATCTAAAAGATTATGTTATAATCCATAGATTGAGTTGTCCATATACACATGAACAAAATGGCATTGCTGAACGCAAGCATAGACACATTACTGAAGCAGGTTTAACACTCCTAGCCACAGCATCTCTTCCATTACAGTTTTGGGAACAAGCTTTTACAACAGCCACTTATATCATTTACAGATTGCCCACTTCAGTTCTCAAAAACAAGTCACCATTAGAGGTTTTATTTCACATCAAACCAAACTATTACTTCATGAAAACCTTTGGCCGTGCTTGTTTTCCGTACCTAAGACCATACAACAAGTACAAGCTTCAGTTAGGTCACAGATGTGTGTCTTTATTGGCTACAGTTCTGATCATAAGGGTTATAAATGTCTTGCAGCTAATGGTAGGGTCTTCGTGTCTAGACATGTGGTGTTTGATGAGCATGTCTTTCCCTTTGAAAATACTCAATTCCTTCCTGCATCCAAATCATCACAAATCACGCTAATCCAGCCTATTCTTTCGATACCCATAACAGAACCCACTAGAACTCAGAATGTTCTGTCTGCTAATACTCATTCTAATTCTACGCCTTCACTGCAGTCTACTGATCCTCTTGTAGTACAGCCTACTATTCCTGTTGCTGGCACAGGTACAGCAATAGCACAGGATAGTGAACAGTTGCTGTCATCACAGCAGCACAACATTTCTTCTCAGAATACACATGGTATGATCACCAAGTCTAAGGCTCGTGTTTTTAAGCCGTGAGTATTTACAGCTGCAGTAGAACCAACCACCGTTAAGGCTGCTATGGCTCAGCCACAGTGGACAGAGGCTATGGATATGGAGTACAATGCTCTCATGAAGAATAACACTTGGACTCTAATGGAGTTACCTCTAGGCAGACTGGCTAAATGGGTCTTCAAACTGAAGTACAATCTTGATGGCAGTATTCTAAAGCATAAAGCACGGCTGGTAGCAAAGGGGTTTCATCAAAGAGAAGGTTTTGACTTTTCTGAGACCTTCAGTCGTGTTGTTATACGCTGAATTGTGAGAGTCGTCCTAACAGTGGCTCTAAGCAAGGGCTGACCTATGCATCAAATAGATGTGAACAACGCATTCTTAAATGGAGACTTGCAGGAAGAAGTCTACATGGAACAGCCCCAAGGATATGTTCAGGGAAATGGAGAGTTGGTTTGCAAGCTCAACAAAGCTCTATATGGGCTCAAACAAGCACCCAGAGCTTGGTTTGAGAAACTTGCTACTTCTTTATGTGACTTCGGTTTCCTGCAAACGAAATGTGACAGCTCTTTATTTGTAAGGTTTTCTACTAGCTCCACGACTTGTCTTGGCTATGTGGATGACATAATCATCACAAGGAGCTCTCAAACTGAGATTTCAAATCTGATAAGCAGTCTCAATTCATGATTTGTTCTCAAAGATCTTGGTCAGTTGAGCTACTTTTTAGGCATAGAAGCCAAAAGAACTGCAGGTGGTGGACTACATCTATCTCAGAGCAAATACATATCAGCTTTGCTTACCAAAGCTAATATGTAGCTGGCCAAATCAATGCCTACACCTATGGCAGCTACTGAGAAGTTATCTGCACATGTAGGAGATCCAGTTCAAGACCCTAAACTCTACAGAAGCATAGTTGAAGCACTGCAGTATGTTACCATTACTAGGCCTGAAATAGCATTTGTAGTTAACAAAGTTTGCCAATTTATGCATAATCCATTACAAACACATTGGAAGGTTGTGAATCGGATATCAAGGTATTTAAATGGAACAAGACATTATGGGCTGCATCTTCGAAAGTCACGTAATCTAGACTTAATTGCTTTCTGTGATTCGGACTGGGGATCAGACATAGATGATAGGAGATCCACATCTAGGATGTGTGTATACTTGGGGTCAAACTTAGTGTCTTGGCTGTCGAAGAAGCAGCATGTTGTGTCAAGGAGTAGCACTGAGGCAGAATATCAGAGCATGGCTGCTGCTGTTGCAGAATTGGCATGGTTAAAGTCTCTTCTGACTGAACTCAGAATTCAGATAATTAAGACTACAACCATCTACTGTGACAACTTGAGTGCAATATTACTTGCTGCAAACCCCATGTTACACTCAAGGACCAAGCATTTTGAACTAGATCTTTATTTTGTCAGGGAGAAAGTAGAACAAAGACAGGTGGATGTTCAACACATACCATCAAAGCAGCAGGTTGCTGATTTACTTACCAAAGCTGTCTCAAACTTACACTTCAACACATTGAGATACAAACTCAGAGTGGAAGACAACACCACTCTGAGTTTGCAGGGCAGTGTAAAGGGAAGTGTTAGTTAGAGTTAGTTTAATCTGGTTGAGTTAGTTAAGAGGGAAGTGACTCAGTGTAATGGTACTGCATGTGGATAGCTTAACTGGTATATATACCAGACTCTGTATTAGTACTCTGTATCTGTAATTCATTTAGTAATCCATAGATTTTGGTTTCTCCATCACATTCTCTCTCTCTCTCTCTCTCTCTATGTGGCTGATACCAGACAGGATCTAATAAATATTTTAGTTGATCTATTTAACTATCTATTAAGTAAGACTAATTCAGTCTATATAAATTTATTATATTAATTATTATAATTAGATGTATTAAATGGGCCATGAATTCATTGATCTAATTGTTATCCTTACTAAATCCTTAATTTAATTTTTCAGATATTATGTCGTCATCACTTTAATTCTAAAATAATATCAACATCAATTTAATCCCTGAATCATATAAGATAAGGAGTAAAATAGTCTTCCAACTTCACCAAGATTGTATGATTGAAATGGATTAGATTGGATTACGCAGGTGCAGAAGACCGTGGCAATGAAAAAGAGTTGGAGAATTTAAGCCCTACATGCCATGAAAGTGTTTGAAGAAATTATAGAGAATAAATGAGAAAGATGAGGAACGAAGAATAATGAATTCAAAATTGTATTGCTATGTAAAGTCACGATACAGTACCTATATATAGTTCACTTTCCAATTACATTAACTCTTAATTATGGATTTAAATCATCTGTTCTTTTTTTTTAATTCTGTCACTTAATTAAATTTTAATAATTCAATCAATAAATATTTAAATTAAAAAAATTAATATTAATTAACAAAAACATATTTTTTTATTAAATTATTAAATTTAATTAGAAAAAACAAAATTAAAAAACAGAAAATTTAAATTCCTTGTCATTCCAACCACTACACATGGACTAGAACATAACATTTTGATGCCAAAGCATTGTTAAATAAATATATATTAAACAATCCCACTTTGAAAAGACAACAGAGGGGACCCTGCCTTGTATTTTGTTGGCTAACCTGTCTTTGATAACCACCCATCATCATCGATGTATACAAGATTGACCCTACGCTTATCCTTTTTAGTATATCTAAAATTTAATAAATTATATTATAAATATACGTCATTTTTAACATATAAATATTAATATAATAAAAATAAATTATATATTTAAATATAAAAATTATAATTTAATTTTTAAAAGTTATATACTATTGTTGTTCTCATTACAAGTACATATTTTATATCTGTAACCCATATTAACGGACAATGGATCACTTAACCAAGCATGGGTACATATTTAATTAAAGTACACACAAAATCAATTTTTACACAAAGATATCAACCAATAGATGCCAAACCAAAATAAATATTCAAGCAGTATTATCTTATAATTTTAACAGGCACCAATAAAATGCAGCCAACTTAATTTGCTACCCCGTACGGGCACGAGGGTGATTTTGAAGGAACTCAACAAAACCATCCACGTATAGGTCATGAAGTTCCTTGTCAGCAAATATCTTCTTCATCTTCCTTGCATTCTCCTTGCAGCACTTCCCCTCTTCTCCACTAATCATCTTCACCAATGATTCAGCAACCGAGCTTCTGGTAAAAGACCCATCTTCCTCGTTTCTTGGTATCTCAATCCCTACCTGTTTCTCCTTCAAAGCCATGGCATTTAGGCCTTGGTCTATTACAAACGGTAACATGGCAAGTGGACGCCCAAAGCGTAGGGCCTCTATGGTCGAACCCCAACCACAATAGACAAGAAACACCCCACTCTGTCATGATCCAAAATCTTCAGCTGAGGGGCCCAACTCGTCCAAACAACGCCACGATCTTTGGTTCTGCTCTCGAACCCATCATCAGGAAGTGCAATTTCGCTGTTACACTGTTTCCTCAGAGCCCAGAAGAATGGCAACCCAGATAGCTCCAACCCATATGCTAACTCTGTCACATGTTCTTGGCTCAGTGTCACCTCGCTCCCAAGCGCAACATAGACCACAGATTCTCTATCTTGCTTCTTAAGCCAGTTGCTGATTGCAGGCCAGGTCTCGTCTCCGTCTTCTTCGGTGACTCGCGTCGGAGGAGGCAACAACCCCAGCGGGACCACCGGCTTCCGGTGAAGCTCCCCGAAGAGTTTCAACCACTCGGATTCTATTTCCCCGCAGCTTCGCACGGTAAATACGTCACAGCCGGCGATGACCAACCCGAAACGATACACGTCCGAGACAGCTGAAGCGTTGACTTCAATACGGTCGAACATGGTTTTTGCATCGTAGAGTCGAAAAGATAATGTCGTGGGGAATGGGACCCAGCTGGGAGGGACGGTGAAATCCTCCGGCTTTGTTCGTGGGTCGTCGCCGTTGATCATCGCCGTCGATGACGGCCCAAAGAAGCACAGGGTCCACGCAGTAACAATGGAGAAGCAGGCGCGCGAAACGCCGAGTCTGGCGGTGATAGGTGGTAACCAGTGAGGAGCAAAATCGTGGATGATCCAATCCGGTGTTGAGGTTTCTAGGAAACGAGCCAGAAGTCCCTCTAACCCATCGTGGGCTTTCTTAAGGAAGGGGACTTTGTGGTATGGCACGTCAATGGTGGCTTCTGCGTTTTGTGGGAGGTTATCTTGGTGTGGCCATGAAAGCTCCACGAGTTCTATTTTTGAGGCTGTGTACGGAGGGAGCCTTGGGAGGCGATCGATATTTCGTGGGGTGGAGATGAAGGAAACGCGATGACCCTTTTGAGCAAGAAGCTTGGCCAGCTCAAGGAATGGAATTATGTGGCCAAAGGCCAGCCATGGGAACATTGCTATGTGAAGCTTGCCATTGTTGGTGGTAGCCATGGATGTGGAAATTTGATTGTTTGGTAGTAACCCGTGCTTAAGCATAGCCAAAGAAACAGAACTTAAACTGACAAAGAACTCGTAGATGTTGAAGCCATTTTTAAATAAAAAAAAAAAATTGTGCTAGCAATTTCCGGTTAGGAATAATATAGTAAAATTCTCTCCAAATGACGAATTCAGAATTCATTCATTATCAATTAAATTACATAAAATAAAAAAGACTCTCATAAATGTAGAAGTGTATAACTTGTTAACCACCCTTTTCTTTAATTAGAGTCAATATTACCAAACGTTATAATTATCAAAGTACTTATTTAGTTTGTTAGTGAGTATTACCCTTTTATTGAAGCTTGCCGTTAGTGTTAGCCATGGATGTGGAATGCAGTGTGTGGAACGACGTAGATAAGGTTTTGATTCTTATATCACGTTATATTTGAGTTTAAAATTAATTATTATTAAATGAAGTTATCCAACAATATATAAACAGCATTTTAAAAATTAAAACAGGCAATATGAGACTTTAACAAGACTAACACTTTGGATTTGAGGTGATGATTAGGTAAAGTCCTCTCTAAAATAACAATTCTATAATTGGAATATAGATAATACATTTTACCGTCTGCTGATTACCATGCATCACTGCAGAAATTCAATGTTGTTAGAGGTTGAAGACAACTATTTTGGCTCTCTGATATCATATAGAGATATGAAAGATCGGAATCTGTATTACATTATACAAGTGACGATTATAGGGTATATAAATATATAAGATACATAAGACAATTACAATTTGAAAATTGAATCTCCAATATTAAAGGAAAAAATCAATTATAAATATTAATTAAAAATAATTAGTCTAATATTTAGGAGGAGAATATTCGGTCAATATTCCAATAGTCTTCACTATACACCAATTGTACATAAGATTCGTGGTGGACTGGGAAGGCGATTTCAGAACCGCAATCATATCTGTTAGATTTAATATACGGAATAATAGATGATTGAATGAATTCAAAATGCACTAGAAATGAAACGACAACTACCAATTTATATTTTGGTAGCTTTAGTAGGATATGAAATTAATAGAGAATGAAATTAAAATTTATCTAAACAAAATATATTTTTTTATAAAAAAATAAATTTTTACATATATATATAAAAAGCAATGTTCAAGCTTAATTTTTTTCTTTTAACTTGATAACAATAAATGTTGTCACTAAAATTAAAAATATGAAACAATGTTCTATTTGTGAGCAAAAACTTTAAATGTGTACATTGCCATATAAAACGTAGGTATAATATAGACATTAAAATTTTAATCATTTTGCCTCTTCTTTAAAATTTAATAATAACACCCTCTATTATACATAAGATTTAATTGATGAGTTAAATTTAATATGGATAATAGTTGTTATTTTTGTAAAATTAATAAGAGAATCTTGAGAGATGAAAAATCAAATTTCATTTCACAAGTATGGAATCACAATCCTACTTTTAGGAGAGAATGAATTTCATATTTCATCCTTGATTTTGTAAAATAAAAGATAAAATAAAATTACCATTAATTCTTTATGCCAACAAACTTAAAATTCTCTCATTCCATGTGTTGTAAGGTGGTGAGCCTGAAACAAAAATAATAGCACATATAATGCAGAAATATAAGAATAAGTTACACAAGATATTAATGTGATTCAGCTTATAGTTCATGTTCACGGATAAAGGCAATAATTAAATTTTATTATAAAATATAATAAAAAATAGAAAAATAGTCTCACTTCAATCAAAACTCATTTTTTATACACTCAAAATATTTCATAGTATTTTTTCAACGATGTATGTACTCTGAATTTGAAATAAATTATAAAAGGATGACATGTTACGAACTAACACAAATTGTGCAAGTGCTTTTCAAGTGCTGCCATCAAGTGGCTCCAGATATTGACATTTATAAGCCTTCCATTGCTTTATCAATAATACTGTGTTCTTTTCTTCTCAACAAAGAGTGGCATCGTGGAACGCATCCAAAACCAAATGACTTCTTGTCTCTACATGCAATTATTGAAACCTTACAGAAGCATCGGCTTCTACTGATCAATCATGAATGCTATCAATCCTCACGATAGACTTTGTTCCATTTAAGGCATGGCGGCTTAAAGTCAAGCCACCTGGGACTCATTTGGATAAAATTATAAAAAAAGATTACTTTTTTTTTTTTATATTTTTTAATAATTTTAAAAAATAATTTTAGATTAATTTAGATACAATACTTAAAAAATATTTTTGAATAATAAAAAAATATTTAAATTTATTTAAATAAAAGACAACAAAAAATTTTTTATAGTAAAATTATTAAAAAAAATATTTAAAAACATTTTTTTAAACTATTAAATGTAATGAAATAGGTTGATAGTTTAAGAATATTTTTTTTAAGTTTATTATAGTCATAGGTGTCACGACCATTTCTAGAAGTCTGGCACAAAGGAATGACGATAAAATTAAGAAAAATAAAACTATCATTAATAATTATTTGACAGGAGAAATTATTGAAAAAACCTTTAAATAGAAAGAAAATTAGTTTGTGAAATCAGATTGAATTTGAGAGTTGATTTATGTTTAGTGAATGATAAAAACTTAATTATAAGACAGTAACCTTAAGTTGATTATGTAAATTATTAATAGCTTAAAAATATATTTAATTTATCCTTTAAAAATAAAATAGTAACAGAATTTAATTTTATTACCTTAAGTTGATTATGTAAATTATTAATAGCTTAAAAATATATTTAATTTATCCTTTAAAAATAAAATAGTAACAGAAATTAATTTTTTTAAAAAAATTAAATAAAAATATTTATAATTTTAAGTTACACAGATCACCTACATAATTCACAATGAAGAATCAAAACCGCATAATTCGTGCATAAAATAATTGTGAATTATCTAATTTTAATTTATGAGTTTTTAAATGTTAAAAAATAAGTTAATTTTATTTGTTAAGGAAAACTTTAAACGAATGATAATTTATTTAAAAATGGGAACAAATTGGAAAACGATTTTTGATCAAAGTCAGAGATGGCATATGGCCACACAATTGATTTCTATGGACTTAACCGATATCAAAGATGGCACATAGCCATAAAATCAACATTATTAGCCAGCGCAGAACTCAGTGGACCGTAAATTTATTTCGTTTTTGTCACAACATGTTATTCATAAAAATATCTATAACAAAACAAAAGCAAAAACAAATAGAAATCAATATGTAATTTTAAGGATAAAATATCATTTATACTCTTAAAATTTATTTTAATATTAAATTATTCTCTTAAAATTCTTTTTGCCTCACTAAATTCTCTAAATTTTAATTTAACTTAAAAATATTAATTTTATTATTAAATGAAACGAAGATCACCTTACATGCACTCTACGTGATTCACATGCACATCACATGACTGTTAAATTAGAAGACCTTATAAGATAAAATATAATTTATATCCCTAAACTGGATGTTAATATCTATTTTATTTAATAAAAAAATTAATATTTTTTAGTTAAACTAAAATTTAAGAGAATTTTATGAGATTAAATTTTTTAAAAGGATTTTTTTAAAAGGATAATTTAATTTTAAGATTTCAATAATATAAATTATATTTTACCCTAATTCTAAAAAACGTAAATACACAAATCACATGCGGCAATGAATTTGAGTTCATTATGTTACATTTGGGTGACTTTCGCTTCTACTCATATTCATGCTTGCCGTTCCCCTTTTTTTTTTCGGCAGAGAAAAGTTAAAATAATGTTTTTTTTCAAGCTTTTTTCTTTTTTTTTTTACGGAAAACTAAAGCAAAGCCACAATGCGAATGAAAGGAATGATACCCAAATATGCAGTAAATTAAAACAAATAATACCATTACACATAAGAGCACAAATGGCACAAAAATTTGCTCTTCTTAAGCTTGCCAAAATTGAACATCTACATTATCTACACGCATGCACATTGCTGGAACCTTGCCAAATTTTTTTTTTATTCATAGGTCCCTTTTAAAGTAGCATCTCATAATAAAAACTAAGTAGGAGATTCCAACTTATTAAAGCAATGCCATATCCTTGTGCTGCCAAGAAAGCTCCAAATTCCAATTGGTCCCGATTTCAGGGAGCCAAACACCAGTAAGTTCCTTTCTCTGCCTCGCTCTGTTTTCTCCACCGTTCTCAACTCCATATCTGCCAAACTTTCTCTTTTAAGTGTATATATATGTATTTTTTTCAGAGTGTTTTGCCCTCTTTTTTCTTGAGAACCTTTCTGCTCTCTATGCCCCCAAAGTCTTCTATCTCACTCTCTTGTGCTCTGCATTCGCAGATTTTCATAACCATGTTGTGCAAAAATGGGCTATGCGTTTATATAAAGAGTGATACGGAAATGAATCGAGTAATCTCTTCCTTTGTCCAAAAAAAGAGACATTTCTAGTTTGCATGGTCCAATCATTAATCTTGAAAATTTCTACAATAAAATTAATAAGTCACTGATATAGTCCCCTCATGATTCCGCTATTTCTCAAATTGTTGTAGCTGCCAGGAGTAGGGGTAGTGGGTTTATAACTGTAGGAGGTAGTTCTAAGTCTATTCAGGTCCTCTCTATCTTTTTCGTTGCTGCAATTCTTGAGCTGTGCACACTGTTCACCAGCAGTGGCGGTTACGTGATGCAGGATTGAGGCTTCTATCTGCAGAGGCTTGAGGATTCCCTTGGTCAAATTAAGATCCTAGCCTAATGGACTTAGCACAAAGGCGTGGGGTTTTTTTTTTTTTTTTTTCCTTTTGCCTAATTATTGGTTTTCTTTCCTTTTTTTCTTTTAAAGATGTTCAGGGTTAGATAAATTAAGTCGTGTGTCTAAGTGATCAATTTTATTTTATTTTTTAATTTTTAAGATAATTTATGAACTCTTTTCCATTTATTCATCATATTTTTATTTTTCTTAAATATTTTTTAATTTTTGAATTCAAATATATATATATATATATATAGTTATTTTTGGATTTTTAGACAAAATGAAATGTTTACAATGAGGTCATGAAAAACAAAATGTATGTGTAGTCAAAATATATATCTAGTTATATACTTAAAGGATTAACAATGTATTGTTAATTTTATTTTATTTAAGTGATATGCTCATAAAAATCAAATTTTAACTTGAGTGATTAGAGTACAATGGTTAAGTTATATTATTTAAAACGTAGATTATTTAATTAATGAAGTTTATGTGAATAAGATTTCTAATAGAAGAAAAAATAAAAACATAAAATATAATTTTTAATAAAAATAAAAATATTTTTATCAGAAAATTATATTAAAAAGTAATTCTTCTTTCACTTTTTTTAAAACCCAAGACCATTAGTTTCTAAAAAAAATAAATATATTTTTTTAATTTATAGTTCTTTAAAAAATTATATCTAAATATATTTAAAAATATATAAAAATATTTTTTTAAAAAAAATATTTTTTAAAAACTAAATATATCGGAATGCATTTCTAATTTAGTCTGTAGAATGAAAATGAAATGAAATTGTGGTTCGTCCATGCCAAACAAATTAGACGTTGCTATGAAAGCTATGCATGGCTGCTCGTCAGTCATATATTGAAAACCGCTCTTTTCACTTGGCTATGGTGAGTAGATTTAGAAAGTGATTTTGAGACACCGTCATTCAGCGTTACGATGGAGTGACATCCATCCTAGAGGATATACGGTTCTTAATTAATTTACAAATGTTTAATTCACACTTTTTTTTACACTATTCTTTTAAATTTTTTTATTCGAAAAAAGAAAAATAAAAAATATGTTGAAATATGAGTAGCTTTTATTTTATTATAAAAAGATCATCTAAAAATAATGTAATAAAAATGACATATATAAATAACGTTATCATAATTAATTAGCTCAAGTTCTTGATTCTTGAAGACTAAAAAGGAAAATTCTTGATTCTTGTTCTTTTGTTGTTTTGCTATCGGCTTTTGGTCTTTGCCTTTTTGGTGGATGAGACAATAATTGTATTGGCCCATCGTCTGCCTAAACGAGCTTGTTCGATTTCTTCTTTATGTGTTCAGGGCTGAATGTTCTGTTTTCTTTTTTTTTTTTCATTGGAGGGCCAAAGCTCAAGAAAAAAGAATCTACACCGCCAGTCGAACGATATTTTTCATAAGTAATTAACGATTAAGATATTTTTTTACTTTATTTATTTAGTAATAATCATATTTATTTTGTGAATTATTACTATTTTTAAAAAAATTAATTTAAATAAATAATAATGATTCACATAATTAATATGATTACTATTAAATAATATAAAATAAAAAATATCTTACTCTTTAAACATTTAAAAATCTTTCAAGACATAAATATTACAGTAACAAATAGTAGATTTGAGATGCCTTTAGGCTAATCCTAAATTTTTAACCCTGAATTCTAGTCCAAACTCTATTTAACATGATTCTTTTAATCTATGAACTAACGGATAGATACGTTAACTTAATCCGTGAATTTTATTTTTTTTATTTTTTAATATTTTTAATGATATATTTTATCTCTAATTATATAACTTAATTTTAAATATGTGTGATTTTTTTTATCAAATTCTCAAAATATGTAAACATCAAACAAATAAAACAACATTAATAAAAAAATAAAATAAAATAAAATAAAATAAAAAATAAAAGACCACATAATGATTCAGTATAACTCATTTAACTCACATGTTAAACAGATCAAGCTTACTGACCTACATCTATACAGTTGACATTTTAACCAACAAACCCTCTACTTTAAAGGGTTAAACAGATCAGCTCACGGATCTTTGACCTGTTTACCCAACTCCCTTATTGATACAACAACTACATTTAAACTTCAGACATTTTACTCTTTAAAAGATTTCTCTTCATGAGTATTCAGTGATATTCACCTAATATATGCCGCGAACATTTTGTCTTAAGTGAACAGCACCATGACCCTACTAGCCACAACCGGCAATGCTTGAAATTGGCTAGCTAGCTAACGTCTAGCCCCGTTGTAACCTTTCTGACCATCCATGATCCATCTCCGAAGTGTACAAAAGCAAAGGGGATAGGGACGTCACCGAACCAAAGCTCAGTTTTTATACTCTCAATTTTGTTTTAATATTTACAATCATCTTCTCTATGTTATGTTACTATTAATAAATTCTAAAATATTCATGTAATTTATGATATAATATATTTGTTTTGTTTCAATAATACTCTTATAGTCCTCTTGCTTATAAAGTGCTAATAAATAAAAATTGACAATTTTTACTATAAGCTATATATCTATAGAAATATATTATTTTTTAGTCCCGTATTATTTTGATTATTATTATTAGTAGATTGGAATCAAGCAATACGTTTTAATTATTTTTTCCATGAGCATTATGTTTTCATTTTGATGACATAGCTTTTTTTAAAAAAAAATTTATTAAAATCACCGAATAAATTTGTGGGCTCACGTGCACAAATTGGGACAAATGCCAACAATAAAAATTGAAGAAAATAACCCTCTTACGTAGCCCCAAAAAAAAAAAAAAATTGAAGAACTGAAAACAAAAAAAACCCCATATACCTAGTAAAGTGGATACCGTGAAAAAGTAAAAAACGCTCTGAATAACAGTGCATTAGAGCACGCCATGTCCCATGTTGATTGTCGGAGCTTGAGGACAGCATCATTTAACTGGAATGTTCCTCTGGGGCAAATATTTGTCCACTTATAGAGTAATGCCATCAACTCTCTTTCAATTTACAGAGCACTCATGTATAGCAATCTAGTGACAATAGGCCAATAACCCAGTAGACAGGGAAGAAGGGACCCGGGTTTACTGAAGATGAAAGCAGAAGAATCAGGGTCTGAAGGAGCTTCTGGTGGTGGTTCCCATGTGCTCATCTTTCCCTGTGCAGCGCAGGGTCATGTAAAAGCCATGCTTAAGCTGGCCGAGCTTCTTGCCCTTTCGGATCTTCACGTTACCTTCCTCAACACCGAACACATCCATCGCCGCCTCCTGCGTCTCGGCCATATCCAAGCTTGTTTAGCATGCTATCCTACTCTCCAGTTCAAGACCATCCCTGATGGCCTCCCTGCAGACCACTCCCATCTCGGAAACCAGTTATGGGAAGTTTCACGGTGGCTGAAGTTACACGCCAAACCTTTTTTGAGAGAGATTCTGGTCTCAGAAAGCCCCGGAAAACCAAGGGTCACTTGCATCATAGCTGATGGATACCTAGGAGGCCTCACCGCCGATGTAGCAGATGAGCTTGGTTTACCAATCATTCATTTTCGAACCGTTAGTTCTTGCTGCGTCTGGGCTTATGTCTGTGTTCCAAAGCTCTTCGAATGCAACGAACTTCCCATTAGAGGTAATCAACAAGGATTAATCTTTTCGCAGCAATATCTGATGTGACAACTAAACAAATTAATGTTAAAAAATAGCATAAAGCAATTTTATCGTTGTTGAAGTAGAAATCTAGAAGCAAGGCCCAGAATGTCTAGCTCACTATACTATCTATATGTTCGGCAAAAATCTAATAGCAAAATTGACACTGTTGGCTGAACTTGGAATTGAAAATGTGTGCAGGGGATGACGACATGGATCGAGTCATAACCAATACCCCAGGTATGGAAAACCTGCTTCGTTGTCGAGACCTCCCAAGTTTCTGTCGAGGAATTGACACGACACAGATTCCTCTGGAGTCTGTTGTTTTTGAGACCCAACAAATGCTTCGAGCCCGAGCTCTCATACTGAACACATTCGAGGATCTAGAAGGCCCTGTCTTGTCCCAGATTCGTCTCCACTTTCCCAAAGTCTACACGATTGGCCCTCTTCACGCACTCTTGAACTTCAGAAAGATGGCATCCCATAAATCGCCTCCTTCAACCACCAACAGTCTCTGGGAAGTGGATAGAAGCTGCTTGGCATGGCTTGACTCTCAACCGTTGAAATCGGTGCTATACGTGAGCTTCGGCAGCATCACCGTCATGACGAGGGAGGAGCTCATGGAGATTTGGCACGGTTTGGTGAATAGCAAGAAGCGGTTCCTTTGGGTCATACGGCCGGACATGGTGGCCGGAAAAGAAGGTGATGACCAGACACCGGTAGAGCTGGTGGAGGGGACCAAGGAGAGGGGTTTCATGGTGGGGTGGGCTCCACAAGAGGAGGTGCTAGCCCACCAAGCCATTGGTGGATTCCTGACACACAGTGGGTGGAACTCGATCTTGGAGAGTGTTGTGGCTGGGGTGCCCATGATTTGCTGGCCTTACTTTGCGGACCAGCAGATAAACAGCAGGTTTGTGAGTGAGGTTTGGAAGGTAGGGTTAGACATGAAGGATGTTTGTGACCGGAACATTGTGGAGCAGATGGTGAATGATCTCATGGTGGAAAGAAGAGAGGAGTTCGTGAAATCAGCTGAAGCAATGGCAACGTTGGCCGAGAGAAGTGTCATTGATGGTGGGTCCTCTTTCACTAATCAGGACCGTTTGATCGAGTACATAAAATCATCCAGCAAAAAATTAGGCACCTGAGATAGGTACTTCATTTAACGATATATAATAGATCATATCATAAATGAATATTACTCTTTAAAAAATAATCACGTATGTTAACTTTTAATTAAAGTTTCTATGTAAACATATATTTATCTAAATATTTATAGTTATTCAGCCAAGAAAATCATTGATAATTGCCATGTCCACTGAGGTGGTTTGTTGCGTGCCTGGCCCAAATCAAATTTGGACTTATGAAGCTTCCTTGCCCATCTGGTAGCTAGTGTACTATTTCTTTCTTCAACCAGGGCCTTGGCCCAAGGCCATCGTTTCTAATTTGAAAACATTCATGTACTCCTCTGATCTCAATTACCATATCTGTTACTTACAAGAAAAAATCTCGAGGCTAACTAACTTGTCCAAAGTGCAATGAAGGAGTGCATTCAGCAGTAGGCAATCTTTCAATTTTGGGCACGATATGTTTTTTCTCTTCTACAATTTGTGGATGCCAAACTCGCCAAGGATCTTCAAGACTTCAAGGTGGAACAAATCCATTGCATGCCTTTTGGGAAATTACGCAACTAACACTCATTGGTATCATCAACTAAAGATCTTGTATGTCCTTTTCACCCTCAGAATCTCACTGTGTCTCTCTCTCTCTCTCTTCAAGTTGGTGCCCCACCTTGAATTTTGATCATCATAACTGGTCAAAACTAGGCAGCGTGCCAAGAAACAGTACTGAAGGGAAGAATTGGATAATCTTTGTTGTTTTGATTTCACAATGCAATTGTGTTTTGCTCCTAGCTTGTTAAAAACAAAGAGGGTCCCCATCAATAGAGATGCTTCTGTTGACTCAAATACTTCAAAACTTCATTGGATTTCAGTTAAGCGCACTTCCCTAACTGAAGTGACATGGGTGACTTGGTGAGGTTGGTGGGGTTTTAGATTAAAGCCTTTATAATTTGCCAAGAAAAAAACAAAAGACACATTATGGGGTTTGGTACTTTGGTTCACCAACTTAACCATGTGTGCCCTCTTCAACTACATTTCTTTAAGCTCTTTCTTTCGTGTGTGATGGTGACCGGATAACGAGGGAAGATAAACTAAACTGTTAACAGAGTTTGGATTTAGTTAACAACAGAGTTTGGGTTTGAGGTAGGTGAACCTGTAGTTCATTTTGAGTCAATAAATAACAAAATTTGCGGGTAATTAGAGGATTAACAACATATTATTAATTTTATTATCTTTTACTTTCTATAAGTAGTATAGTTATAAAGATTAAATTTTAACTTGAGTAATTAGGGTACAATGATTAAGTTACATTATTTAAAACATAAATTACTTAATTAGAGAAGTTTATGTAAATAGGATTTGTAAGAGAAGAAAAAATAAAAACATGGAATATAATTTTTAATAAAAGTGAAAATATTTTTATTAGAAAATTATATTAAAAAATAATTTTTCTTTTACTTTTTTTAAAAGCTACGATCATTAGTTTTTTTAAAAAATAAATATATTTTTTAATTTATATTTTTTTTTAAAAGATTACATTTAAATATATTTAAAAATATATAAAAATATTTTTTTTAAAAAATATTTTTAAAAAACTAAATATATCCGAATGCATTTCTAATTTAGCCTCCAGAATGAGAATGAAATGAAACTATGTTTCGTCCATGCCAAACAAATCAGAAGTTGCTATGAAAGCTGTGCATGACTGCTCGTCAGTTATAAATTGAAAACCGCTCTTTTCACTTGGCTATGGTGAGTAGATTTAGAAAGTGATTTTGAGACACCGTCATTCAGCGTTACGATGGAGTGACATCCATCGTAGAGATTATACGGTTCTTAAATTAATTTACAAATGTTTAATTCACATTTTTTTTTACACTATTCTTTTAAATTTTTTTTATTCGAAAAAGGAAAAATAAAAAATATTTTGAAATATGAGTAGCTTTTTATTTTATTATAAAAAGATCATCTAAAAATAATGTAATAAAATGATATATAAATAACGTTATCATAATTAATTAGCTCAAGTTCTTGATTCTTGAAGACTAAAAAAACTTGATTCTTTTTTTTTTTGGTCATTAAAAATTCTTGATTCTTGTTCTTTTGTGGTTTTGCTATCGGCTTTTGGTCTTTGCCTTTTTGGTGGATGAGACAGTAGTAATTGTTTTGGCCCATCGTCTGCCTAAACGAGCTTGTTCGATTTCTTCTTTATGTGTACAGGGCTGAATGTTCTGTTTCTTTTTTTTTTTTTTTTTCATTGGAGGGTCGAAGCTCAAGAAAAAAAGAATCTACACCGCCAGTGGAACGATATTTTTCATAGGTAATTAAAGATTAAGATAGTTTTTATTTTATATTATTTAATAATAATTATATTTATTTTGTGAATCATTATTATCTTTAAAAAATTTTAATTTAAATAAATAACAATGACTCACATAATTAATATGATTATTATTAAATAATATAAAATAAAAAAAATATCTTATTCCTTAAACAATTAAAAATATTTTAAGACATAGATATTACAGTAGCAAATAGTAGATTTGAGATGCTCTTAGGCTAATCCAAATTTTTAATCCTAAGTCCTAGTCCAAACTCTATTTAATGTGTGTTTAGATTTTTTTTAAATGATTTATAATTAAAATTTTATTAAAAATATTTTTTAAAAATAATATTTTAAAAAAATTAATCATATTTACCATCTAATCCGCACAAAAGTTCCCCTCCTGAAAGGTGTATCTCTCCTTTCTCTTCCATACTACTACATAATGATATTGTGTCTTCTAGTCTACAATGAAATTATCATATTTTAGTTAAAATATATTTAAAAAACTAATAAAATTTCATTTGATATTGATAGAAATTGTACTTTTAGTTAAGACTTGTGTTTTTACTTAGTAGTTAGTTAATAGTATAAATAAGATCTAAGAGATCTAATTGAGTCATTAAAATAATTACATGATTATAAAGGTATAAAATTAAGGATCATGTGAGAGACTAAAGAATAAGGTTCTCTAGATTGATCATTTGTATCTATTGTGTTTCTATTAATTGGTGCTTTCATTTTTTTTATATTCATCAATGAAGGAAGAATCATACATAGATGCATTGAAGGAAAATTTGTGTGAAACAGAAAAAGATTTTTGCAACACCATCAATCGGCAAAACTCGATTGACACAAAGTTGATGAGAGTAGAAAATTCTCCGCAGCACATGAAAGAGATGCTATGCAAGATGATGTATGGGGAGTATGTTGTGCCCATCGGTGAAAATGGTCTGAGAGAGGGACAAATTGAAGAGTCTTATCAAATGCAAGAAGATGCTACGTCAAAGTGGCAAGAAAGCCAAAAAAAGAGGAGGCAAGATCTTTGAGAAAGCCTTGCAGATTGTATGGATGCATGCAGAGAAGCTCGCTTCAAACGGTGGTGTAATCCGTGTAGTTTTGATGTCCAACTGGGTAGGAGGTGTGTTTTCAAGAAGCTGGGTTGAATTAACAAAATTGGAGGAAGGGTTTCATTCTTTTATTTCTGCTGTCCTTGGAACTGCAAATGGAGGCAACGTCGACACTGATGAAGGCACATGGATTTGGGAATTCTTGGTGTCCACTCTATGACAACATTCACAAATGGATTTCCATGATACAGGTAGAGGTTTGATTACGTTGTAAACAATAGGACAATGAAAATGGTGAATGGGAATTTGACTTTGAATTTTCCGATGATTGAGATAAGGGTCCATGCATCTTCCTGACTTCAGTATTTCTCCTTATTAAGACCCTCAAAAGCTATGTTCTAAAGGAACTCATTGGGGTTGTTGCATTGATTACTCAATGGAAATATCCTCTGCTAATGGCTGCAAGACTAGTTATTTTTCCTCTGGCTGCAGATTGTACTACAATAATAAAGCCACTTGAATTGGCACTTGTGACTTGTTTGGAGCTGGTAAAAATATGCACAGAAGTGGGCTTCCCTTTAGGTAAGAAAAGTTGGAGAATTGTTGCAACCAAGGTTTTAAAAACCGAACTGGTTACTGAATCGGTCGAGATACTGATTCAAAGTTTAATGATCGAACCGTAGTCGAACTGGAATATAATTAAATATATATTTATATTTATATATAAATATAATTATTTATATACTAATAAAATAAATAAAAATACAATACAAATCAATAATAAAATTATTTAAAACATACAAAAATAGAATCATAAAATAAAAAAATATTACATTCATATAAAGTAATACAACATTAATTTACATAATAAATATAGTATGTGAATTAATCAAAATAAATATAATTTACATAATTCATAATTAGTTAATGATATATGATATACTTATTAAAAAAATTATATTGAATAATAAAATTTTATATTAAAAATATGTTTTATAATTATTTATTATTAAAACATTAAAATATAAATAAACAAAATACAATATGATACACGTAAACGCCTGCACTATTGGACAACAACCACGCTGAGCTATCCCGTTCAACTTTTTTGACCATACACGTGTGCCTTTTTGGCTTTTCCCCCACGCTTGCACCGTCGCACCTCTCTCCCTCCCTCTTCATTAATTTACATGCTCATTCATGTGATTCATTACTGTTCCTAGCACAACTTTTTAGCTTGCAAAGCTTTTCTTTTTTTTTTTTGTAAAAACCCGACCCAAACGACGTCGTTTTTTTTTTTAGTATTAATTCAAAAAAAAAATTCAGAATCAGTAACCGTACATACCGATATCGGTTTGATCGGTTCACCCGATTTGAAATCGGTTCACTGATTTTTGACTAGTTTTTGACCCACCAATTCTGAAAAACTACCCGAACCGGTGAGGGAATCAGTTTTCAGTCCGACCGATTGAACCAGTCGGTCCAGTCCGATTTTCATAACTCTTGTTGCAACCACTAAGCAAATTTGTGGGCTCTTAAGCCTCCGCCATTGAGTTGTTTCTTCCGTGAAGTTCACTTTTCATCTCCAACGATTTAACATTTGGAGTAAAATGTACGCATATTATAAGGTGGATGAAAATTCTGCATAGAGTTGTAATAGCAGGGACTTACTTGGAGATAGTAGGGTGATTATTTGGAGCAGGTTATAGATAGCTTCTTCAACCGTCCTCTTGTATCAGTTAATAAAATTGGCAATTTTTCATACTCAACCTTGAGGACAAAGTTATTTTTAAAAGGGTAGATATTGATTAAAATTGTACTTTTAATTAAGTTTTGTACTTTTACTTAGTAGTTAGCTAATAGTATAAATAAGATTTAAGAGATTTAATTGAATCATTAGAGTAATTGCATAATTGTAAGATCAAAAATCTTGTTAGAGACTAAAGAACAAAGTTATCGAAATTAGTCATTTGTATACATTATATTTCTATCAGGTACACTAATAATATAAATTAATATAATAAGACTTAATAATATAAAATAATAAAATAAAGCCTGATAAGATAAAAAAGTGATACACGTATGTAATTGTAATTTTCATTTTCTCAAAAAATTAATAATAATTAATTGAATACAAATAAAATAATAAATATAAATAATTTTTTTATTATATTTTATAATTATAATTATTTTTAAATACAGATATTTATTCATTTTGTTACCTAAACTATTATAATTGACTTTAAATATATTTTACTTCTCTTTATTTAATGACTTTTAATTATAATAAAATTATAATTAATTCATTTATAAAATAATTATATAAACAAAAATTAAAAAAATGAGAATTAAGGTATACAACAGTGCCTATCAATATACTAGTATAATATTATTTTAATTATTTGTTGTTTGATGTCAGGTAGGATATATAACTTGATTCCTGATAGTATAGAAAATACTTATTTAGATAAAAATATCCTTCTTTATTAAAAAAAAACAAAATGTTCATTTCAATTTATTTTTATATATTTTTTATATTTTTATATCAAAATTCTTAAACTAATTGTACATTATATTAAAATTTTCATAAATTTTCATCTTATAAATAAATGATAAAAATTCCATCTTTTAATGTAAATTGTTTGCCTATAAATTACCCTACATAAACAAATATATTATGCTATACGATAGTTATGACTAATTAACTTTTTTTATGTCTAAAACTGCCAAGTCAACATATTCATCCAACAGAAATTAAAAAACAAATACATCATAATATCTCATTTTGCAATCTCAATTTCAAGTAATAACTAACTTAAATTATTATGTTAGTCCATAAGTAGTCAAGATATTCCGCAATTTCCAATTTTCAATTCTTGAAAACTCCATTTATACATGCCTACTTCTGAATGTGTCTACTTAGGTTTACAAAAAGAAACTATAAGCATCTTTTCAAAATTTTAATATCTATTGAAAGGAGTATGATGATAAATAATAACCTTCCATATTGAAACGAGAGCCTCCACCTTATGAATGGTCTCATTCCAATTAAACTGAGGATTGTAATCAAATCGTAGCTACCAAGTCTTAATCTTCCTCACTACTTCACATTCATTTTTTGAAAGGTGATCCAACAAGGTATACTTGTCACAATGTATCCAAAATAGGTCATAACCAGAAGCAACGACTTATAGAAAAAAAATTTAAAATTCAGAAATTGTCACCAATTTTTTTTTAGAGAAAAATAATTAGAAAACCTTTTTAATTAGCAAATTGGTCTTTTTTTTTCAAAAAAAAAATATGATAAAGTTCAGAACTCAATCTGATTATGTACAGGAAATGATAGATGTTTAATCCTGCTATACCCCTAATACGTTCGTTTTAAAATTATTACCCTAAAGCTAATTATACAAAATGATTATGACTTAAAAATATATTTAATTTACTCTGTAAAGTAAAAATAACAAACAATAAATGATGATGAAAAGCAGACAGAAAATTAAATGAAAATATTTATAATTTTGATTTATTTTGCTTGTCTAAGTATTCTATATATAATAAAAAGTCAAAGTCACGTAACTCTTATAGAAAATGTTTATATGTTAAAGGGATTTAATTAGAAATTAAGGATTAATTAAAAGCAAAACTTATTTGTGTATTGATTGATATAAAAATGCTTGTGTTAGAAAATTAAAATGAAAGATTGATCAAATTAAAAATGTCTTGATGATAATTGATTGATTTTTTAAGGAAATGATTAATAGTTATATCATGCTAGAGTCAAAGCTGTTACAACAATGTTGACTGATAATGATTTTAAATTATTTTTAGAACGAAAGAGGCATCATAGTAACGTTGTCCTTAATTGAATAAGGATTAATTTTAAAGAATTAGTTAAATTGAAGAAAATTTTTATTAATTAATTAAAAATAAGAATTATATTCATATTTCACTTACGATTCAAAGAATCATCATGAAAACGTTGACCATTAGTTATTCTAAATATTTTTAAAACGAATCACAATAACGTTGTTCCAAGTTTACTAATTAAGGAATTAAATTAATTTTAAATCTAATTTTAAGATGGAAGAGTTGTTACCGTGACATGATCTCGATTAAATTATTTCTCAAATCAACAAGTTAACCTAATTCAAATTATTCAGATTAATTATTTAAATACAAAATATTGATTTAAAAATAAAATAAAATAAAAATATGATGAAATGAAAGTGTAAAGATAATTAAAATGATTGATAATTCTTACCAAAATGCTAACAAAAACAGGATAAAATAAAATAATAATAAAAAATAATAAACATTATTAAATATTGATACACAAATTAAATGAGCTTTACAAGGATAAAAAAATAACGTTAAAGAAATCAAGCGCTAACCTTACTAATCAAATAGATGACTTAACTAAAAATTTCATGACACCAAATAAAACATTACCAGAAACCCCACTGAATGCATCCATATGGCCCAAAAATAAAACTAAAACAACCCAAAGAACTAAGTCCAGATAAGAATGTCAACAGGCTCTACTTCCCATTCTTATTATGGATACCCATTTATGATTCTCACATAAAGATGAGTCCCTATAAATATTCACAAATATTTAATAATTCACAATAATATTTTATAATATAAATTAAAAAATATAAATAAATATTATATATTATAATTTTATTTAATAATTTAAAATATTTATAAAACTAAAATAATATATTATAAATAATATATAAAATTTTATTTTATTTTATAATAATTAATATACGTAATTATTTATTATTTGAATGATATAAATTTTTTAAATAATTTTTATTATTATAAAATTATTTATTAAAAAAATTTATTATAAAATAATAAAAAATATAAATTCTCGTTTTATGTAAAAAAATTATAGTATGTATAAAATATTAAAAAAACTTTGAAAAAAAAAAAGTTAGCAGGTTACGTGGACAGTATGATCCCTCCCGGCTATGGAGGAGCACGGCTGAGTGAGGTGAGGACTGTGGTACGTGAGTCAGTGAGTGATGGGTGGCAGACTGGGGCCATTTTACCTACATGTGTCACTTTTAAAAGAAATTTTCCAAAATATGCCACTTTCTTTTTTATTTACCAATATGTGACACTTTTAATTTTTATTATCTTTTTAATTTCAAAATAAAGAATCGTCCAAATCTTGGACGACTCATGAGAATATATTGTCTTTTTAATATTATTTTATTTATTTTATTTATAAATTTAGAATAAAAATAATATTTTATTAAATGAATAAACAAATGTACGAGTCGTCCAAGGTTATATTTTTTTTAATTTTTAAAAAATTAAAAAAAATGTTATAATACAAAAAATAACATATAATAAAAAATAAATTATGAAAATAATTAAAAAATTAAAAAATGAAAAGAGAGATGCAAAAATATCAAAAAAATTTTAAAATAAAAAATAAGATAAATAATAACATAAATTTCATATAAAACAAGTATTACACTAAATTAATTAATTAATTAAATGTGATCTGGTGCTATAATTAGCCTTTTTTTTCACGTGGATGCCCTTTAACATTCAATTGTTATTGTTGTAACTTGACTTTTGGCTCATTTTCAGAGTTGGATCATTTTTCACTTACTGAAAAAAATAATTTTACGCATGTTATAAGCTAAAATTGTGCATGTCTCTCCAAGATATATGATATTTACTAAAGTTGGTTGATATGGTATTTTTAAATAATACATGTGTGATGATGATTGTGACAGTCTTTTTTTATGATAATTAAAATATGTCATAATTATTTTTATTAAAAATTAATTAAAATAATAATAACATAAAACTAAATAAATCTTAACTTAATCAATTTAATAAATATATAATTAATATTAACCTAACTTATATTAATTTAATAAAATAATAACTATATTCAGTCTAACTTAATTATTTTATAAATTAAATATTTAAGTAAAGTTTTTAAATTAATTTTAATTTAAAATTTAAAATTAAATAATAAATTAATTATATTATATGCTTTTTTATATTATAACATTTTATTTTTAATTTTTAAAAAATAAAAAAAAATAACAGGACGACTCATACGTTTTTTAATTTATTTTATAAAATATTATTTTTATTATAAATTTATAAAAAAATAAAAATAAATAAAATAATATTAAAAAATAAAATATTCTCATGAATCGTCCAAGATGTGGACGACTCTTTTTTTTTAAATTAAAAAAATAATAATAAAAATTAAAAGTGTCACATATTGGTAAATAGAAAAAAAAGTGACATACTTTGGGAAATTTTTTTTAGAAGTGGCACATGCAGGTAAAATGGCCGGGAGACTGGTAGTGGTGCGTGAGGGTGTGTGAGACAGTGACGATGCGTGAAGTGTGGGTTGTAGTGTTGTGTTGGTGAGCTGAGAATGTACTTGTGCCGTGTTGAAGCTGTGAAGCGCGAAGTAGAGAGGTGTGCCGTGAGAGGTGGCCGTGAAGTGCAAGTGCAACGGATGAGTTGGTGAGAGTGAGTGTGTGTCCGTGAACGTGAGAGTGAGGTGCTTGTGTCGGTGCTGGCTGGTGTGTGGGTGAGAGAGAAAACCGGGTGTGGCTTGAAGATCCTGAGTGCTGGCCTAAGCTTGAGCGAGTGTGGGTGGTGCTACACGGAGGCTCCTTTTTCATGCCTAAGAAGAACACGGGAAAACCGTGGATAGTGCCCTGGGCATTGATGGGTGCATTCGTCAACGATGGATGATTGAATGAATTCAAAATGCACTCGGAATGAAATGACAAATGACAATAACCAATTTTTAGTTTGGTAGCTTTGGGACGATGAAATTAATAGAGAATGAAATTAAAATTTATCTAAATAACATAAATATTTTTCATAAAAAAAACAAATATATATATATCTTATAGGAAAAAGAACACTAACACTCCTTAAACTTTGAGTAGTCATTTGTAAATTACATCATAAATTTTAAAATCGTCCTAATTAATATTCAAATTATAAAAATTACCTAAATTAATTCTTCTATTAATTATCTGTTGAGTCACTTAACAAAAATATGATTATGTTATTGGCATATATAATTTTTAATAACATGGCATTATGATCTCTATTAAATATGAATAAATCTTAATATTTTATTTTAAAAATCATAGTAAAATAACCTCAATAACTGTATATTAATTTGAAATAGAAGTTTTATATCTATTTAGATCTGATAGAGATTATAGTGTTATGTTATTATAGTGCTAGTTACATGATCGTGTTTCCGTTATTAAGTGACTTAACAGATAGTTGATAAAATGATTAATTTAAGTAATTTTTATAATTTGAATATTAATTAGAACGATTTTAAAGTTTATACTGATGATTTACAAATGACTCAAGTTTAGAGGGTTTCAGCACTTTTTTCCTTATCTTATATATATATAATATGAAGAGCAATATTCAAGTTTAATTTTTTTAAACTTGATAACAGTAAGTGTTGTCACTAAAAAATGATGAAACAATGTTTTATTAATTGTGAGAAAAAAAATTAAATGTATACATTGTGATATGAAACATAGGTACAATATAGATATCAAAATTTTAATCATCTTGCCTCTTCTTTAAAATTTAATAATAACACCTTCTATTGCCCATACGATTTAATTGATAAGCTAAATTTAATAAGAGTAATAATTGTTATTCTTGTAAAATTAAAAAGAGAATCTTGAGATAAAAACAATTACATATCATTTCATGGAGTATGAAATCATAATTTTATCTTTTAGGAGAGAATGAATTTCATTATTGATTTTTGATTTTGTAAAATGAGATATAAAATGAAATTATTATTCCATACTTCTTTATGCCAACAAACTTAAAACTCTCTCATTCTATGTGTTGTTAGGTGGTGGGCCAGGAACAAAAATAATAGCACATATAATCTATCAAATAATAATAATAATAATAATAATAGCACATATAGTGTGAAAGTTTATATAACAATAATTTACATGAAAAATTAATATAGTTCAGTTTATAACCTACGTCTACGAACAAAGTTGAAATCAAATTTTATTATAAAATATAACGGAGAATATATATATAAAGATGGTCTCACTTAACTCAAAATCTAAATTCTAAATACATCCAAAATATCTCATAATATTTTCTCTCTAGTGTATACACTACACTATGCACTTGAAATAAATTATAAAAGGAAGACATTTTATAAACTAACACTTTGTATTAGTTCTTCTGTGCAAGTGCTTTCAAGTGCTGCCATCAAATGCCTCCAGATATTGATATTCATAAGCCTTCCATTGCTTTATCAATAATACTATTCTTTCCTTATTATCAACAAAAAGTGGCAACGGGGAAAGCATCCAAAACCAAAAGACTTGTTGTATCTGCATGCAATCATTGAAACCAAATAGAAGCATAGGCTTCAATTGATCAAATCATGAATGCAATCAATCCTCCTGTAGATAAGGTTCTTGTAGACACGATGGATTTTGCTCCCTTGGGCAAGGCATGGCAGCTTAATGTTAAGCTACTAACTACTGTTTGGATAAATTATATATATATATATATATATATATATATATATATATATATATATATAGTATTAGAATTTTTTTAAAAATAAATTTATATTTAAATACTGTATTTTAGATGTATTCTTAAATAACAGAAGGACTTTTAAGTTTATTTAAATAAAAGAGAATAAAAACATTTTTTATAATAAAATTATTGAAAATGATATTTAAAAACACTTTTTCTAATTGTAAGATATAATGAAATAGGCTAATAGTTTGGAGATAATAAGTTTTTTAAATATATCATAGTTATAGAATCATAAAATATGAGACATAATGTAGTTAAAATATATTTATTTATGTACTTAAAAGCTTAATAAACGTTGTTGATTTTGTTCTCTTTCATTTTTGTAAAGTGGTACGATCATAAAGGTCATATTTTAATTTAAGAAATTAAGACATAATAGTTAAAGGTTGTATTGTTTAAAAAGTAAATTATATAACTAAAGAGCTTTATGTGAGTTTATAAAAGAAAAAAGAAAGAAGATATGAGATATAATTTTTAATAAAAATAAAAGATTTTTGTCATAAAACTAATTTTTTTAGACATTGGGAAACATTAACTTCTAAAAAAAAATAAATAGGCTTTTTTAAAATTTTATTTATTAAAAAATTACACTCAAACACACTTAAAAATATATAAAAGTACTTTTAAAAAAATAGGTATTTTTTTTAAAAAAATAAATATATCCAAAAGTACTCCTCATTTACACTACAAAAATTATCAATATTTATAGAATGATAATGAAAATAAAAATAAAAATAAAATAAAATTATCATTTGTTCGTACCAAACAAATCTGACGTTATAGCTGCTATGAAAGCTGTGCATGGCTGTCCGTGAATTATATATCAACTATATTACTTTTACACTTTAATTTTGTGTCTCTTTCAATATATTTATTTTTTATAACAAAAATGAAAAAAGAAAAAAAATGTATAAAAAAATTAAATTTTTTATTTTATTTTTTTATTACTGTTTAGTAAAAATATAAAGATAAAGGTACATAACTAGGGTGTAAGAAAAATATTTTTGATTATATATTGAAAACTGCCCTTTTCTCTTGGTCATGGTCGAGTAGATTTGGAAAGAGATTGTGAGACACTGGCCGTTCAGCGTTAAGATGGCGTGACATCCATCCTAGAGGATATACGGTTCTTAATTAATTAGCTCAACTCCTTGATTCTTGATCTTTTGTTTTGCCTTTTTTTTTTGTCTTCGCTTATTTTAAGTCTTGGCCTTTTTGGTGATGAGACAATTTGTTGGCCCATCATTTGGCTAAACGAGCTTGCTCAATTTATTCTTTAGGTGTACGAGGCAGAAGTTCTGTTTTCTTTTTTTTTTAATTGGAGGGCCGAAGCCCAAGAAAAAGAGAATCTACACTACGAGACGAACATTCCGGGGCATAGAGAGTCCAATTCAGCAAGTTGGAGGTTTGAGATGCGTTGGGGGCTAAACCCAAAATTTTAGCCCAAAGCCCTGGTCCAAACTCAATTTAATGTATGTTTGGAACATTTTTTTTTTCGGGGATACTTGACCTAATGACAAAGCTATATGCCTTGTTTACATTTCAAATGGAATCGAATTTGATGGGACGAATCCTACCCTCCCCTCCCCTCCCCCATGGACCAAAAAGAAGAACAGGTTTTTTAAGAAAAAAAAATTTTTTTTAAAAATTTTTTAATAAAATTTTAATTATAAATTATTTGAACTACAGATTAAATTATCTAACTCACATATAACTGCTCAGTTCACATTAAAAGTTTTCCTCTTAGAAGGTGTATTGGAAGGAGACTCTCCACTTTCTTCGTTATCACTGCATGATAATGTTATGTTTTCTAGTCTACGATGAAGTCATCATCTTTTAGCCAAAAAGGTATTTAAAAAAATTATTAAGATCCATACTTATAATAATATAAGGTCTGATAATATAAGATAATAAAAAAATATAATATTATAAAATAGTAAGATAATAAGGTAAGACATGTGATAAGTTTTTATGCCATTAGATATTGGGTATGCAGTTGTATAAGCAACCTAATACATAATATTATCTTATTAGCTGTTTGATGTCACATAGGATATAACCTGATTCCTGATAGTATAAAAAAAATTATTTAGACAAAAATAGCCTTCTTTAACAGAAAAAAAATGTTCATTTAAATTTATTTTTATATTTTTATATCAAATTAAAATTCTTAAACTAAGTTTTACATTATATTAAAAATTTCAACTCAAAATTAAATGATAAAAATGGTCTTTTAATATAGATTTTTTACCTATATATTACCGTACATAAACAAAGATATTACGCTTTACAGTGGATTATAAATATTTTTTTAATTTTTTTTATGTCTAAAACTACCGAAGTCAACAGATTCATCCAACAGAAATTGAAAAAACAAATACATCATTATATCTCATTTTTCTCTCTCACTTTCAAGTAACAACTAACGTAAATTATTACATTAGTTCATAAGTAGCCAAGATATTCCACAACTTGCATTCAAGATAATCTCGAGCATTTTTCAATCCTTGAAAACTCCATGAAGCCTTTATCCATGCCTACTTCTGAATGTACCTACTTAAGTTTAAAAAAAGAAACTATAAGCATCTTTTCAAAATTTCAATATCTATTGAAAAATGTATGATGACAAAATAATAAATAACCGTCAATATTGCAACGAGCTAGAGCTTCCACCTTATGCACGGTCTCATTCCAATCAATTTGAGGATTATAATTAAATCTTAGTTCCTTTACCAAGTCTTAATCTTTCTCTCAACTTCATATTCATTTGTTGAAAGGTGATCCAACAAGGTACACTATGAGTCTATGTCAGTCATAAGAGACCCAGAAATGAACCCATTCAACCAGAAGCAAGTGAAAGGAACCACCAAGTTTGGGGTCAAGGAAAATTTCAATCTCCAAAATTTCTTTTCTGTTCACGTAGCAGTGCAGCAGCACCAACGACACTAACGCACTCTTCAGTTCCACTCTTGTAGATTGCAAATTGTTGCTCTGTCCAGTAATGGCTCTAACAAAGCAAAGTGCCCAAGTCCACTGCCAGTAAGCCCCACACAAGTATCTGGTTACCAAGGTTGCTCGGAAGTTGGCTCCGGCCACCGGCAGAGTCCGGAAGCTCCGCATATTCATGCGTATAACTGTCTTTGAGAGATACCATGAAATATATTCAGGCCTGGAACTGTAGCTTTGAGAGAGATGAAGACACTTATTCAAGAATGGAACTGAGGTTTTGAGAGAGATCAGGAAGTATCAGAATTCGAAAGTACCCTTTTTAGCGTGGAGAAATTTGAGAGATCACAAGATCAAGTTTTGATTTTTTTTTTCTTCGGAGGTAAAATTTGATCCCAAAGGGACGAAAAATTATACTCCAATGAGTTTTTCGATATATGGCCCAACCAGGGTCAACTCGTGACATACTTACTTTTAAATTGGTTAAACTCAGATGGCCCATTTTATAAAAAGGTTAAAAATTTAAGTGATTTTAAGATGATTCTTTTAATCTATGAACTAACGGATAGATACGTTAACTTAATTCGTGGACTTTATTTTTTTTTATTTTTTAATATTTTTAATGATATATTTTATCTCAAATTATATAACTTGATTTTAAATATGTGTATTTTTTTCATCAAATCTTTAAAATAAATAAACATCAAATAAATTAAACATTAATAAAAAAGATAAAAAAAGAAAATAAAAAACAAAGGATTACGGAGTGACTCAGTATAACTCATTTAACTGGCGTATTAAAGAAATCAAGCTTATTGACCTGCATTTAAATAGTTGACATTTTAGCCAATAAATCCTCTACTTTAAAGGGTTAAACAGATCAATTCACAGACTTTGACCTGTTTACCCAACTCCCTTATTGATATAGCAACAACATGTAAACTTCAGAAATTTTACTCTTTAAAAGATTCATCATACCTTAAAAGATTTCTCTTCATGAGTATTCAGTGATATTCACCTAATATATGCCGCGAACTTTTGTCTTGAGTGAACAGCTCCATGACCCTACTAGCCACAACCGACAATGCTTGAAATTGGCTCGCTAGCTAACCACTGGCCCAGTTGTAACCTTTCTGACCATCCATGATCCATCTCCGAAGAGCACAAAAGCAGAGGGGATAGGGACGCCACCAAACCAAAGCTCAGTTTTTATATTATCAATTTTGTTTTAATATTTACAATCATCTTCTCTATGTTATGTTACTATTAATAAATTCTAAAATATTCATGTAATTTATGATATAATATATTTGTTTTGTTTCAATAATACTCTTATAGTCCTCTTGCTTATAAAGTTCTAATAAATAAAAATTGACAATTTTTACTATAAGCTATATATCTATAGAAATATATTATTTTTTTAGTCCCGTATTATTTTGATTATTATTATTAGTAGATTGGAATCAAGCAATACGTTTTAATTATTTTGTCCATGAGCATTATGTTTTCATTTTGATGACATAGCTTTTTTTTTTAATAAAAAAAGTTTCTTAAAATCACGGAATAAATTTGTGGGCTCACGTGCACAAATTGGAACAAATGCCAACAATAAAAATTGAAGAACAACCCTCTTATCTAACCCAAAAAAAAAAAAAATTGAAGAACAAAGAATAAAAAAAAACCATATACCTAGTAAAGTGGAAACCGTGTAAAACGCAAAAACGCTCTGAATAACAGTACATTAGAGCACGCCATGTCCCATGTTGATTGTCGAGGCCTGAGGACAGCATCATTTAACTGGAATATTCCTCTGTGGCAAATATTTGTCCACTTATATAGAGTAATGCCATCAACCCTCTTTCAATTTACTTAGCACTCATGTATAGCAAACTAGTAACAATAGCCACTAACACACTAGACAGGGAAGAAAGTTCACGGGGTTACCGAAGATGAAAGCAGAAGAATCGGTGTCTGAAGGAGCTTCTGGTGGTGGTGCCCATGTGCTCATCTTTCCCTGTGCAGCGCAGGGTCATGTAAAACCCATGCTCAAGCTGGCCGAGCTTCTTGCCCTTTTGGATCTTCACGTTACCTTCCTCAACACCGAACACATCCATCGCCGCCTCCTGCGTCTCGGCCATATCCAAGCTTTTTTAGCATGCTATCCTACACTCCAGTTCAAGACCATCCCTGATGGCCTCCCTGCTGACCACTCCCATCTCGGAAACCAGTTCTGGGAAGTTTCACAGTGGCTGAAGTTACACGCCAAACCTTTTTTGAGAGAGATTCTGGTCTCAGAAAGCCCCGGAAAACCGAGGGTCACTTGCATCATTTCTGACGGATACCAAGAAGGCCTCACCGCCGATGTAGCAGATGAGCTTGGTTTACCAATCATTCATTTTCGAACCTCTAGTTCTTGCTGCGTCTGGGCTTATGTCTGTGTTCCAAAGCTCTTCGAATGCAACGAACTTCCCATTAGAGGTATTCAACAAGGATTAATCTTTTCGCAACAATATCTGATGTGACAACTAAACAAATTAATGTTAAAAATAGCATAAAACAATTTTATCGTTTTTGAAGTAGAAATCTAGAAGCAAGGCCCAGAATGTTTAGCTCACTATACTATCTATATGTTCGGCAAAATTGACACCCGAAATCTAATAGCAAAATTGACACTGTTGGTTGAACTTGGAATTCAAAATGTGTGCAGGGGAGGACGACATGGATCGAGTCATAACCAATACCCCAGGTATGGAAAACCTGCTTCGTTGTCGAGACCTCCCAAGTTTCTGTCGAGGAATTGACACGACACAGATTCCTCTGGAGTCTGTTGTTTTTTTAGAACCAACAAATGCTTCGAGCCCGAGCTCTCATACTGAACACATTCGAGGATCTAGAAGGCCCTGTCTTGTCCCAGGTTCGTCTCCACTTTCCCAAAGTCTACACCATTGGCCCTCTTCACGCACACTTGAACTTCAGAAAGATGGCATCCAATAAATCGCCTCCTGCAACCACCAACAGTCTCTGGGAAGTGGATAGAAGCTGCTTGGCATGGCTTGACTCTCAACCGTTGAAATCGGTGCTATACGTGAGCTTCGGCAGCATCACCGTCATGACGAGGGAGGAGCTCATGGAGATTTGGCACGGTTTGGTGAATAGCAAGAAGCGGTTCCTTTGGGTCATACGGCCGGACATGGTGGCCGGAAAAGAAGGTGATGACCAGACACCGGTAGAGATAGTGGAGGGGACCAAGGAGAGGGGTTTCATGGTGGGGTGGGCTCCACAAGAGGAGGTGCTAGCCCACCAAGCCATTGGTGGATTCTTGACACACAGCGGGTGGAACTCGACCTTGGAGAGTGTAGTGGCTGGGGTGCCCATGATTTGCTGGCCTTACTTTGCGGACCAGCAGATTAACAGCAGGTTTGTGAGTGAGGTTTGGAAGGTAGGGTTAGACATGAAGGATGTTTGTGACCGGAACATTGTGGAGCAGATGGTGAATGATCTCATGGTGGAAAGAAGAGAGGAGTTCGTGAAATCAGCTGAAGCAATGGCAACGTTGGCCGAGAGAAGTGTTGTTGATGGTGGGTCCTCTTTCACTAATCTGGACCGTTTGATCGACTACATAAAATCATCCAGCAAAAAATTAGGCACTTAACGTAAGTACTTCACTCAGCAGTTGAGATATAATGGATCATATTATAAATGGATGTTACTCTTTAAAGAATGATCACATATGTTAACTTTTAATTAAAGTGTCTGTATAAACCTATGTTTGTCTAAATATTTATAGTCATTCAGCCAAGAAAATCATTGATAATAGCCATGTCCACTCAGGTTGTTTGTTGCGTGCCTGGCCCAAATCAAATTTGGAATTATGAAGCTTCCTTGCCCATCTGGTAGCTAGTGTCCTATTTCTTTCTTCAACCAGGGCCTTGGCCCAAGGCCCTTGTTTCTAATTCTACCCAAAACATGTTATGAATTGATGATTTTTCTTTCGGCTCAAAATTCCTGAGAAACTTGAACTCAAACTTGACATAATAAGTAAAGAGGATTGTCAGGTATGATTTATTAATAGAATTCATATGATTCCCCCCTTATAAGTTTAAATTATTTTGTGACTTTTCTAAAAACTATTATTATAAAAAAAAAAATATTTGGAGAAGGTGAAAATGGCATTAGATTAATGCTATACAGACAGAAAATATAATCAAAATTTTCAACAGAATTTAGACAGAATAAATAACGGTTATTTGATAGAATTAAGTTGTGTGACTACTCACAAATTTAAAGATAAAAAAAAATATCAAATTATTCTGTTAAGAATTTTAATAAGAAAATTCTGACTACATAATATTTTCGAATGACGGTTATAATACTTTCCAGTGATTAGAAAAGAAATTAGGATTAAATCAAACTGTTAAGAATATAAATTGATCTCCAATGAAAGCTTGAATCGAACAAAAATTCAAAATTCTTTACAATTAATTTAATTGAAATCTCATTTCAAGATTTGATAGACTTTCGAAATCATTTGAGATCTTAATTACCATATCTATTACTTACAAGAAAAGAAAAAATCTCGAGGCTAACTAACTTGTCCAAAGTGCAACGAAGGAGTGCATTCAGCAGTAAGCAATCTTTCAATTTTGGGCACGATACGTTTTTTCTCTTCTACAATTTGTGGATGCCAAACTCGCCAAGGATCTTCAAGACTTCAAGGTGGAACAAATCCATTGCATGCCTTTTGAGAAATTACGCAACTAACCGATGGTATCATTAACTAAAGATCTTGTATGTCCTTTTCCCCCTAAGAATCTTACTGTATCTCTCTCTCTCTCTCTTCAAGTTGGTGCCCCACCTTGAATTGTGATCATCATAACTGGTCAAAGCTAGGCAGTGTGCCAAGAAACAGTACCGAAGGGAAGAATTGGATAATCTTTGTTGTTTTGATTTCATAATGCAATTGTGTTTTGCTCCTAGCTTGTAAAAAACAAAGAGGGTCCCATCAATAGAGATGCTTCTGATTGACTCATATACTTCAAAACTTCATTGGATTTCAGTTAAGCCCACTTCCCTAACTGAAGTGACATGGGTGACTTGGTGAGGTTGGTGGGGTTTTGGATTAAAGCCTTTATAATTTGCCAAGAAAAAAACAAAAGACACATTAAGGGGTTTGGTTCACCAACTTAACCATGTGTGCCCTCTTCAACTACATTTCTTTAAGCTCTTTCTTTCGTGTGTGATGGTGACCGGATAAGGAGGGAAGATAAACTAAATTGTTAACAGAGTTTGGATTTAGTTAACAACAGAGTTTGGGTTTGAGGTTGGTGAACCTGTAGTTCATTTTGAGTCAATAAATAACAAAATTTGGGGGTGCTGAGCTTTGACATGCATAAAATATCAAAGTTTCTACCTAAGTAGAAGCGAACTAAATGCATTATGATTGTAACTTGCTCAACTTTGCTTCTTTATGATTAGCACTAATGCAAAAATATGTCAAATTAACACATGGAGGTCCCTTGGACCTGCCCATTTACAATGATGCTGCTAGCCAACAGTGTAAAAACAAGGGTCATTAACAAACTCAACTATTGGTCTCCTACATCATCCCATAGCAAAAATTAGATTAGATCTACTCAATTTCACCTCAGCACAAAAAGATCTACTAAATTTCCCAATGGGCATGTATATGTCCCTAGTTGCTTATTCACTTTTCGTTATTCAAAAACACAGGCAGATGATAGTGGTAAATGTCATCACCTCCTTTTCTGATATGTTTCCTGTATAAAAGTAAATATTCTGCATCATATCGCCATCCTTTGGTCTCGGGCTTCATGCGTTCATTATTCTATGTATAACATCATCAAGCATGTTGAAGCAGTTATGATAAGATTTATTTTAGCACAAATTGTTGGATTATTTAATCATAGGCTGCCATAATCCACTATTTACTTAAAAATTAAATAAATTAAATATCAAATATTATAAAGCATCTTTTAGTTCAAATTGAAGTCACTAAAGAATAGGTAAAGTAATAAGTAAATAGATTAACAGTTTAATAGTCACAAGTTTGATCATGAAATGAAGCGCCCTATTTTTAACCTAAATTTTTTGTTTATAAAAAAAAATTAATCAATTGTGTTCACTTTAATTTGTTAATGAGTTTTTAAAAGCATTTAAACAAATTGTGGACTATAGTACTAAGTCTTTAGGATGAATTTTCCCCAATGAGTATGTTAATACATATTGCTAAACACAAGTAGATGATTTTATTTTTAAAAAGAAAAAAAAAAAGAACACAAGTAGATGATCATGCTATCATTCCATTCTAATGGTTGCTTCATTGAGATCATAAATTTTTACGCATATAAGAATATGATCTTTGGATGAATGCTAGAATAGGGTTATTGGATAGTAAACAGGGGCAGTGTTTTACTTTTCTATATGTATATTTTTTATCACTTAGAGCTTTATGTCCTGAGAGCTTCATACAGAGACGAAAGGGTATAATAATGTCCCTCGCAAAACTGCTTGAAAATCTTAATGGAGGCTTAAAATCAATCCTATGGTTCAATGTTGTTTGGTTTTTCTGAGCTGTCATTTGGTAAATATGTTACAATTCACGGCAGAGAATGGTACACCTTATTCACTGACATGGCTAGCTCATCATGTGCATCCTATATCGCTTCGCTTGCTCTTTTATGCGTTAGTAGCGGCAAAAATCACGAGCTTCAAACTTAAGGCTGAGATTGCATCAGCTCAGCAGCAACCCTTCCTTTCCCAATATGACTTGTTTTTGAGTTGTGACAACAAAAATGTTGGGTTTTGGGGCCTCGGTGCCTAACAGAAGTGACATAACATAATCGATTAACATCAAGCATTCTTGCTCCGGTGTTCCCCAAAAGGTCAAAAAAGAAAAGAGAAAAACAACACAGAAATCACAAACGCGTATAAATATAGTAAAGATTCCAATCATCCCAGAGCTGGTTTTCGCATGCCTAAGAATAACCACCCTTCAAAGATATACCAATTTTGAAGCCTTCTTCTCTCGAATCCCCTCTGGTCCCATTCAGGTCAGCACCATCCTCATCTCTCTCTCTCTGATTCAGGCCCTTACCAAATGCAAAGGAAGAATTTTTCAACTCTGATAATGAGTTGAAAATCCATGCCCCTCCTTTTTAACGTTTTAGGTGCGGGCACGAGGTGATTGGGTTTGGAATCTTTGGAATAAACCCTCCACCAGGGAAACTAACTATACCTTTTTAAGGTAACCCTTCCTTTACCGTGCAATTTACTCTGTTTTTAAGAACAGAACACCCACAAGAGAAGAAAAGGAAAATCATTAGAATTTTTTTTGGAGAAGTACTTTGGTTTTAGATTTGTTTGTTTTTATTTTACAAAGCACGTGTCTAGAAAGAAAAGAGAGAAAATTTCTGAAGCTGAATACCCTGTTTTCTTTGAAACCATGCAACCTGTTCGAGGGTGTCTCCGCGTTCAACTGTGAGGTTTGTTGTTTACGCAGAGAAGGGGAGAAGAGGGAAAGGGAAGAAAGGAGATAAACCCAGAAATGGAATTGACGGATAATCACGGAAAAGAGTTTTCGGGCGAGGACGAGGCATCTCCAAGAGGTGTATTCGAAGTCCCTGTTTTGGGCACAGACTCCGACAGCAGTGGAAGCAGCATTTGCAGCTCTGGTTCGCCCGGGAAGTCGCCGGCGGCGGCACAGAGGCCGGCGGGGAGAGAAGGGCATGGGCAGCAATGGAAGGCCATGATTGACGCACTGAGGATCAAGTCTGTCAGAAGATTCTCGACGATTCCTCTGCTTGCGGCGAGCTACGAGATCTCCAGGAAGAGCTTGAGGAAGAAGTTGGCTCGTATTCGAAGCACCGAAGAAGGCATTGATCTTCAGGATATTACTACGAAGTCCTCATGGAGGAACTTCAGTTACGCAGAACTCGTAGCTGCCACCGACGATTTCAGCTCCGGTAAGAACAACCGCCCTCCATAATCTTCTTCCTCTGTTTTTTTTTTTTTTTTTTAACTAGCAGTTCCCGTTAAAATTCTTACATTTGGATTTTTCAGCCAAAGACTTGAACAAAATAATAAACACCGTCTTTGTCAGTCTATTAGAAAAAGAAATATGTTAATTTATGAAATATGTTATATAGGTTTTTTTCTTTTCAGGTATACATTTATTTTAGTTATTACAATAATTTAATTAAAATTGATATAATCTTTAAATATTAATTTAGTTCAAAAAATTAATATTAATGTATTTTTTAATTATAAAAATTCATAATAATTTAATCTGTTAATAAAAGACTTTAACAATTATTCATATAATTTATAATATAAAAAATTATTTTAATATTAATTTCTACTATTAACGAGTTAAATTGATATTACCTTTAAAATTGATTTCTTAGAGGATTGAATTTCAATTTATTTTTTCATGGTCGATTGAGAAATTATGGATGACCCTGCGGTCAACTGCACCACTCTGCTGGTGGTTCGGGATTTGGCTGTGGCTGAACTTTTGTCTCTGTCTGTGAACAAAGACAGAAAACTGACAGTGGGGCCCTTCCCACTCTTTAGATTTTAGAGAACTGCATTTGAGTACTGGATGCTGAGTCTGACCCCATAAATTGCATAGGCGTGCCGGCCCTTTGCTGGTGCTTTCGGTTGCCAATAAAGCTTTGAGCAGTGTGACGTTTGAAAAGAGGCATATCAACAACGATAATCCGTAATAATAATCATAAATGAAGAAAGGATTTCATTAGGAGTTTTATTATACACCAAAATATTACATATATTCTTTCAAAAAATTTTAATTACAACTCACCTCCTCTTCTTTTTCTCTTTATAGATAGAAATTTGCTACATTAATAATGTGAAGAAAATATATAGAATTCTAGTGTGCAGTTAACATTTCTGTTTCATTAGTATCATATCCATGTGGGAAGCCCTCAGAGGCAGTGAAAAAGTGCCATGATAGTTGAAAATTGCTTTCCATAAAGGGTGTTGTTGATTTCTTAAAAGCTTTGGGCGCATGTTGGTTGCCTTTTCTTACCTTCAAAAGTTTATTATTGGTGTCAAAATGGTGGTTATATGTCATTTTGTTCCAGTCCCTGGAGTAGGTTCACTCTATTATAGGAGGAGGGTGTTCAGTGATTTATCTAGTAGCTGTTGTTAACTTGTTATCAAGATAAATGATGAATTTGGTATGTTTGATTCTATCGCATAAATATTCGTTCAACTTTAGGATGAGAGTTGACTTTGAATATCCTAAAAGTATTAATTATTAAGAGTAGTTTGATATGAAAGTAAAAAATAAATATAAAATTTTATGAAATTATATATAAAACTTACTCATAAAAATTTTACTCTCATTTTTACCGATCATACACTCAAAAGGAATTGTATCCTTAACTTTTACTTGATTTCCACATAAAAAGACACATTTTATTGCACCATTATTTTATAGGAACTCATCAATTTTATATAAAAGTAATTTGTTTGTTTTCTCTTATTATTTCCTATTATTAAGTAAAATGAGATGATGTGACATATTCATTATTTTAAAAAAAATACTACTTCACAAAATTAATAGATATAAAAGTTATAACTAGTGTGTGTCACAGAGTTACTGAATTAAATCCTGTTCTCTAATAAAAATGCAACAATAATGTATTAATTATTTATGCAAGTAGCACTACTCTAAGACTCAACAGAAAAATTTATCTATTAGACTGTTAGCCTTCATTATGACTCAATTTTCCTATATTCTTTGTATTTTTTTTTCCAAAATTCCATCTATCAGTCAATTATCAAAATAATTTCATTGAATAAGAAATCAACTGGGGCATTTCTCTGCCGTTGACCATTACTTTGAATAAGGAGCAAGTTAACTTGATGTTGTCCCATGTCGTTATCGATAACCATCAAACTTTAATTGCAATTAGTTGCCAAATATACTTAGAAGTCAGAGTGTAAATTCAATGAGTTGGTTGTGTGCTTTTGAGGTTGTCCCTTCGTTCCTATTAACTGAATAATTCCTTCGGACCTTGTCATTTGTACTCAATTTGTGTGGTGTAAACTTCACAACAATCTAAATCTTTCTCCAATTTCTATATAGGAAAATTAACATGTTTGTGGATCCTGTGCAAGTATCAATCTCTACACAAATGTACACGAATCATTTTACAATTTAGAAGCTACACCTACTAATAATAAGATTAATTACACAAGATAGAATAATTGTACAAAAACTTTAGATATTGTTTTGATCTTTGCATTTCTGGTTCCGTAGAGAACTTGGTTGGAAAAGGTGGTCATGCTGAAGTCTACAGAGGACGCTTACCTGATGGTCAAGTTGTAGCAGTGAAGAGGCTGATGAAGATCGAAAAGGATGCTGAGGACAGAGCGGGTGATTTCTTGTCAGAGCTTGGGATTATTGCTCACGTAAACCACACAAATGCAACACGCCTGATTGGGTTTGGCATTGATAGTGGCCTCTACTTTGTCCTGCAATTTGCACCACATGGCAGCCTTTCTTCTTTGCTCTTTGGTGCGGTTCTGCATCCATCTCATGCTTCTCAATTCATCTCTTGCTTCTATTCTATACTTGAACTCCTTTTTGTAGGTTAAGCAGAGTTATATAGGCTACCAATTCAGCTTGGCTAATAAAGGAGATATTCAACATTTCAGGTTCTGAATGCTTGGAGTGGGAGACAAGGTTCAAGGTAGCTATTGGGGTAGCACAGGGATTGCAGTATCTCCATCAGGATTGCCCAAGACGAATCATTCACAGAGATATCAAAGCCTCAAACATATTACTCAACCAAAATTATGAAGCTGAGGTACTCTGGTATCAGCCTATAATGTAAATTTTGAACTTCATATTTGTTTGTGGACAAGGTAAGCAATTCATTCTGTCATAAACTGCAGATTTCAGATTTTGGACTGGCAAAGTGGCTCCCCGATAAGTGGGCCCACCATGTTGTCTTCCCAATAGAAGGAACATTCGGGTTAGCATTGCAGCCTCAGTGTCTGTTACGTATTTTCTTCTCACTGTAACTTCACTTTGTCAAACACTGCTTGGTTGCATCAATGGCTGCAGGTATTTGGCTCCGGAGTACTTTATGCATGGGCTTGTGGATGAGAAGACTGATGTATTCGCATTTGGGGTTTTGTTACTGGAGCTCATAACAGGTCGTCGTGCAGTTGATTCAAACAGCAGGCAAAGTCTTGTGATCTGGGTAAGTCTTCATAAACCCTATATCTTGGCATGTCAAAGTGAAATTCCTATCTAGATGGGTGTAATCAACTTCTGAGAACACTGATCAATGAGTCCTTAGGTTGAACAAAGGGGTTGGCATTTGGCAATCAAAAAGTTCATAGCTTACAAAATTCTGTTAAGATTACAAACTGTCAGATATATAAATCCATTCATGTTCTTTCAATCAACAGTTTAAACTTTTGAAATAATTAGTTCATGGCATGATTACAAAAGCCTATATGACCAAGTGGTTAAGAGTTCAATCTGTACTGCTCTTTATTTTTCATAATTAAGTTAAATTTCAACATAAGATAAAGTAGACTTGTACATTATCTACTCTTCAAATTTAAAAGACTCTTGTGTGAGAAGGACGTATTAAAAATATAAAACTATTTTTGTGCTTTCATCTGTAAATACTTAAACTTTTTGGATTGTTAATTCATGACACGCTATTAATTTGAGAAAGACAAAAGACTGATCCTATTCTACTGTGGTCAGGCCAAACCACTGCTGGACGAAAACAAGATGAAGGAAATAGCAGACGAGAGACTAAAAGAGAACTATAATCCCACTGAAATGAAGCGTGCCATGGTGACAGCCTCCATGTGTGTCCACCACATATCCTCCAAGCGGCCATACATGAATCAGGTAAGGAAATGAGCATCCTTTCTCTTTCAGCTCAGTTTGCATTGCCATGTTGTTTTGCCATCGCAAGCCAGAAGCTGACTTGCCCCTTTGGGAACAACAGGCTGTGCAGATGCTGAAGGGCGAAGAGGTAGCTATTGAACTCAATCCAAAATCAATAGCGCCAAGATCGCTCTTGTTGGATGCCTGTGACCTAGAAGATTATACTTGCTCTAATTATTTGATGGATCTCAATCGCCACAAGCAATTAATCATGGAGTGATGCTTAATTAGAGCTGTGTTCTGTGTGGTGCCTGCTGCCTTCTGGGTTTTGCTTGTTTTCCTCTTGTATATGCTGAAGGCTATGGAATGATCTTGTAGCAGAGTGCGCGTGTGTGGGTGTCACCAGCTTGTGAATTTCTTCAGGCTTGTCAAAATATCGTAGGCATGTAATTTGACATGAACTTGTATGGAGAACCTACTTTAGAACTAGAAATCATGCACTAGAGATTGTTTGTACATTTTGATTCTGCACCAAGTTTATCTCAAATTAAACAGTGTCAATCAAATCCGCCTCTCTTCTAGATTCTTTCTTTTAGTAAAAGTATTCTTGGATTAACTTTTGCTACAAGACTAATAAAGATTTGGTTTTCATTTTAGTTGAATTGATTTTAAAAGAATTGACGTTGAAAAAATTTATTTTGAACAAATTGATGTTAAAAGAATTAATTTGCATTTGGAAATGATATTTTAAAAGTTAGTTTTTAAAAAATTGATTTAGTTTAGATTGTGTATAATTATATAGTAACATTACTTTTGAAATGTAAGTATATTGTTGAAAAAATTTTGGATCCGAGACCAAGAATCAATTACATTAACCGTCAAAAAAAAAAATCTTACTTCTTTTATAATTAATTTTAAAACCTAAAAATTTCAGAGAAATGATTTTAAAAGAACTCCCCAAACAAAATCAATTACTGTGACAATTGATTTTAAGCTTCTAGAATTGATTTCGTAACCTTCAAAATTTAAACCAAACAAACACCAAATATATTCTGAAAGGTTGATTTTAATAGTTAAAGATTTATTTTTTTCTATCTATATGACTCAAGTTCAAACTTGGATACAATAGTTCTCTATAATTTGGCATTATTAAGGAAAAGTGTAAACACAAGAGTAAAACCCTAATGGAATCTTCTTCCTCAAAAAAATAAGTCACATCAAAAAGGCCTCTAAAAAAATTTGAGTATCCAAGTCAAAAACTAAAATAACATTAAAAAAAATCTTGTCGGATTTTGCAAGAGACCTCAAATGGCAAGTTTCTATTTGTTTTTTTTTATATTTAATAATAATTGAGTCTTCCATTTTGAATCTATTGGAAAAACATTTTACCTCATAGTTGACTCGAGAAGCAGAAGATCCATGGCACCAGAGGCGCTGCTGCAAGCGGCCATCTTGATTCTCACGCTATCCATCTTCTTCGTCGTCACCAAACTTCGCCGGCAAGCAACCCACACCAGCCACCGCCACCGCAACACGAGCCCTCAACCCAGCCGCCACCTCACCCAAGCATCGCGCCTCCTCGCCCGAGCCAGATCCAACTCCCACCGACCGCAACCGCACTCCATCGCCCACGCCAGGAGCGCTCTCGTCGAAGCCGACCAAGCCCTCTCTATATCGCCCAGGGACCCTTCCGCCCGCATCCTCAGAGCTCTAGCCCTCGACCTCATGGGCCACCCCGCCGCTGCGCTCCGGTGCATCGACTCGGCTCTGTCGTCGCCGCAAGCAAAGTCGCTCTCCGCGGCGGAACGCTCGGACGCGCTGTTCAAGAGAGCGGAATTGAAGTTGACGGTGAATCGGCGGCGGCGAGTTGACTCGGCGGTGGAGGACCTGGTTGCGGCGGTGAGCCTGAGGGGAGAAACTAACTCGGAGGTGTTGTGTTTGTTGGGGAAGTGTTATGAATGGAAAGGGATGAAAGAAAAGGCCAAGGAAGCTTTCCAGAAGGCCTTTGAAGTTGAGCCCGATTAGGTCCATGAAGTCTTCCATTTTTGGGTCAAAGCCCAATAATGCTTTACACTTTATTGAATTGTATTGTAGACCAAAAGCAAAGTTTGTACTGATTTTATTTTAAATATTAGCAATGGCATCTCAGTGTACATAAAAAATATAAATGTTATAAACTATTATGATTGGGTTAGTTACGAATGCATTAAGTAGCATATATATTGTTTTCCTTCAAAATTTGAAGGAAGCTGAATCAAAACCTCCACAAGAAATATCAATGAAAGCAAACTTAAAAGTTATTATTTGTAAAGAATTTTGCTTTTTTGAAAAAAAAAATAGGAGTTTCCCTTTTCGAAGGGAAAGAGGTGAAGTGGGATAAAAAAAGCTGATATTTTAAATTATAGTTTAAATAGAATGGGAGACTATGAAGGATGTGATTTATGTATTAGTACAGAAGATAAGAAGAAATAAACGAAAACATTGATTCATATGATTTGCATTCTAATTTCTCTTCTATTTATTTGAAGCTTCCATTCAATTTTGATGTGATAAATGCATTTAATAGAATGAGACGAATTACTTCGTGATTGTCTCAGCTTGAATTGATATCCACAGATATCAAAAAATTATTTCAAATTATAATGTTCCAAGACCAAAAACTAAGTTCCTATTTCCATATTTTAGTTTATATTAGAATCGAACTGTCTAGGCGGCCTTTTTCGATATGTTTCAGTTCTCCCAAATCAAAACGTTAAGAAAGCTTTTGCCCAAATAAACAAGAAGTGTTATTTCTACACTTCAATCTTACAACTTTCACATATACTTACCTTATATTATGATAAAATAAAAAAGAAACAAAAAAGTTGAAAAGAATTTAAGTTTCTCTATCTTTTTTATTATCATTCATATAGGTGTATAAAGTAAGATGTAATATTAACGTGTAAAAATAACATTTTTAAATAGGCGATGTTAAGAAAAGTCGGTAAAATAAGAAAAAGATAAATTTTTAAATATGCATTGACTATCTTAAGCGATTAATTCAATTATTGACATGTATTATTAAATTTTTAATAAATAATGTGTATTTATAACATGAATTACTAAATTTTACACATCTTGTCTAAGAATTTTTCAAAAAAAAGAAGGCAGCATATCGGGGAAAAGAGAAGAAAAATGCAAAATAACTTCAAAAGAAAGAGTTCAGACGTTAAATAAAATAACGTTCAAACGTGATCAACATTTCCAGATAAAATGTTTCAGGCGATTTCTACGTTATCTTGCATTGGAAAAGGATAATACCATTTGTTGAGAATTTAAGTATAAGTGAAATGTAAGGTTTAAGTGAAAAAGCCCTACATTGAAAAAGAGTTAACAAAGTGAAGATCATATATAATGAACCCATAAACTTAATACTTCAAAATTTTTGAAATTTTTGATTAAAAACGTAGTGTCAAACCTACTGACATGCTTATGCGGTAAGTCCATTGAAACATATCTCGAGTGTTTTGGCGTTCAACATTTAAGAAAGACTTCTGCGCGAATGGAAGGTCCATGAACCTAAGACATGGTGTCGGGCCTACTGGCTTACTTCCTCCAAACTCTGATGTGCCACAACTACAGAAAAATAAACATCAAAGCCAAGTTGGGAACAGAATAAAGTGTTCATACTACCGCTGCTGCAAGTTTACAGGCAATCAGAAATTCTTGTTCAAACTATAATTGCACGACTCAATATTTTCTCATTTTTGAGAAGTTACTTACATAGTACAACAGATATACCCAAAAAATATAGTACAGCTTCCTACTGTAACTAAGACTCCTAGCCAGTACGAACACAAAAACCTCCTAACATTAACTATTTGGGGTGGGGGGGTTCTGAGGCTGGTCAGCTGAATTGCACCAGAGCCTATAGCTTTTGATTTGTTAGCAGAACAGGAAATTAGCAAAGGTAACTAGTTGATCAGGTCAATAGGACTGATGAGGCCATATGAAGAACTCATCCTCTGCTGGCAGTGCATGCAGTGCTACTGCATTGGTGGAATTTACGGCAGACCCCGCCGTGCCAGCGCTGGTAGGATGAAAATTATGCAGGAGGTTGTGATGATAATGTGATGTAGCACAATCAAACAGAACTCCATAAGGAATAGAAGCAACAGGCTGAATGGTTGAGAAATTGATGCCGGTACTCACGTTTGCACGCTGGGGTTCCTCACTACTATTCATAGCAGCTTTCTGCTCTGATTCGATGGAAACCTTCAAGCGTTTTGCTGCCCCACCAACGGGAAGAGAACTCTTCAATATAGCTTCCACATCATATCTACTCATCTCAAAATTGGTTACAGCGTTTGTGCCTCTAAACTTTATGGCCGCTATATCATATGCCTCTGCTGCTTCCTCTTCAGTTGCTGTAACCATATGATACTGATTACATGATTTATACATAGAATATTCAAATTCAAAGAAATCATTATATAATATGCAAGAAAAATTGTTTCAAGTCAAGCCAGCAAATCTTATATTATTACAATAATATTCCTAGACTCATGTTAAGAATTAAGCTTGGATTGGACTGGTCTTCCATGAAGACTTGTATTATTATCATACGAGCTTATTTACCAGTCCTTGACCATTTACCACAATGGCACAATCCATTAAACCAATCCAATCATTTTCTTTTTTAAGAACATAGCAACGGTAGAAGCTAAAAAGTTACCAAATGTTCCCAGGTATAGATCTTTGTTTCCTGAAACTCGGCCAATTCTTGCTTGCCATCGACCCTGTTGATGATGCCTGCAGGCTCCAAAAGTATATGACAGAGCCATGGGGAGCATAAATTACACAGTAGCAACAAACTATCAAGGCATGAACAGTATGTTAAATTATTTAAAATTCTAAACCTTGTAACACCCCTGTATATGGAAGCTCCCCTGGAAAAACCACTACTTTTCCTGCAAGAAGGGGAAGTCCAATCTTCAGTTGCTGCAATGAAGTAAAGTGCTAAAGATTTAATAGGCCTACTCAGGCAAACCTTCTAAGTGACGCAATATATTCTTGCTTTGCTGCATGTTTCATCTCCTCCAATTCCTTTGTATAATTGGAAACCTGAGAAATTAGGGGATAGAAATATGCTGAGAGATGCAAGTTCTAATATTAATCCATGCCAAATCTCCAATTGCTTCTTCTATGCTTCCAGTGTTTCAAATATTAATGCACTATAAATTCTATTTTTCAAAACAAATATAATCCACAACCACAGTGAAAATAAAGTAGCATACAAAGGTAATTACTCAAGCCTCTTTTGGGCTCTATCCCAGTAAAAGACGGGGTTAGACCACTTCAAATACTGCCCAATTAAAAGATCACTCCAAAGTCCATACTAACGGTTCCTTTGATTGTAAGGGGGCATCGGTGCCTTTCTTTTGATTTTGAGGATAAGCTTCTTATCGTAGGCTTAGCTTGTCGGGTTGAGAGGTAGTAGGTTCATAGGTCCTTCTACTATATATAGTCTGCACCTTATCTATTCTTTTTCAATAGAAGACTTCTTTACTCATACCTCACGTTCTACTCACACTTAAATTCTTAAAAATCTCTCCTTCATGTGTGAGTTCTTAAACCAAGCACGCTAGTGGACCCAACACGTCTCAACCCAAAACCTTAAGGCGTTAAGTTCATGGATCCTTCCACTATATATGATCCTCATCTTGTCTATTCTTTTTCAATGTGAAACTTCTTCACTCACACCTCACATTCTACTCACACTTTGAATTCCCAACACAGCTCTAGGTTTAGTGCAATAGATGATTTTGTTGGGTTTCAAGTTCAAACCCCTTCAAAAATCCATAAATCTCAATCCTAAATTGACTTTCTCAGCACCCTAGCCTCAACTTTTTACGCATCAAGTGAAGCATATTTCTTTGACACCAGCCATTAACCAGGTTCCATTGTAGCAAAAATTAAGCATATGAATACACGTACTTAAAATAATTCCTTCAGTAGAATTTCTCTCATTCTTTAGTCCCACTTCAAGGTGCTTAGACAAGCTATGTACGCAGGATTTCATGCACAGATAGAGACAACCAACATATATCTGATAAGAATACAAGAAGTGACTATTACAGGGAAGTTGGTGGTAGCTGCGGGCCCCCAGTACTTCAGAGCTGCCAAATCATAAGCTCTTGCGGCCTTTTCTTCCTTGTCATATCCACCTGATAACCATGACAATTTACTAAGTTACAAAACCATCACTCTAAAACAGTGTCAAAGTTTAAGATAGGTTTCAGAAGCAATCTGAAGTAAAATCAACCCTGGAAAGTGGAAACATTTCTTACCCAAATACACTGTAGGAAGAAGAGTCAGAAAGATGGGTGACAGCCAGAAATGCACCGAGTCACGTTTCATGCAAAGGAAAAGCCAAGAATATCAAATATCAGCTTATGGAGTGGTCAAAGTTTTCTGTCAAAAACTACTTTTCTAACCTAAAAAAGTAAAATGTAAATGAACAAAAGAAAAGTGATCAAAATGCATGCCATGGTGCCTGCGAATAACCAACTTTTCTTTTTCTTGTTTTTTCTCTCTTTCACTCCCATTTTAGCCACAAGGAGAGAAAACAACTGTACATGGGATGAAATCCATCGGCCCCACCCTCTTTTCCTAGTGCAAGGACTCATCAAATATTAATTGTACCAAAAAGTTGTAGTAACTAATTGCATCCGTTGGAGCATAATTTTTTATTTTTCTTTTCCTTTTGATAAAGCCGAATTGCCTACCATTAGACAGATTACAGACAGAACGCCTTTTCCCTTTATAAAAACAAAGTGATTTATTACAATATTTTGATGTTATTTGTCTCTCAAACACATCACATCTAAGCTCTAAAAAAATCCCGTGAGTTCATATAAGAACCAAGAGGACATTATTATCTGAGGGCCAGACCCACTGTCAAAAAACCTTTCAGCCAACAGTGGACGCTGCACCACATCCATGTAAATACAAATTTCAACAAGGGGGTGATGTGGTCAAACCTAGCTTTCCCAGCGAATGGAAAGCAAAAGCAAAAGTTAAGACCGACTCAGAACAGAACATTTTGGAGGAGAGGGATTGACAGATAGAACTTAGATATGGTCGCGTCACCCTACAGAAGAGGAATAGGTTGCACAGAGCAAAGACACTAACAAGTCCATGCAGAAAGTTCAAAAGAAAAGCTAAGTCACGCCACACACATATCCGCCAAATGGCGGCACATCCGATCAAATCAATTGAAAGAAATAGCAGACCCCACCCGCACAGGCAAAATGGCGGCACATAGAAAGAAATCAAAGAAATCACAAAGCATTGATCGAAGTAAGAAGCACTAGCATCACAGGAACATGTATATACCACCATTGGTAATTTACTCAATCATAAAACACTGTTGTGAAAGAAAACCAGGTGTCCGACTACCACCCACAACCATTAATGCGTGTAAGCCTCTTCCATTGTTACAGTATCCTATTATTCTTCTCTTTTTCTTTTTTCAACTATATATATATATATACATATATATATAAAATAGAGATGAACCTTGACGCCCTTTCCTCGCCTGACCCTCTCTTCTGTAGCTGTTATCCCATAGATGCGCTTCATATCTACCCGTCCAGCGGTGTCTGCAGGAAAGAAAAAAAAAGAAAGATAATCAAAAAAGGTGTTTGAACTTTGAAAGCAGGGCAAATTTATGACCTTGACCTCGTTTACACTAAAAAATCACCATCCCAATATTAATAAACGATGACAACTGAACCACAGGGAAGCTACTTATATTAGTTCCAACAAGCCAAAAGATCCTTGCAGGGAAAAAGAGAAAAGTTTATTAGAAAAGGAAAAAAAAAGTTAAAGAATCAAGGGAAAAAACAAAACAAAACGTAACAGTAATTAACATGAAAACAAGAGAGACTGAATTGGCACCTTGTGACCCCTCTGTAAATTGAAGTTCGCTGGCCAAATGTATCGGCGATCTTCTTCGAGCTATCGGAATCCGACGCCGCAACAATGGCCTTATCGGAACTCCGTGTGACGTCAACAGACAGAATCCCGGTAGCGCAGCTAGACACGCCCAACTCGTTCCCTGAAGACTCAATCGGGTGAGACCCCAACTCGCTGCTAGCAGCCTGAGTTTTGCCGACGGAGGCCGAGTCATCCACCTCGGAGCCCGAGTTGGCGGAGAACGCTCGAAAACCAGCAATTGCTTTCAGATCTTGCTGGTGGCCGAAGTAGGATGAGCCCTGGTCGTATATTTGAGTCAGGGACGACGAGTCCTGGGTCTCCGTTTGGCTATCGGAGTAGCGCATCATCGGCGGCGAATCACCCAGAAAGTCTTCGAGTTTCGGCACCAGTGGTTGATTTTGATTCTGTGACTGTGAGTCCATCAAGCTCGTGAGAATGGATGATTCCGCGTTGTCCCTTTCTCTGCTTTGGTTTTGCTCAAACTGGGAATTGGACAGTACCCGAGACTTGGGGTTTATCGTGTCTGCATAAATCAAAGCAAACCGAGAAAAAGAGAAGTTTTAGAACAAAACAGTGGTCAACAATATCTGCAACTCACGCCCCACTGTTTGGTTGACAAGAAAATGAAAGAAACAAATCAGTTACTTCATCACTACCCTGCTGCACCAACTGCAACTCCTGGCTCAGTGTAGTCAGCGAGGGTTGGGTCAACATTAGAACCTCAGAAACCGGTGAAAACACGTACAAGGAACGGAAAATTTTCTATTTCCAAGTAAACAAATTCACAGGTTTTCCAACCACACAAACAGGAGAATCCAAAAGTTGGGAGGCTTATCACGTGGGTCAGCGAGATTACTGGGTCGGTTACTCAGTTACTCGCAACACGAAAAAATATAAAGAACACACAGGACTACTCTATCTCTTGGAGCACTCTCTATGAAGAATCCTCATCCCGTAATTGTAAAACTAGAGAGTCGTTCAGAAATGGCGTTACCATTGGCATAGAAGTTATCGACGAAGTAGTGAGAACAAGTAGCAGACGAGTTTTCGTTTTGAACAAACTGTGACTCGGAGGACTTCAGCATTTCCATGGGCGACAACGAAAACGAAAGCCAATTCGTAGCGCGAGCCATTCTTTGCGGTTAGCTTGCACTAATCTTATCTGTCACAGCATACCCAGAACACTAGTTTTAAAAACAGATTTTCCGAGGAAACAAACAAAATATACACAATAAAAGACCAAAACTGAAATCGCCTCTCTCAAGTCTGAGCTTATAGGCGTTACTCTGAAACCTACTCCAACACCACCATGCGGGTATTACTATATTCAAACCAAAAAAATCAAGAGAAAAGTTAAGTATTTTGGTTATTAGGAGGTATGATAATCACAAAGCTATATATGAATATGGTGTGGTCGTAATGAGTAGAACTAAATAGAGAAAAAGAGCTTGTGCAAGCAGAATGCATGCAATGCAATGCAATGCAATGCAAGCTCACTTGGGGGTTGCCATTGAAGAATCGAAGATGGGGGTGATGGTGAGAGAGAGAGAGAGAGAGAGAGAGAGAGTGGTGGATGGAAAAGCAGGTGTTGTGTTATAATGGGAGAGTTGAGCGGTTTCAGGTGCCAACCGGCGTAAAAACAGAGTGATTTGAGTTTTGCAGAGAAAGGGAGAAAGAAGGTGGAAAATAAATAGTGAGAAAATAATAGAAAGAAAAAAAAAGAGAGAAGTGACTTTTGGTTCCGCGCCGAAGAAAATTTGTCCGAAACCGAAAGAGTCGCGAAAGATGCGGGCTGGCCGAGAATTGAAGAATTTGGTAGGATTCGCTTCGGATTGTTCTGTATTTACCAAAATGGCCTCGTGTTATGTAACAGGATTTCATTTCACACACTTTTTGTACATGTTCGATTTAAAATTTATAAATTTAATTTTAATTATAAGTAAGTTTAATTAAATAAAATAATTTATATTTTATAAAAAAATAATTTAAATTAAAATATAAAATAATTATTTTAAATAAAATAAATTTTTAAAATTAAAATTAAATTTGAGAGATAATATAAATATCAAAATAAATAATATAAAAAATTAATAAAACCGTTTAAACTTTTAAATTCAATTTGTCTTATATGTAAATTCACTTTTATGTTAACTTACTTTATGTAATTTATTAAAATAATATTAAAGGAAAGGAAGTTTAAAAATGTTTATAACAATATTTATAAATCATGATTAATGAAGGAAAAGAAAAACATACACATCTTTTAAATTTTAAGTTATTTATAAATAAATTTTAAAATTTTAAAATTATTTTAATCAATACTTAAATTATTAAAATTACATAAATTAATCATTTTATTTATTTTTATTTTATTTTAAATTTTTTATTTAATTTAAAATATATAAAAAGTAGATTAAAGAATTTATTTATATAATTATTATAATTTAAATATTAATTAAGATAATTTTAAAATTTTAAAATTTATTTATAAATAATCTAAAATTTAAGGGATTTATACGTTTTTTTTTTCATTAACAAAAGATTACCTTTCAAAATATTTTTAAATCGAGATGGTTAACTTTCATTGACTCAAGTTCATGTAGATTAAGTTATTTAAAAAATTGATATATAGTTAAATAACTATTATCTGACAAACAATAATACTTATTTATTGATGTAACAGATTTTTATTAACTTAATTTATTTAATTTGTACATATTAAATTTGTAGAAAAATTTCTACTTGTCATCACTTATATCAGGTTTAATTTTAATTAATTTTTTAAAACTGTTGTTTCTTTCTTTAAAAATTCTCTTATTAAGATTTTAAATAAAAAATTAAATAAAAATAAATTAATTTAATCACACACTTATAATTTCAATTGATTTGAATCCTGCCGTCCCCAACAATAACCCAAATCCAAAACTCTTTACTCACTTTCACAGGAACTGATATGTGTTTATACGAACAATAATTTATCTACACATGTATCTATTTAAGGCTACTTGTAAAGTTTATTGTTGTGTAATTCATAAAGATAAATCCATGATTCAGTCCTCCAGTCAGTATAAATAAAACTCTTTTACTACTTTTTACTTTAAATTCAATCAAATCCAATAAATCGTAGTAAAAACCAGTAAAATAGCCCGAATTACTAAAACAATTAAATATGAAAAAGAAAAACTGTGAAAAATGTAAAAGATTTTATATTTCTATTAAATTTTAATGTTATACTATTTATCTTGAGTTGTACTCTGTTAAAATTTTTAAGTAATTTTTAATTTCTTGTGTTTTGTTTGGCTAGTTTTTCTTTCAATTGAATCGCTAAACCGGTCCCCAATTCAAGTTATACAAGTATGATAAAATTTGAGAGATTTAAAATTATCATATATTCTCTTCATATGTAATAGAAATACATCTACGTACTAGAATATTTTGTACATAATAAATAATTATAATATTGTAATAAATACTTTGGAAATATATATATATATATATATATATATATATATATATATATATATATATATATATATTTCAGACTTAAGGTTTTAATATCATTCAAGTTAAAGCCTAAAAATATAATTAAATTTTAGTACATATATATAATTAAAATATCTTATATTTTTAATAAATAAGAAAATCATTGAATTGAACACCTTATTCAAATTAATATTGTATGAACTAATAAAAAAAAACAACGATATATAACAAAATAACTTAGATGAATGAGTTATGAAAATTCTCTTTCATTACAAATATGGTAATAATATTATATATACATGCACAAAAGCTCAACCGGTATTTACAGTGGCCCTTAATTGAAGAGGTGCACTGTTTAATCTACCTTCAAACGTGATGAATTCCCTTCCCCCTAATTTACCCAACTTGAGCTATTAAAAGCAGCATTTCTTTCTTGTTGTGCAATTTTATTTTTGGCCGCATACTTTGAATAATACATTTCTCTGATTTGCCAAAAATAAATCATCCACAATGAAATTAAGAGATTTGTAACTAAGAAAATGTTTTACAACCTTAAACCATTAAATTGACAAAACTTTGATTTACATTTATGACATTGCGTTGGACAGTTGGACTAGATAGTAGATATCACATGCCCACCTCTGTGAGTTCCTTAAAATTTTCTGCGATAAAATTTGGAAAAGCCTTGTGAGAGAAGCATATAGTATACTTGGTTTGGCATTAAGCTAATTCATTTTATAAAAGGCCAATCCAAAAATTTATGACATATCTATATATACAATTTTTTAAATATTTTGTGCTTTTAGAGATGAAGGAGCTTAGTTCACCACATAAAACGATCCATTCTAAACGGCCAGGATGCATTATTATGGCTCTCACGTTGCTAATTTTGGAGGATATATCATGTTTTTTGACAATATTTCTCATAATATAGTATTTATTTTCAACAAAATACATTTTAGAATAATTTTTTGTTATGATTTCATTAAAGTAACATACATACATACATACATATATACATACATATATATAATGATTTATTTTATGTAATAATTTAATACTTAAAAATAATTTTATAAATATTTAGGACCAAATTATGTAGTTATAGCTATATTTTTGCAATTATTTTAAGGGATTTATATCGATTTAGCTGTTAGTTTTTATAATAAATATGACTGTAAGTTGGTTTAGGGTCTGTATCTACAAAAAAAAAAGATTTAAGATTTTATCCCTTATAAAATTTACTCCCAATTCCACAATAAACTTTGAAAATTAATAACTTTTTAGTATTTGTGGCGAGGTAATATCTAAGTCAATTTATACGCTTATCTCAAATTAATTTACTTTTTTAGTGTAGTCAAAGAAAAAAATTTATAATATGAAACTAGATAATTCACAAATATTTTTTGTGATATATCCTGAAAGGACGGAGTTAGACTAATTTAATTAGGGTCAAAAGAAAAAATTTTAAATGAGAAAAAAAAATTATTTAAAAATTTTATACTAAAAATAAAAGGATTTTTTAATTTAGGGACACAAACGATGCTCCACCCCTACTTAAAAGGTTAACGAAATAAAAATAAAATGTCGTCAATGAGGATTGACAGTAAAATCAACTGCATATTATTAAAACTTAAAAGTCTCAAGTGCCATTTTTTGCTGGAGCCTTTTATTAAAAGACAATTTGTAAGTCTTTCTCTTTTTTTAAACTTTTTTACATAAAAAAATTCAAAATAAAATATTAGAATCACAAAAGCTATTGTTTTGGGGACAATTTATGATCACTTTAAGATAAAAGCTCCCATTGATACGTTCCCACTTTTGGTTGAATTGATCTCTCGCAACATTGGTAGTCAAAATTAAAATCAAGGTAAGTACAAATTTATGTTCAACGAAAGAAACTCCTCCAATTTTGTTTTAGTGTACTCAGTGTATTTCTTTATTTAAAAAGTAAACGATTAATTTTTTAATTTTTAGTTTTATTTTTTGTGAGAAAGAAGTTTACTAATAACGCATGCTCCATTTACATTCATCATAAATCAAACTCTTGATATGATAGTTAAGAAATCTGAGCCACTTCCACTTGAATCAACACGTGTTAATAGAAACTCTTCCTACCTTGTCACATAGTAAAGCATATTACAGTCAATTGGAATGTAATTATAATAATGACTGCCTATTCAGTCAAACAAAAGTAAATAATCAACATCCGAAAACAGAAAAACTGCATCATATCATGGTAGATATTAAAAGTTACCGAAAGTTCTTTCTTCCTACTAACTTAGTAAGTCCAAAAACAGTGGAAGTTTAGGCCAAAAAGAAAAGCAGTGGAAGCAAATTGACCTAAATAAGAATCTGGCTCAAGATTTAACAATTTAAAATATTATATACTCATAACTTATCATCTTAATAATCTTCTTAATATCTACTTTCATATGTTATTTTAGAAAAAAAAATTTTGTCCTAAAATAATATTAAGGAAGTATTAATTAATTTTTTAACTTTATATTTATCCTTTAATAGAAAGAGAATTAGTGAATTAAGTGATATTGAAAAAGAGAAAAAATATTATATAATGAGAGAAATAATAATTTAGTTATATTAAACTATATTTTCTCATAATTAAACTATTTAATAACTTTTTTAATTTTTGTACAATTACTTTAAATGATAAATAAAAGTAAATAGAGACAATAATAAATAAAATATTAAATATAAAACTAAAAGCATTTATTTTTTTGAAAACTTGAAATTCATTTATATATTTTCTTCATTTAATAATTACAAAAATTATTAAAAGGATAAATTATGATGATATAAAATTATTCTTCTTTTAATTAACTGCCACTTTAACTACATCATCTTAGCAACCAAATTTTAGTTTAATACATGATGGAAGTTTCATATTTAAGGTAAACATTGAATCTGGCTCGAAAACATGAGTGCATAAAAGCCGTGCCAACGAACGTGCATTATACCCGGCATTCTAGCAAATCTAGATTGGCAGCACAAGAAATTTTTGAGTAAGCAATGTTTATCTTAATCATTTCATTCAACAATTAACATATATTTTTAGTTTTTTAAATAATAATATACATTTATGATATGATTTATTAAATTTTATATATATCAACTATTAAATTAAATACTTACGAAGGACAATACCTATTTTAAGAATTTCTCACAATAGCACCTACATGCGTCTTTTTCATCCCATGCAAGTATTCAATGTTACTTACCATTTCTTTGTTTCTTTTCCCCCCTAATTCATTAAGTTTTACCCTATAAATGGTTAATTAAGATAAACCACCTTGCACCATCTTTTTCATTTTTTTTTTATAACCAGTTTCCGAGATACATGAATTGTTGTCAAGACATTAATATTACCATTTATGTTCTTTTTTTTGTATAATTAAGCGAGCTTTACCCTATGGTTAATATAATTATAAATAAACCCAACCGTCCTGTCTTTTTTCGTGACTAGATCCATGATAGAGTTAATAAATTGATGTAATCGATGGAAGTGAACTCTATAGAGGGCCTATGAAAGGTTACAAGATAATAACTGTTTGCATAAACGTCTGTTTGATGAGAATACAAAAGAATAATTATTGGGTCATTGAGAGGTGTGATTCTTTCCGAGAAATTGATTTTATTTTATTTAAATTTAATTAATTTAATGTAATATAAAAATTAATTCTTACATTTCAAACACATTATAAAACTATGTTTATTTTATTTTATAATTTTCTAAATAAAAAATTTATTTATAAATAAAATCAATTATTAAAATTTTCAGTTACAAGCATACTCTAAAAGAAGTGAGTTTAGTGCTGTTCGATTATTATTAAAACAAATTTTGCTTCTATCAATGGTTATTGTATAAATTTTTCCACTTTTAATTATAGAAAATTTTTGCATTATTATTAAGTTATTTATTGAAATATCATTAAATAAATTTAATTTTTCAAATAGTTACTATCACATTAAAAGTCATTTAATGATGTAGTAATATATGATTATTTTATTTATTATTTTTTATTTATCATTTTTAAAAAATTATTTTATTTTATCTGTCATTTTAAAAAATAAAGCAAGTTTAATTATTATTTTTAATTAATAGAGTAAATAGTAATAATATTTGGAATATTTTAATAAAAAATATTTTAGTCAAATAAAATTATATTTTTTTATAAATAATATTTAATAATTTTCTTAATTATTATATACATATCTTAAACCATAGACAAATGATGCTGTGTAATTTTTTTATGTTAATGGTGTGTAAAATTTTGTTTATATAAATAATAAATCAAAACTAATCCATTAAAAAAAGAGTTAAAAATGCAAATTTAAAAAATAAAATAAATTTTATTGTCCTAAAATATAATCATATCTCAAATTATTTTCATAAAAATTATTTTTTATATATCACTTAATTCCTTGAAGTTTTGATTTTTATCACGTTCCTACTTGGCATATATTTTTTATTTCGACTTTAATGAATGTCATATTTAATTTAGTTAAAAAGTAACGTTATCCCTTAAAACCAAATTTCATAAGGAGTTAAATGATAAAAAAATAATTTTCATGAAGTAAGATGAGAAGACTATATATATTTTAAGGAGATAAAATATATTTTAAACAAAATTTGAAACAAAAGATCATTTAAGAATATATATATATATATATATATATATATATATATATATATATATATATATATATATATATATATATAGAGAGAGAGAGAGAGAGAGAGAGAGAGAGAGAGAGAGAGAGAGAGAAATGTTAACCTAGACTCATTTATGTATGTAGGCTAGCATCCTTTTATTTTGACAAAAATATTTTTTTATTTTTTATGTAATTTAAATAATTATGTTTATTTTAGTTATTATCAATCTCATAATTAATTTTTAAAATTAATATTTATTAAAAGAAAGAAATTATGAGGTTGATAATTATTATAAGAGAGAAATATTTATTCATTTATGAAGTTAATTATAAGATATATAATGATTAAAATAAACATAATCATTTAAGTTGAGTACAAAAAGATAAAAAGATATTTTTGTTAAAATAAAATAATGTAAAATGCTAATGTACACATAAATAAGTGTAGGTTAACATTATATATATATATATATAAACACTAACTGAATTTGATATTATTTTAAAAAGTTAAATGAACTTTTAAATATGGGTAAGAGGTCTTATAAATTTTTTTAAAATTACTAATAAACTCTTTCATTCACTAGTTAAACAAAAAAGTAATCATCGATTACATTTACTAATATATGAGGTAATCTTTCATTTATTCACATCTTTTTTAACATATATATTTTTTTTCTCCTTTTAAATTATTTTTTTTAAATCCAGTTTTTTTCATATTTTGAAAAAAATAATATAGAGAAAATAAAAATCAATACATGTATGAATGAATAAATACAAGTTACATAATGAATAATTTTCATTTTAACCAATGGACAAAAAGCTTTGTTTGTAATTTTCATAAGGTTTAAGACTTCAAGTGACTAGTTCAAAACAGAGTAAAGTTTAACATACCGATGTCTATACATATTGCCCTTGCTAGCTGTAATGAATACTTCTTTATGTATGCATTAATTATTCTTGTTGTATGCATAGAATTAAAGAATAAAAGTTTATTTCAGAAAAAAAATAAAAAAATAAAAAAAATAAACTCCATTTTGGCCTCTAATAAATGAGTTAATTCTCAACTTAGCTATTATAGGATTTTCCACACAATTTTTTGTCGAAAAATTCTTTCAGAAATTTTAAATTATTTTTAAATAAAAAAGAAGATTTCTAGCGAGAAATTTTGCAAGAAACTGGTAAAAAAAGTTGTCAATTTGTGATAGATTTTTCTATGGAAAACCAATACTTATTAATACTTTTTTTTTAATTTCATTTCTCATTTTCTTTTTACTCACCACTTCCTCTTTTCTCTCTCTTTTCTCTCTCTTTTCTTTCTTATTCCCATTCCTTTTATATCTATCACGCGCACCGACAATTAAAATATTGTTAACAAATTTTCAAAACTCTTATTATGGCCGATTAGTCTTGACTCCTACAATATGGGTATACAAAATACTCATATTTTATTTTTTATACCAATACCATAATGAAATATTAAATTTATATTTATTATTAATTATACTTTATAAACTCAAAATATCTATTATGATAATTGACAAGTAATAAATGTTTGATCATTCATAAATAATACAAATACTAAAAAGGGTGCTCAAGTTATACATAATCAATTTGGGTCTTAATACATATTTAGATTAGCATTCATAAAAGTTTATAATTAAAATATTATAAAGAAAACTTTTAATTAAAAAGCAGTTATTATATAAAAATTAACCCAAACTAAACATATGTTTATTTTCAAAAACAATATTAAAAATTGGAGGCATGGCTATTTTTTTTAAATAACTAATAAAAAAATAATTAAATAAGTGTTCAAACTCTTCATAATATTAAAGTCTCATTTAGTATACTATATAACTAATAGATAATATAATATAATAAATATTATTTATTTTTATATAATATTATATAATTAAAATTAAATAAAATTATTTTAATTAAATAAATTTTTATTTAATATTTTATTTAAATATAATAATATTATTATATTATATTATTTATATCTGCTATAATGTACCAAATAAGATATAACATTAAAAAAATTAAATAATAGAAAAAGACATGAACAAATTAGTTCAGTTAAATTCAATGTCAGCATTTACGGCTCTATGAACTAGCTGTTGACCTTGACAAGGATCCATCGAAGTTCGGTGCCTCGTCTCGTTGAAAGGACAATGCATGTAAATCTAATAATGTAAAGAATTCTAGAAGTCTTTTGCTTTAATTTTAAATCACATTAAATGATTTAAAATATTTAATTATGAATTAAGTATAAAATATTAAAAAGAGAAATAAATGTAAAATTGACAAGTTTGTTCCTATCTTAAATACTCCTATATATATGGTTTAATTTAAAAAAATATATGGTTAAATTATAACATTTTATAATAATATTAATTGTAATTTTGTAATAAAATATAATATTTATTACGAGAAAAGGAGGGGAGCCAGATAAATTAAGTCTAGCTTTTAGCATAGGTATATGAACAAATTTAATTACGTGTTTGAATTAGATTTATAAATATAATTTTAAATAAATTTAATTTTATAAATTTAATTTTAATCAAATAAATTTGAGTGGAGTGATTTATATTTGATAAAAAATTATATTTAACTTAAAAATAAAAAATAATTATTTTAAATTAAATAAATTTAAAAATAAAATTATATTTAAAAAATAATATAAATATCAAAATAAATAAAAAAAATAAGAATTTATTTGAAGCTCTAAAAGCCACGCCCACCATATTCAACACTCTATCAGCATTAACTACTTTCATGAAATAGCTGTTGACCTTAGTGTGTACCCCCATCAAGGTTCAAAGCCTCATTTTGTTGAATTGACGATACTTGTAATAATCTAAAGAATTGTAGAAGTTTTTTTTTTTTTAAGTTCATAAATAATATTCAATCACATTAAAGAATTTAATTTTTAATTACTCGTTAAGTATAAAAAAAAAGATAAATAAATGAAAAACAACAAACATTTTTAAAAGCTAATAAATTTGAGCAAACGATCATTAATTAAATTTAATTAAACTTTTATTTATATCTAAGGGGTTAAATTTTAATTTACTGTTAGTATGAAATATATTATATTATCATCTAATTATGTATTATTAAATTATTAAAAAAATTTAACTAAAATAATAATTATTTAAAAAAATAAAAAATATAATAATATATAATTAAATAATAATATTAAAAAAATTTACACTGAAAACTAATCAAAATTAAACACATATAAGATAAACAAATAAACTCTTGGCCCCTAGAAGTTGATTCATTCTTAAGGAAGTCAGTGAGCTGACATTGCTTACTTTTGTTACATATGGTAATATAGTAGCTAGTGCTGTTAGAAATATTTGTTAAAATTTCTTAGTTGTTCGTATCAATAGGAGTTTGTTTTAGTAGTTTTAATTTGTTTTAGTTTTACCTGGTCTATAGGAGTTAGTAGCTGTGTTTTACCTAGTCTGTAGGAGTTAGTGGCTGGATCTCCTAGTTTCAAACATTTATCCATTAGTTTCAGTTCTATAAATAGAGTAGCTTAATGTACAAATGGTATATGATTTAAAAAAAAAACAATAAAGTTTCAGTTCCTTACCTTATCTTTTTTACCTCTGCACACTTAACAGTGGTATCAGAGCTTAGAAATAAGGGCCTGTAACCATTTCTACTTGCATCTGCAGTTCTCATGGCAAACAGAACATTTCGTACAGCCTGCAATTCCTCGTTTCAATGGTCAATATGATTCATTGGAGCATGTTGATGGAGAACTTCTTGAAAGTCTAAGGAGTATTTGGCAAGTTATCTCAGATGGAGTTCCAGAAATTGCTGTTGGCACTGCGGTGTCAAAGACACAAAAAGCTGAAAAAGAAAGTTTGAGGCTGAAAGATCTCAAGGCTAAAAACTATCTGTTTTAGGCAATTGATCGTGCAACTTTGGAGATCATTCTTCACAAGGAGACTTCCAACCAGATATTGGACTCCATATAAAAGAAGTATCAAGGCTCTGCAAGAGCAAGGAAGCAGTAGCTTCAAGCTTTACGCTTAGAATTTAAAACACTTCGAATGAAGTTTGGAGAATTAATTGCAGATTATTTCTCTCCGGTGATGACCATTGTCAATAAGATGCGAATTCATGGAGACAAGACAGAAGATATCACTGTCATTGAAAAAATACTTCGATCCTTGACACTAAAATTTAATTTTGTTGTCTGTGCTATAGAAGAATCTAAAGATATAGATGAACTTTCACTTGATGAACTGCAAAGCTCATTGTTAGTGCATGAACAGAAGTTCAAACAAGAAGATGTAGATGAACAAGCACTAAAGGCATCAACAGAAAATCACTTGACACCAAAAGGAGGAGGCAGAGGCAGAGGCAGAGGCAGAGGAAGCAATGATCGTGGCAACCAACAACAGCACTACCAGCACCAAGAAAATCAAGGAAGGGGAAGAGGACGAGGAGGCCATCACTTAATAACTTATAGACCAAAGTCAGCAGACAAATCAAATATTGAATGTTACAGGTGTCACAGGTATGGCCATTATGCATCTGAATATCAAACTAATCTATCTAAGAACAATGGAGAAAATTCAAATTTTATAGAAAAAGAGGAGAAGGAGGAAGAAATATCCCTATTAATGGTCTGTCATGCCAAAGAAGAAAGCAACAAGAACCTGTGGTACCTAGACACTGATTGCAGCAATCATATGTTGGGAGACAAGTCAGCTTTCTCCATCCTGGATGAATCATTCCCGAAATAATGTGAAATTTGGACACAATTCCAAAATCTCAGTCATGGGTAAAGGACAGGTAATCATTCAAGCCAATGGTAATTTTGTCCATACAATTTCTAATGCCTTTTTGTGCCAAATTTAAAGACCAACTTGTTAAGTATTAGTCAGTTGCAAGAGAAGGGTTATGAGATTTGCATCAAGGATGGAGTATGCAGAATTCAAGATTCCAAATTGGGCTTAATTGCTCAAGTGTCAATGACTACAAACAGGATGTTTCCTCTCTATCTCAATAACATTAATTTGTCATGTTTCTCAGCAAAGGTTAAAAGATATTGCTTGGCTATGGCACTTTCGCTATGGTCATCTGAATTTTGGTGGATTGAAGACTCTACAGCAGAAACATATGGTGACTGGCCTTCCTCAGATTATTGCTCCATCTCAAGTTTGTGAAGAATGTGTTGTCAGTAAACAACACCATAATCAATTTCCTCAAGGGAAATCTTGGAGAGCAAAGACAACATTGGAGCTAGTTCATTTTGACATTTGCGGGCCAGTAAATCCATCTTCTAATGGAGGTAAAAGATACATAATTACCTTCATTGATGAATATAGTCGAAAAATTTGGGTCTGTGTTTTGCAGGAAAAATGTGAAGCTTTCATAGCCTTTAAAAATTTCAAAGCACTTGTTGAAAAAGAAGCTGACAACCTAATAAAAGTCCTGCATACTGATCGTGGTGGAGAATACAACTCACATGAATTTGTAATTTTTTGTGAAATGCATGGGATCAAGAGACAACTTACAACAGCTTATACACCACAACAAAATGGAGTCTGCGAAAGGAAAAATCGCACTATTTTTGAATATGGTGTGAAGCCTTTTGATGAGGAGTGGTGTTTCAAAAACTTTCTGGCCTGAAGCAGTAAATTGGAAGCATTCATATTTTGAATACAGAAGTCCCATACTTGCTGTTCAAAATATGACGCCAAAGGAAGCATGGAGCGGACGGAAACTGACTGTAGAACATTTCAGAATTTTTGGGTGTGTTGCCTATGCCCATATTCTAGACCAGAAGAGGACAAAGCTAGACAACAAGGGAGAAAAATGCATTTTTCTTGGTGTTAGTGATCAATCAAAAAGCCTATAAACTATATAATCCTAACACTAAAAATCATTATCAGTCGAGATGCTTATCTTTGATGAAGAGGAGCTTTTGGAAGTGGAGCAGTGATGCTGTTGGACAAATTCCTGCTAATTTTGATGAAGAAGATAAAGATGAAAAGTAACAGCAAGAAGAGAATAGACAACAGCCAATTCCAGTAGTTACACAAGAAAAGGAGTGACCTCAACGTGTTAGAAGAAGACCTGCTTGGAATGAACTGAATTATGAGGTAACTGGTATTGACCAATCTGAGGATCTACTTACACATTTTGCTCTGTGTTTTCAGACTGTGATCCTACCACTTTTGAAGTGGCTGTTAAAGAAGCAAAATGGCATGGAAGGCAATGGATGAAGAAAATTACAGCAATTGAAAGAAACAACACATGGGAGTTGACTGAACTTCCCAAAGGGCAAAAGACAATTGGTGTCAAGTAGGGTGTACAAGACGAAATTGAAGGAGAATGGAGAAAATGATAAGCACAAGGCATGCTTAGTAGCTAAAGGCTACAAGCAAGAATTTGGAGTGGATTATAGAGAAGTCTTTACTCCTGTTGCAAGACAAGATACGATCAGACTAGTAATTGCATTAGCGGCACAACATTCATGGCCTATCTTTCAATTGGATGTGAAATCAACATTCTTACATGGTGATCTTCCAAGGAATAGATATTTGTTGATCAACCTTCGGATATGTGAAGCCTGGTAGTGAGCATAAAGTATACAAATTGAAAAAGGCTTTATATGGATTAAAGCAAGCTCCCCGAGCTTGGTATAGTCGTATTGAACCTTATTTTTTGAAGGAAGGTTTTTCAAAAATGTCCATACGAGCATACACTCTTTGTTAAGGTTGGAGAAGAAGAAAGAAGCTTATTGTATGCTTATATGTTGATGATTTGATTTATACTGGAAATGATATTGCTATGTTTTGAAAATTTTAAGCAATCCATGATGCTTGAATTTGACATGTCTGATCTTGAAATGATGCACTACTTTCTTGGCATTAAAGTGGTGCAATCGGCAACTGGAATTTTTATCTCACAAAAGAAGTATGCTCAAGAGATTTCAGACAAGTTTCAAATGAAGAATTGTAATGCTGTTAGCACACCAATCGAGGCTGGTTTGAAGCTTATTAAGGATCCAAAAGAAAGAAGGGTTGACAGCACCCTTTACAAGCAAATTGTAGGAAGCTTGATGTATTTAACAGCCACAAGGCCTGATATTATGCATGCAGTAAGTCTTATCAGTAGGTACATGGAATCTCTAAAGGAGATGCATCTTCTTGCAGCAAAAAGAATTTTTCGCTATTTGTAAGGAACTGCGAAATTATGGTTGTTTTACAAGAGAGGTGAAAAGTCAAACTTGTTTGGCTTCACTGATAGTGATTATGTTGGGGATTTTGATGATAGGAAAAGCACGTCCGGTTATGTTTTCATGTTTTGTTCAGGAGCAATTTCGTGATCCTCAAAAAAGCAAGCAATTGTCACTTTGTCAACAACCGAAGTAGAGTTTGTAGCTGCAACAGCCTGTGCCTATCAAGCAATTTGGCTGAAGAAAATACTTGAAGAATTGCATTTCAAGCAATAGGGAGCTATTGCAATTTATAGTGACAATAGTTCTACCATCAAGCTCTCTAAAAATCCTGTTTTGCATTGAAGAAGCAAGCACATAGATGTGAAATTTCACTTTCTAAGGGACCTCACGAAGGATGGGATAATTGATGTTTTCTACTGTAAGAGTGAAGATCAAATTGCTGACATAATGACCAAGCCATTGAAATTGTATACGTTTCAGAGGCTAAGAAAGTTGCTTGGAGTCTGTACACTTGATATACCTTATTAAATTAAATGTTTGAAAACTTTCAGTTTAAGAAAGGGATTGTTAGAAATATTTGTTAAAATTTCTTAATTGTCCGTATCAATAGAAGTTTGTTTTAGTAGTTTTAGTTTGTTTTGATTTTACTCGGTCTATAAGAGTTAGTAATTGTATTTTGCCTGGCCTGTAAGAGTTAGTGACTTAATGACTTAATCTCCTAGTTTCAAATATTTATTTATTAGTTTCAGTTTTATAAATAAAATAACTTAACGTACAAATGATATTTGATTTAAAAAAAAGTAATAGAGTTTCAATTTTTTACCTTGTATTTTTTACCTCTGCATACTTAACAAGTGCTTATGCACACAAAGCCAGTACCTGGTCATACTGATACAAATTATAATATTAATAAACTGTGATCTTCGTTCCACGAACTTGACTCTCAAACTCAAGTACAAGCGTATGACTGTGTCCCTACACTGTCCCTGTGTATATCTCTGCTCTGTGCATGACAGAAAGCAGTGCATATACACACGTAGACGAAGGGCGAAGAGACATAGACACTCGTATTGCTGGGTGATTCGTTGGTTCTTCGGTGCAAACCCCAACGCGAGCAAATTAAAGTAGGTTTTTCTTCATTTGACGAAGTATATGATTTATATATTGTGCAAGTTCGCTTTGTGGGGAAAGGGTCCCAGATCTTAATTATGATTCTGCATGCGACATGGCCTCTCGATGCGTTTGTGGATAGAAACACCTGGTAGGCGCAGTTATGTTATGGGTGCTTCTCTTTGTTTTCCTTCTTCCAATAAAATATTAATTATATTTTATATTTAGCCTCGTTTTATTATTTTTTATTGTAAAAAATGATGAAACTGTTAAATTTTAATTTATAACAAACGATATGTACAGAGTGCATATTTAGATATATATATAAATTATGAAATAAATTATTGTTGGTGTGGTTAAACAAAGTTCAGGATTAATATTATTTAATTTTAATTAAATATTTATTTCCCTTGCTGTTGCTAGCTAGCTTTCGTGTCGGCTGGGTCTTTAATTTCTCTTCAATCCTTAACCAGTCAACTTCATATACTGAAAGCCCATCCATGCCCATCCCGTAATTACCTGCTAGCTCATGATCATATATATATATATATATCTCATAAAAAGCATCTCTAATAAATCGAACACAGTTTTCAAGCTCATGATCATATATAGTAAATGATCAATTGGGCTATGCACTTTAATCAATCTCAATAGTGATTAGATGTATATATTATCCCAATGCAATTGATATGAATTAGTGGAATATGATAAAATGTGGTTAATTTTGATTTATTATTAATGTAAAATATTTTATATTATTATTTAATTATATGTTATTAAATTATTTAATAAATTTAATTATGATAATAATTATTTAAAAGATTAAATATTTTTAATGATATAACAAATATATAAATGAATGATAATATAAAAAACTAAAATTAACTCCTATTGTTATTTATTTGAGACAGATTAATTTTAATTAGCATAAGAATTTGAGATCTTAATTAAGTATTTCCCGAATTTATATCTCATCTTTATGCAGGTTAATGAATCACTGGTTTTTGACCATTGACTGGGAGGCACGTGCGCCGCGTCTTTTTTTGTCCTTGGCTTCGAAATCAAAATGCGGGCAACGACGATTTTGATTTCGGCGACGCACGTGCAATCCTTTGTTCCCGTTTGTCATAACTAATAACATAATGGTGTATTAAATGTTCAACTTTCTATTAATCTGCTTTGAGCATTTCCTATCACCTTTAGTTAATCTCACAGTTAATTTTACTATAAAGCCACGTTAATGATATGGTTTAAACCCCAAGTGGTGCCCACCATGCACGTGACATGCAAAAACTATAATGTGAGTTCGTTACCTCAATAGAAGAAGCATGTATATACTAAAACTTTAATCAAAACATCAACTTTTTTTTTTCTTCCAACGCTTTGTTTTACTTTATTATTGTTTCTTGTTTCAGTTTCAAGTACTCTCACTCAAGCTGAAATTCAAAATGTTTTTAGGTGAGGCTTATAGATAGTATTTATAGGATTTTGATATTTTTATGTTAATTAACTAATCAGAGAAGGTCTTATTAAAGAAAAAAAATATAATAAAGTTTAAATTATAATTAATAGACTCTACAATCCATCAAAATAAATCTTTATATAATAAATTTTATATTTATCTTTTTTTAAAAATATGATTATATGATAGGAAATAATCTAAATCTTTTGACAGCAAATCTAGATCTTTTATTGTAACAAAAGATAGTCGAAAGAAAAATATAATAAAAGTTAAATTATAACTAATAAACTCTACAATTATTGTATGTTTGGCTTCTTCTCTGAGCCAAAATGCAGAGTCTTCGAGTACGTGCGCAATGGCAGATTGGGAGACATGCCATGCCATCTTCAAAAGAAGAAACCGGGCCTTACGATGGCATGCTGGCATATACAAGAATAGCGATAGAAGTTTGGTCAGGCTTGGGCTTTCTTATTGTAGCTCAGCCCAGGCCCGTTGTTAATTATCATCTTGGCCCATCCCGTATCCTCCTTGCGGTGACCAGTGAAGAATGTATTGTTGAGTCAGACATTCGGGCCTTAGGTGGTTTTGGGGCTACATCTGTTGACTGGAAGAAATTGGAGGAACTGTCTCAATGGGCTCTGAAGAAAGGGTGATGATATAGTTGCAAGGGAAGGGTCTAATTCGAGAGAAATTCAGTCTCCAGCGAAGGTGCCTAGTGTTTTCGTTTGCCTTATACTTCAGGTTGGATTTTTTGTCTTTCTAGTAGGGCAGGTTGCAAAATTAGGCGACAAGTCACTGTAAGGAATACCCATTCTTTAATAAATATCATTCCTTTTTTCTAGATTTCTCATTTTCTTTTCATTCCCACTTCCATTCATACCAAATGTGTCCTTAACATTTTTTACAACTTTATTCACTTGATTATCAATAATTTTATTTTGAGTGTAAATTATTTGGAAGGCTACTCTCATAAATTTGGGATAGAATTTAATTTAGACTACGTTAGAAAAGGAACTTAAAGATGAAATGCATTTCTATTTTTGTGACACTTTTAAGGTTGTACAATTTTTCTGATTCAGCCTAAAGGTTATCACAACTTTATACGTATATTTGCAATGCTTTCCCCATTTGTCAGTGACTTATTACAACTCTAAATATCAAACTGAAACTACCAAAATGGACAATTAATTGATAAAAAATTATAAATGTACAAGTACAATAATTTCTTTTATTTGTCTTTTCGGTTCATAATTTGACCAATGTAAAAGCAGCTATGCAATTTCACAAGCATAACTAGTGCTAAGCTATTTTCTATTTGGTGTAGCTGTAGCTGAATTCATGTATATTTATCTTTTTTTCTTCATGAGCTGCAATATCTTCCAAGCTCCAAGCTTGACCTTTTCTGTTTTATGCTTTCTTCCCCAAGCTCGTCCCCAGAAGAGAAGAAGAATTAATAGACAAATCCCAGGAGTGAATGTTACCAAGAATAAAGGGAACAAATCAGAGAGAACCAAGTATTCTGCCTCCCAAACATTTTGACCAACAGAAGCACCTGGCAACTTTCCTTGGCAGAGAATATTCGGATGGCAGTGAGGGATCAGCGGCAATGTCTTCAGCTCGTGACCATATATACACCCCTCGTTCTTGTTGACTGCCTGGGACAGTGTTGTCCAGTATGAATGCCACCAGTAGTGTAACCACCATGTTTAAGGACATAAGAGCATTGATTGCAAAATCAAGCTGAAACATTTGGGACAATGAAAGTGACAGGTTAGCTCATCTTCATTGAAAGAGAAAACAGCTAGTAGTTTCATTTGCTAGAAAATTGTGGACAAGCATAGAGTTGTTTTGGAGGACAAATATGTGATATCAGCTTTAATCAGGATAAATCAGCACAGGTGTCAGGAGCTTGTGAAATAATCAAACATGATGATGACATATTCATCTACAAGTCATGTCCTCATTCTATCTCATTTTAATTGGAGGCAAGGGAGTATGTGCATAGAGAGGTGCTTACTTGTTTAAAGCCTGAATGGAATGGTCCACTAGATGCAGCTGCATAAGGAACCAGATAACTGGGCAGAATCAGACTGGATTCAGGCTGGTATTGTTGAAAATAGACAGGGATGGATAGACCAAGGAACAATGAAATGCCAACTATTGTTATGTTCCTAAAGCTGGCTGATTGACCATACTGTAAAGTCGAGAGGCCCAATGCTGCAATAAGAGCCCACATGAAACACAGTATAGAAGCAGCCAAGGCTTGTGGAATGGAAGCAAGAAGGGCACCCACTTTCCCTACAAAATACAAGCCAAAGATAAGACCACACTGGCATATTGTTGCATGAATTGCACAAGACAACAAGTTAACCTGTATACAGAAAATATCTAAACTTCAATTTAGGTGGAAGGTATCTAAATTTTAGGTAATATATGATGTTATAATCAATTTTGACCAGCATCAGAAGAACATGTATTCATGTGTCTATCTTTTGATAACTTGCATGATTTAAAACCCTTCTTGATCCAGGTTCTACCAGGACATAAAATCTGATATAACAGTCATATTCTGAGAAGTAATTCAAATACACCAAAATTAAGTCACTACACATCCTTGGATCCACCTCAGCCAGTATGCAGCAGAAAGGAGAAGAATGATATCTTAATAAACAGTTGTTTAATAATATTGACATCGATTATGGTTTTTGCCTCTCAGTTAAGTTGCTTTACCCATAAATGAGAACAGAATCAAGAAAGCTGCTCCAAGTTCCACTACCCTCCGACTTGCGACCTTCGTTATGTCAATTGTGTGCATATTTTCTGTCAGAGTTGTTGACCCAGTACCTGAACCCCATAGGCCAGCCAATATACTACAGAAACCCTCCAATGCAATTCCTCGGCTCACAACTCCTGGAGTTGGAGGCCTCAAATTGACTCGCAGAGATGCAGTATGATAAGTTCCAACCTGGAAAATGAGCATACATACCATTCACATAGTTACAGATTTAGATTTGTAGTTTCATCTCCTGTTCACATTTAAACCTTGCTTTCAACATGAAAATCCATCTTAACATTTAAAAAGGGGTTTGAACCTTGATAACAGTCACCACCTTTCTGCAATTAATGCCCTAACATGTCTTTTAAATCTAAGAAAGTCTATTATATTCAGAGGATGCTTTCCCATATGCATTATAAATGAGGGTATTTCTGTGTGTGTGAGCGTTTGTGCCACTTTTTTCTAGATCTTTTACATTTGTAAACGTTTTGCCTGACTCCTTTATGAATTTCCCAGTCTAAAGCAGATGATATTTTGCATTTGTAAGCATTTAAATAATATACTTACTGAATCCACGGAGGCAACCAGTGACACTATGACCATGATAATGGAAGTCCTAAAATGAAAAATAGGGATACCCCACTGTAAAGGGTAAGGAATTCTGACCCATGCGGCAGTTGACAATGCATTGGAAACATCAGTCCTGCAATGCTTCATGGTATACGCATGCTTCCTACATGCGTCAATCAGAATGTTTGAACTTGGTATGTTGGGATTGCATCCTTTGTAGTTATATGCTCCCCCAGCTGTTAAAAACGATGCATATATCCAAATTATTGTAACACTCAGGGGAACCTGCAAATATTATAAAGTGTATCATCAGAGTTTGTTAGGATATCCACATTTACTTAAGGAAAGACTTAGTCAGTAAACTCATCTCAACAACTAGTCACAAAATAATAATAATAATAATAAAGTACAGAATCTTCTATTTTTTTCTCTAATCCCCGCTCCTCTCTATCTTCGTTATCTCCCACACTTAATTAAATAGAGAAACACAGATAATCAAGAAATGCCAATTAAAATGTGCATAACTTAATGTCTTCACAATAAATATGGAGCCTTGCTGAAGAATTCAGACTATTTTAAAGTAATATTTCTACAAAACTTCAAGATTAGCTTTCTGTAGAAACTGGCTCCACAGATATTAACCAGTTTTACTTCACAGAAGTCCTTATGCTCGAGTAATTTCCTTTTCTTTCCTTACAGTGTGTAGAACTGTTAAAGGTCAATGCAACCAACAAATCAATAACTTAATATATATATATATATATATATATATATATATATATATATTTATGTGTGTGATTTTCAATAAGCAAGGTAACAGCACAATGAGCAATCTTATTTATGTCCATGCACAGGCAGTGTATATGCAGTCCTGTCAGAAAATGAGAATCATCTAAACTTCTAACATGACAGGGATCTGATAAACTAGAAAGCATATAAATGAGATATAATGAATGCCATGGCTCAAAAAATGAAAATCAATCAAGCAACATCTTAATTTAAGATACTTACAGCATAAATTCGAAATATGTGGTGCCCAGAGATAGATATTCCTCGAAGATACTTCAAACAAGAAATAGGAAACAATATGAGTATCTGAACGCTACTGAAATCTTCAATAAAAAGCCAAAAGCCCATGGCTTGTTTACAACAGACAGCCTCTAACATGAAAAGCAGTAACTTTACAACCATTAGAAAGCCTTTTCAAATACCAAATATCCTTTATTACAGCTGCTTGAAATGTCTGGGACAGGACTCACCAGAGTGAATATTAGAATCAATGCTATCTGTGGAATGCTAATTTCCAAGCAAGCGCCTGCTTGTGGAAAGCCATAGCTGAAGAATGCTAAACCTACAGCAGCAACAGTTGGAGCAACCACAATTGGGTTGATTAACCTACAACAAATTGTTGTACAATTGCAAAGAATTAACACATTAGACTCAAGTCTTAACAACTTTCTTTTGATAAAAGTTCAATAGCTTTTATGGTCATTTCATTCACAATATAAGTTCCTCTTGAATTGTGTGCTTTAAATTGCACATAAAAGGCTTAATCTATTCCTAATTTATTCTTTTTTGGACGTGCAAACTATGTTCAGTTTTCTAGTAGCCATGTCGGAGGCAATGAATTAAATAACAGAAAGTTGTATTACTGGTTGACTTTGTTTGGCTTGCCAATAATGGTGCATGAAATTCGATAAATTGGCAATTAAAGGGTTGGCTGAGTACCACCTAAATAACCTAAAATGAGGCTTGAGCGTTGCTCGCATTGCCACGGTGTGTATTGTGGAACTAGTTTTCTAAAGAAGAGAAGCAAAGTGCACTGGCCATGTCTCATTCTAGCCAGTTGAAAAGGTCAGGTTCTTTCTTGAATTCCTAGTTAGAGACAATAAGATTAGTGAAACTGCAAGAATCATAGGTGAAATTGAGATTTGGCTCTTGGGAGAAATGAAATTTTGAGTGACTGATTAAACATTATGGATTAGATGCCTGAATATGGAATTTTAATATCTTCTCTCATGGTCCACGGATACAGGCAATCTACGAAACCATGTAATTTGGTGTCTTTCTTGTGTGCTTATTAACTTTATTTTGTACTACTTGACTGATGATTACAAAATAAAAAAAAAAGAAAGAAAAGAAATATATTTACATATCCACAAACAGAATGCAGTACAGTAGATTAGTAAAGCTAAAGAGATGTAATTTTTTTAATCTGAACTTCACTACAACCTAATGAATTCCATGAAAGAAAAGGTCAAAAGATAGGCTTTAAATGATTAAACAAAAAATTTAGAAGAAGAAAGATTATGCATCTGTTTATCTAATATGTTAATACATACACATTCTTGATATTTGGCAAGCTAGCAGAATAGCAAACTAAGAAAATAAAGATATTTACTAAATTGAACATGAAAAGAAGAAAAATATTTCTTTCCCACCAGAAATTTGTTGAGCTCTGGTGAATACAAGAAAGATTACATGCAGTTTCTTGTTACCTGAGAACAAGAGACATTAAACCACTAAATCCCAAGATGCATTGGAATATTGAACCAACAATTATAGCTCCTTGGAGTTCCCTCATTATGTGCCTAAATTTCTGCAATTATAAGCAGGCATTAATATGAAAACTGGTAATAATTCCCAACCAGAAAAAGAAAAGCCAAAATTTAATGTGATTTTTGTGAACAATAGATCTCATCCATTCTGTTGATCAAAAACAGACAAAGCAGAACTCTGATAACCGATGCATAAAAGCAGAAAGAAGCAGAAAGGAAAAATTATGCTGTTGATTCAAACTAAGTTTAAACACCACAAGGGTATCATTGAAGTTTCCAAGTCCCAACATTTGTTTCTCAAGGTAGTAGTATTTTCAATTGCACACAGTTTACCTGGTTTAGATTACTTGACGTAATTCTACAAGCCTGAAAGGGTCTAAGAGTGATAATTAACATTTTCTGTATGTCAGTGAACTTACATGCTCTGTAAGATTTCGAAATTCTTCAGCATTTATGATAACTAATGCTGGTGCCAAATACACAAATGAGCTCCCTTGAACTAAGGGCAGTCGGGTACCAAAGTAGGAATGCAGTATCGTTGTGATGCCAGAAAGAAACAACATCGTTGAAATTACATTAGCAGTATCCTTCTGTCATTATTGATGTAAAAGTAAATACATAAGAATATGGAAAACTATCAATTTTCCAAGGGCATAATAAGCATCAAAGAATACATAACAGCATATGCTTACATCTGTTCCACCCATAGGCGGTACCATGATTAATGGGATTAATACAAGTGAGCCAGCCAATGATAGATATTGCTGCAGGCTGTAATAGATAAGAGGTACTGCAGTTAAAGATGATAAGATGTAAGTAAAAAAGAAGTACTACCATTTTTAGCAAGTTACATCAACAGGATTTAGCTAATTAATCTTGCTAATTATGAGATAATATCAGTAATTAGTTAAGACAATGATTTGTTAATAAAAATGAAGTTCTTTCACAAAGCCCTTCTTTAAACAACATGATAAATGGCCAGAGATGCGTTCTGTTTCTCTTTGTTAATTATTTAATACTGCCTGACTCTATCCCTGTTATGTTGAAGAATATCAAATAGTAGTCTTCATAATTGGATTCATCTAGTAATCAGACGGAATGAAATTTAGCTTTGTTACTGGAAATCATTCATAAAGGGTAGACACCTTTCCATATTTCCCTAGAATTTTATTTTAAATTTTCAATACCTCTGGCTCTATTCAGAAAGGATACAAAGGGGTTCACCTTGTAATGAGAAGGGAACTAAAGAGTAGTATTCTCAAATGAAGATCATGTTACAAGGGGAAGGCATGAAGTTTAGCTTTTCATGCTGGGTAAACAGACAACCTCTATATTACTTGTCTTCTCTATATATGTATATTCTCCTCTCTGGAAACGATTCACGGGTTCGGTGGGGGAACTGAAAAGTTCTCAAACCAGTTGATGGCATTCATGCCCAAATCAAATAACAGGTGGTATACATCATCTACAGACCAATTTATCAAGATATAAGTGAAACATGACTAAAACTCAAGTAAAATGACTGTTAGGTTTAGGCATGCTCATAAAATGTCTGAACATAAAGTGAGGACCAATCTCTAGCTTATGATCAAACAGACTTATGGGCATGTGAACATCCAAACAGATATCTACATATGAGTAAGTTACACTGCTGAAGATACAGTATTATATTTATGCAGTTCAAAGATTATGTGATAAAAGAAACTGACTAGAACAGAATATCTTGACATAAGAGTTAGGCATAAGGGTTAAGACATTAAATTTTCCACATATTTTCAAGTTGAAGTGTTAAACCAACCATACTAATTTTCAGAACCATCCAAATTTGACATTCTAACTTATATATGCTGATAAGAGCCAAGCCATATGAGAGAATTTCTAACCGACAAAACAAAGGAATTTAAACTAACCAAAACCGGGATTTTCTCTGAGCCCGCACTTCAATACCGATGGTCCCTGCCACCCTCCATCAGCAAGTTCCTCTCCCTCTGGATACAGATTGACCTTGACATCTCCTTCAGCTACGTTGTCGTCGTCGTCCTTCTTTTGCTCTGGCACCGGAGCAACTGCAGAGATTCCATGGCCATTGCTATCCCCATTCACCATTCCATTAGCATTACCATTACCATTACCATTACCATTCCCTCTGAACCCAGCTTTCTTCTCACCATTAGGAGCCAAAGCCAAAGCAGGCTCATCCCCATTTCTCCTCCTCTGATTTTCGTTCTCCACTGTCCCATCCCACGCATCCTTCGACCTCAAAACTCTGCCGTTCTCACTCCTCGTCGCTCCATGCAGCGACCCAGAAACCGGTTCGATCTCATTGCTCCTACTCGGCCTCGCCCGCCCCAGGATCGGATCGATCTCTATCTTGGGAGAGGACCCTCCTCCTTTCTGATCAAGACTCCTCTCCAAATCAAACCCAGCACTATCAAACTTTTCACTGGCACTAGTGCCAGCTTCCCCAGAGTAATCAGAGACAAACCCGGTTCTCTTGGCCCAGGAACGCAACTCCTTCGGATTGTGTTCACTTCTTGGCACAAAGGGCTCGACTTTGGCAGGCTTAGGACCGTGTCTCTTGCCTGTGCCACCCCTCAGTGCCTCGCCCTTCTCTAAGAATTCTGAGCTCGACCCAGTTTCCATTGAAACGTTTTCTTTTACTTCTTTTTTTTTTTCTTCCCAAAATGGCACTGATAATCCAAAAACAAATTCAACCCAATATAGTGGAGACAAGAAAGATGAAATCTTTGCAACAAGAAGGAACCAGAGGCTTCACATTACAGCTAGGAAAGAAACTACAGAAAGAGAGAGTAGAAGCAAAGCTACTGTGAGATCAGAAATGGTGTAACAAGAAGAAAGAGACTACAATGTGGTTTCGTGTAGCCATTGGTAGTGATTGACACTGTTGAAGGAGGGAGAGTGAGTTCTATTCTCTGAGGCATCTCATCTCTTATCTGCATTTCAACTCACTGTCGCTCGCAAGTTGCTATCACTTGGAGCTTTCAGGAGGTGACCCTGAAATTACCAAAACGTCCCTCTGCTATGGCCCCTGAAGCTGAATCCTCAAACTCAAATGGAAGATGCCTGCCATTCCCTCGTTCACTTTGTCCTTTCGTTGTTTCTAAATTATTTTATAGAATCAAAAACTTTTTTACTTGTACGTGCATAATTTTTTTTATTGCTTTTCGGTGGGAACCACAACTGAGGTTGACTCTTTCCTTCGAATTGAAGTTGCTTATTCTCTGCAGAGTTGCTGGCAGACTCACTGAGTCAAGTGGAGTAGTTTACTTGCTACATGACAACAATGATGACGATGACATGGTGGAAACATAGGTCCCAATCCAATAGCACTTGTTGGAAAAAGAATATGGATAATGTCAGTTAGAATTTATTTTAATTTAAAATAAATTTAAATAAATTAATTTATATTTTAAAATTTTTATTTAAAAAATAAATATTATTTAGATAGAATTATAAAAAATTATTTTTAAATATATAATTATAAAAAATATTACTTTTAAATAAGAATAATAATAATAATATAATATTAAATTATAAAAATATTTCTATCGATGCATATTTAACTGAATATTAATACACGCACAATTAAATTTTTTTATCATAAAAATAATAAAATATTACTTTTACAGTTAAAAATCAAAATCAGGTTTAAAATCTAAAATCAGTTCTATCTCAAATTACACTAATTCAAACACTTTTTACACCACAAACTAGCTTATGTGGGGGCATAAAGGCTGCCCCAAACATATCTAATTTGTGTCACATTCAATTTGATTAGTATCTTTAGTTATAGATTGGACTTAGAAAACCTCATTGGCCCAATTCCAAGAGGGTTACTTTACTTGGACATAATAAGTAATTAAGTTTGGAGACTTTAAGCTTAAGAGATAAGATTGTCTCTGTAAAGTGCTCACCCAAAAGAAGAGAAAAAAAAAAAATAAAAATCTCTGGAAAGTGTACGTTTATTTCCAAAACTTCAAGCATCAACCAACTGCATGTGAATATTTAGCTTCTTCATTATTTATATATAATTGTTTAATTCTTACGTTAACGCAATTTTATTTTGTATGGCGTGCTACCAGTGACAAAGTGAGATTGAGAGTGGAGGACTCAAGGGGCCAAGATCTCCGCAAACAACTTTTTTCTCTAATTTTCTTTTTTTTTTTGGTTAAGGCAGACCTTTAATCTTTATAATTTTATTTGATTTGAATTTTAATTTAATTTTTTTATATCGGTCCTCATAATTTTATTCATTTATATTTTGATCTATATCGTTAAAATATTAGTCTTTATACTTTTTACTCATTTGAATTTTATTTCATATAATTTTTATTTATTAATATATTAGTCTTTATTTTTTATAAATGATTGATTTTTATAATTTTTAATTATTAAGGTTAAAAACTATAAAAATAAGTAGTTCAGACACAAGTTGAAAGGCACACGTAATATATTACACAGTGTGTCTATTTTTTATTTCTCTGCAAATCTTTCAAGCATATATTATATGTTTGTTAGATTTCATCTTAAAATTAATTGGTGTTAAGTGAAGTTATCTAATAAATTTATGAACTGCATTTTAAAAATTGAGGCAGGCGATATATAACTTTAATAATACTTTTGTGCTGATTGACAATCTCATGACACTATTTTTTTTATATGAAATGCAAATCTTACTAAGCAAAAATCAAAATGAAGTGCATCACCAAAATCTCAGCTGATGATTTATCAAGCAACTATATCTTGAGCGTAGCATGACACTTCTGCAAACCAAGTAGACTTGTCATTGTTAAAGTTGGGAACATTTTGAGATAACACAATTTATGGCACTTGTCTAGTAGAGATTCATAGTATAATTTAGTAACTGTTTATGTAATCCTATAGAAATTAAAAATAAAGTACATATTCATTATCCTCTCTACAAAAAGATAAATACCACTAGCACTTGCTCATTTAATTTGTGAGTGTCTTCCTAAACAGTTAAGATTAGAGACTTGATTAGGGTTTTGTCCATCGTTTTCCTAATTGTGGCTTTCAGTTTTAAACTCCGTTTTAGATGAGATTTAAGATATTCTATTGCAATCACTAGGAGACTTCTATTTTCTGGGTGTAGAAGTGGAGTCGTTTAATTTGTTATTGGTGGTTCCTTGGTTTCACATTAATAACGTACGTTTCAAGGATGTCATAACAATGCAACCAACTTTTGAAAGTATAATCTAATTGTTAGTTGAATTGAATTTTACGAATCAAAAGGAACATTAAAGTCACAAGAAGTAATGATAAGTATTATAAGTAATGTTGTTAAAATTGGACCAGATAGTGAACTGACAAAATTTTCGATTTATATTCAACTGTTTAAATTGGTTGGTCGCATTTAATAACGTAACAATATAAAATTTATTAAAATATTCATAAAATGTTAAAGAAATATTGAATTTTTTAAAAATAAAATTAATAACTAATTTGTTGATCAAGTTAAATCGGTTGATTTAAACAATTTTGATAGATTTTGTACAGCTTTAATCAGCTTAAAATAATCTAACCATAAATTCAGTTATAAGACTGAATTATAATTAACTGAATGTTCAGTTTATAGTTGAATTAATTAGACCGTTCAGTTCGATTCTGATAATAGTAATTATAAATTATCATTCTTCCAAGGCTGAAAAAATCTCATCATTTTGCCACCTTGTGTTTGTTATGTCACCAAACTAAATGATGCTTTAAGTACCGAAAGTGAAGGCAAATGATAAGAATTCTAAGTTCAATCATTTCTCCAAGTGAAACGAAAGAAAAAGTGAGATGAACAGGTTTAGTGATAAAAAAAAATAATTGATTTGTAAAATTATTAGATTAAGTTTAACTTTATACAAAAAAATAAAAAGTGATATCTTCATGCATAAATATCGACATAAATAGGAACATATTTTTTAACATGTGAAAGTTATATTATTATATATCTAGTATCACTGCAAATAAAAACATAAACATATTTGACTTTTACAAATCTCGTTGCCCATTTTGCTTCTTCTATTAAAATTTTATTTTAATGATTTAATTCAATGTTCTAGTTGTAAAATTACAGCACTTATTAAGAAATGATATTCCTTTCATATAATGGACTTGAAAAAAGGAGATTCAAAATCTCACTCAACTGCAGAAAAATCCACCTGAATTGAAAATTTGCTATATTGATACGGTAAGGATTAGGCATCCCCTGAATTTCTTAAAAAATTTTGCAAAGTAAATTTCGGAAGGAGAAAGACACAATAGCCCTATGCAAAGGAGAAAGACGCAATAGCCTTATGCAAGGAATCACATACCTGCGTTTGTAGTCCATAAAACCATGCACAGGATTTTGTTCTGTCTATTTCTCTCCTAAATTACGCTCTCAATTTCTTAGATTGAGGGGATCCAAATCCGGAATTCACTCACTTTTCTCGCAGTTCTGCTCTGTAGAAGAGAAAAAGAATTAACTCCACTAAAGGTAATAGCATTCTCTCGTGAGAAACTCATGTGGAGAGAATTTGACACAGAACTCTGCATAAGACAAACTTTGTTGGGCCCTCTATAGAGAAGTGAGGCTGTGTATAAATTTCTTAACTACTTCATTTAATAGTTGACATATATAAAATTTAATTCGTCATGTTATAAATATATATTACTGTTTAAAATATTAATAACACATATTAATGGAATGCATAAGGTAAGAAATGAGTGAGACTCACACAAGAGGATTCAAATCCTCACTGGAGCTCCTCTACAAGTTACATTCAAATGAAAGAATCACAAAATGGTTTTTTTTTTTTTCAAATATTACAAACCAATAGAAGTAGAAACATGAGTGAGTGAGAAAAAGAGTATGAAATGTATCGGGATATTCATTTCTAATGAGATCTGCATCGTTCTGCTAATGAAATTTTCCAACAACTATTTCAAAGCATTCATAAAATTTTAGCTAACTATCATCATCAAAAACAGTTTTTCCTCTATGCTTTCTGCCAATACCTTCCCGCTTTCCTACATCATCTAGTGTACAATTCTAACATTCAGCACCACATAGAAACGTTTACTTTCGTGTACCCAAAACAACAATAACGTTCACAACTGGGGCATAAAAACTAAATACTGGTATATTACTGCATCTACTTTGTTTTTTTTTGGTAAAGTATTACTGCATCTACTTTGAATATCATAAATTTGTGGCTCCAAAATTTTACTTAAATGCAGGCATATGGAAAACACTGGTACATAAAAGTTTTGGCTTAGAAAAAAAAATCAGATTAAGTAAGGACAGCACTGAGACAAATATTATGGATGTGGATCACATCAATTAGAACCCTTGAGAGGACAATCTCCATTAAAGAGTGACTTCGAAAATAAGGAGAAGATTGTGCATTATTTTCAGCAGGCCAGGTTTCAGGCTCCATTTTACATAGAATTTTGTCAGGCTTTTCAGGCATACCCTTTAAAAATTGGCAAAAGTAAGGTCCAAGCCTGGGCCTCCGATCAGCTCTACTTTTCAGTATTAACCCAGAGTTCTTTCAGGGGTTACAGTAACTCAACTAAAATAACAAGAGCATGGGTTGGCTCAACTGGTTAAAGGAATATCCATAAGACTCTTGCATTTCTCATGTGCAAGGATACAAATCTCCCCTTGAACTAGCAGTCTCACTTGGAGGTCATCCCTCCTCAGAGATCACCTGGAACTCAAGGACTAGTTGAGTAGCCTTCTTTCAAGAAAAAAAAAAAAAAATCCCCGGAGGTAACCCTCCGAGTGGACCTCTGCCGGCCCCTTCTAGATCCAAGCATGCTAATGGTGCCCGTATTAGTACTATTGGAGTTCCTATCCTTACTACCATTTTTATCACATAAAAGGAAAATAAAAAAAAAACTTTAGTAATGTGTGTAACAATTGTTCAAATCATCAAAAACTACTTTCTGTTAAAGGAAAAAAAAAATCTATGAGACTACTATCTGGATCAACTCTGGTTTTCAGTGGCAGCCATATTCAATTAATATATGCCCTTCCATATTATGAAAGTAAATCAAAGCAGGCTCAAAAGTATGCTTTCCAAAAAGCTTCCCAATAGCAGATGGCTTACAATAAAATTAACGATGTATACCATCATTTTCCTATTCGATTTAGTTGTCTAACATTGACAACCACATTTTCCATTTCATTTGTTTGATCCCAAGGCAACACTTTCAAATACCATATTGATTACTGGAACATCAAGCTAAAGCACATTTAAGAGATCAAGCATGAAAGCATCACACTTTTACAACATTATAGTTTACAATAGAAAGATCAAACTCAATAAAACACTTCTACATGCTAATTTGCTAGAAATATTCTTGATACAACTCAAAACTCAATTGAACATATATATGCCAGGTCGTCTCCTCTAGGACAATAGGCATATTAAATAATATAGCTAGGCCTTCCAAATAGAGAAAGCATCAGATAATGCATGCACTGCATCTGATACTTTCATTACTTTTTCTTCTTGTATTGGTTGAAGAGATTATTAACATTGTTTTAAAGAGTTATAACTATCGTCATGCCCTTGAGCCATCACAAATTGCAAATGTCATCTCCTGTAGATGATCAAGATTTTTCAATACGTATCTGATTGGAAGAAGAGAGAAAAGAGTTGACAAAAGGTTGGAAGATGATTCAACTCAACTTGGGAAGAGGGAAGGGGCAAGAATGCATAAGGAGGGATATGGGTGCTCAGTGCTCTTCAGATTAGGCTAGAAAATTTTCTTCTCCAAAAATGGGAAGCAAAGTAATTGAAAATGAAAAAGAGATACAAAACATTAATGAAAGTTTCCAAAAACAAGAATCAGAAAACTTAAACTTGCACACTGAGCATGTTTTCCAACTATTTTCTATTGTTTAGATTTTAGAAATTTTCCACGAACTGAACAGGCCCTTAGAGTTCCAGATACCCTCTTCTCCCTTCCATACGAGCACTTTTCGTAACAGACAAGCAGCTTGACAGATTCCTTCCCCATCCTTACTTTCCTTTTTCTAACAGATAGAGGTAATAAAGCCACAACATACAATGAAGCAATGGTGAAATGCGGCAACAGATTACAGGTTTCCATATTCTGATATATCACCCTGGAAAAAGGGAGGATTAATCCTCCTGATGCTAACAAAGAAAGATGTACTATGCATGCTCATTATGACTTGATAGTTGCTTAATCAACAACAATTAGACACTTCATCAAAGCATGTAAGTCATTTGCCAATATTACCCATTAATTTATTTTTTTAAACTTAAATGGTAGAACTTCAATTCAAGCTCTACCCACAGTGGCAACTGGCAAGGTACGTTCTAAAACCAGCAAAACATGCACAAAACTACAGGTGTCAGTTCAGAAATCAAATAAATTTTGAAGTGACACCACCTAGCTCCATTGATATCTTTTATTAGTGAAATTGCAAACTTGCAACCCAAAATCTACCAAAATACCTCCAATTTCGCCTAAACTAAACCCAACTACTTAGAGCCCGTTTGGATACTTTTTTTTTTTTTAAAAAAAAGCACTTTTTTTTTAAAAAATAAATGTTTTAACACATTTTGAAGTGTGTTTAGATGCAACTTTAAAAGAAAGTAAAAGCTAAAAAAAAAGTTAATTTACCTATTTTTTTAGAAGCCAATGATATCTAATTTTTGAAAAAAATAAAAGGAGAATTGGTTTTTAATGTAATATCATGACAAAAATATCTTTTATCTTTATTAAAAATTACATTTCATATCATCTCTTTTTTCTTCTCGTAAACTCTATTCATATAAACCTTTCTAAATAGTTCTGTGAATTACATTTTAAGCAATGCAACTTTAAGTTATTGTGTTCTAATACCTTAAATCGAATTCTAATATCAATGACTATACCACTTAGAGAAATTAAAATAGAACAACATTAGTAACATATTGTTAAGCTTTTACGTACACAATTAAACATATTTTTATTACCTTATATCTCGTTTTTCATGACATTATTACCATAACATACTTGAAAACCTCACTATTCCTATTATATTAGTCCATTTAATCATATCTTACATATCATAACTCATCATATCTTGTATTTAGATGTATTTTTCAATAATTTTAATATAAATAAAGTGCTTCTATTTTTTTTATCCAAACAAATTTAAAAGTCTTTTTGTTATTAAAAAATATTTTTTAAATATTGTATCCAAATACAAAATTACTTTTCTTGAAAAAAACTAAAACAAGATATATAAAAAAATACTTTTTTTTAAAACTTATCGAAACTAACCCTTACATTTTAGACGAAATTTGTCAAATTTGCTAACTTCCCAGCATCTCCAAGTAAATTTCCATTGCCAACATCAACTAAATCACGAACCCAGATGATAAATACAAAAGAAATATAGAGTAGCATGAGATTGATATCAATCATACTTAATTATCGACATCTAGACCACAATCAGCATTTATATTGCAAAAAGAAAAAAAAACACAAAAATAAAAAAGAAAAAGGGACTTATAGTATAGACATGGTTGAAGGGTTGATGAGAGAAATGTTGAGTTCTATATTCTGGGCGCCGCAGACAAGAGGCGAGCAACTTGCCCTTGTTGCTCCCGGAACCGGCGTTTGAGGTAGTCTTCGAGGATCTCCATGACGGAGACGAAGCGCTTCATCTCCTCGAGCCGGCGGCTGAGCTCGGCTTCCCGAGCCCTGGCGCGGGCCAGGCGCCCCTCCGTCTCGGCAAGCCGATCCCGGAGATTTTCCAACACCGACGGGTCGCCGGCGGCGGACCTACGGATCGGCGGCCCGTTGACGTTGTCTTTGGATAAGGATCGGTGCTGGCCGCAACACATGGCTGAGGTTGAGACTTGACCTGAGACAACCTACGCCTTTGTTTGTTCGATTTCGATTGATGCTCGGAGACGCTGATGCTTTTGTCGTTTGTTGCTTGTTGTTTGTTGTTTGTTGCTTGTTGCAGAGAACTTGGAAGTCGTTCCTTCGGACAACAAAACCACGTCGTTTAGTCAGGGCTACAATTGAAAATAAAATAAAATAAAATAAAGCCAACTTTAGAGTAATGAATTGTATCAACTAAAAATTAAAAATATATTTAGTTTAACTTAATTTATATTAAAAAAATTAGTAAAAAACTCTCTGTTGAATATTTTATGAAAAACAATTTCTTGAAAGTAAAATTTGATTAGTTTTTCTTTTAGATTCTAAGATTAATCTATACAAGTTAATATTTTATTTTAAACTTTACAGACTGTTATTTTATGTAGTTTTGATGATGAGGTGGATATTATATTTTTTGTGATTAATTAAGTTCATTGAACATGTGTTAATTGAACATGTGCCTATCATTACAAATAAAATTATAAAACAACAATTTTTTTACATCAAAACTGTCAAAATTAAGTCCGTCACTTGGTATATTATGATAATTTTGTCTATATAAAATACGACAGTTAATTATGTCAACTTATATTGGCATTAATAACAGTTCAAAATCACAATAAGTTATATAATAATACGGCAGTTCAAAAAATGTCTTAATAAAACTACGGTAAAATACCTCTTTTTTTCTTTTGTAGTGGTACATTACTTGAGATCTCTTGATATTATGTTAATTGTAATTAGTATGTGCTTAATATTGATTTACATTGATTCAGTTATTAGGTAGGTGGCGTAATTAGCATGCGCTCACATATGTTAGGTGTGATTGACTCTAATGATTGGTAATTAATCAAATTAATATTGTTAATTATTGTCATTAAGTCTTGTAATTAATTAGGCAATTATTTGAATTTTAAATGTGCTCTTATTATTGAGGCAATTTTGTACAAAATAGAAGAGCACCTAAACGAGCACTTAATGAAAATAAAAGAGTAATTATCACACGGCCGTCCAGAACAGAAGAACACCTCCTGGACCAAAAGGGCATATCCTTAAAAATGCATGTTGATCATGCCAAGAGTTTAAGAAGTCAAATTGTCGAGTCCTAATTATTCCATTGGCTAGCAAAAGTCTAGGAAAGTACAAGGACTACAAAAGGATAAGACTTGGAAGAATCAAATATAAAACAACTGCTTCAAATATGTAGAATTCTTTTTTTTTTTTCCAACATCTTAAAACTTTTCTCTTGCCTATGCATTATAGAGAGAGTTTGTCAATACTTGCAGCTTATCTCTGAGTATTTTGAAAAAAAAGAGAGGTGAATCCTTGTGTTTTGACTAGATCAAAGAAGAGAGCGTGAAATGTAATTCTTAGAATTTTCTTGAGGTTATGTTACTTTTTTTTGGAGATAAAAGGAGAGGGAGGTTGGCGTGCTAAGAGCAAAAAACATCACTGTTGATAGAAGAAAATCTCAACTAGTTACTTAAGGCCTAAACATTAAGTTATATGTTATAGCTGAATTAGTATAATTATTTATGCAAGCTTCTCTTCCCTAAACTCTTTTCATTTTTCTGTATTGAATTTGCTTGCATCTTGATTATTGCTGTGTGTGTTTTAGGTTTTAAGAATTAAAATCTATCATTGTTGTGTGTGTTTTATGTTTTAACGAAGATATAGTTAGTCAAGATAATTTTTCTTGAGTGTTTATTGAAAATTATTGCTCCCTTTCTATTCTAATTAGTGAAAAACAAAAGAAAAATTCAAACTGAGGAAAATAATATTCGAAATGAAAAATACTTATAATGATGATTTTTTTTTTATATAATTAGTTTGATATCTCTTTAAAATTAAAGGAATTAAAGTTACAAGGGAGCTGAAGCTCCTAAAACCAGGTTAGATTAAGCATAAACTCATTTTATGTAGCTGATATGCAAACAGCAGATGCCCATTGGGTAGGCATCTTTTCAGGGAAAGGATTTGGGTCATGAAATGGTTTATCTTTCATGACGTTAATAAGGCCACAGAATTGTAGGGCAAGTTCCACGGAGCTTATTTTATATTGGTCTAACTCCAACCTGTTGATTGGGTCTGATTCTTGTAAGTTATCAGCTTCTAATATTTTGTAGGTGCTGATTTTTTTTTTCATATCTTGTGCCGTTTGCTATGTGCTGATTATTCCTGATACTAATTATTTTTTCCTGATGCTGTCATGAGTGATGCACAATTTGATACCTTTGAGATTTTGGTATCTTACTTGATTATAATATCTCTTTTATCTCTGGGGACAAATAATGAAAGAATCAATAATGAAACACCAAGTGGTACATGGATTTAAATCTTTTGTCTCATTTTTCTGTCTTTTAACTTTGTTTGTCAATCAAGTGTTGACAAATAAAAAAAAATATTTATATTCAAAAAAATTAATATTAATTAAAAATATATTTTTTTTTATTAATTTATTAGTATTTGATTAGAAGAACAGAATTGAGAACAAAAAAATAAATAAATAATTTGAATCTAGTGGTGCATATGACAAAAGTAATATTGAAGAAGGCTCTTCATCTCAGTCCGGACTTTGGTAAGATCTTCATATTTATGTTTACTTTGTTGATATTAATTACGATTTAATTTTTAAAAATTATATTTTATAAAAATGATTATATTATTATTACTCTTAATTTAAAAAAAATGAATTTTATAAAACAGTTGATGTGAGTTGAACTCTATAAAAATACTACTAATTCAAACTAAAACAAATTACTTTAATAAACCATCCCTTCCATTGCTTTATGTTTAACTTATTCTGTCTTCTTTTTCAGCTGAAAGGAATTTTCTGCACACACATTTCGGTTCACAACATCTCTTAGGAGCGAACTTGCTTTTGGCTGTCTGCTCCGTTTTCCAACTCTCTTCCACTCTCTGTGACTTGGTGGAAGATGAGCAGCATCACAAGTCGCAAGTCTTTCTCTGTTGTGAAATTAGTGCTTACATTTATTGATAATTTATAATATAATAATAAGGATTGGAGTTCTTTTCTGTCTTTGTAAATTGTGGCTGCTTTAGTACAACATAACTACATACTGATTTTTATTTGTTCATTCTTGAGGGATGATAGTAATATTTTGTTTTTTGGTACATAGGAATGGTAGTAATATGTTTCTCCCTGCCCTCCAACCCAAAACGCCAAAATGTAATAACAATTTTATGATGGGTAATTTCAAGGCAAAAATCCACTTTCGTTCCTCAATTTATTTTAAATTTTATTTGTTCTCCCAATTATAATTTATTTTATTTCCATTATAAATCTTTTCTAAACTCACTAAATTCATCTTATCACTAACTCTATTAAAAGAAATAATAAAATTTGTTGACAAGGCATTCTATATAGATAGAAGTGGCTACGTAATGTGTTCAGCTATAATTTATTTAATTAGTGATTGGGACAAATTTAGTGAATTTTAAAAAAATTTAAGATAAAAATAAAATAAATTATAATCAAGGGATGAAAATGAAAACTAAGATAAAGTTAAAGGACCAAAAGTGTAATTTAAGATAAAGTCAAGTTTACATTAAAGTTATCTATAATAAATAGGTTTAAGGTTTAATGATTGAGTGTTGTTGGGGCACCTTTTTTTTTTTTTTAAGAAACTAGTATCTTAAATAATTTATTAAATATTTATTAGTTGTTATTTTTTACAATAAATGCTTTAAGTTCATAAGGTAAAACTAATCACTAATAATTTGACAAATCATAAGAGTTCCGATATCCTAAAAAAATAGATACCAAAATAATTTTTCTAATAATATAGTATAGAAAATTACTTTAATATTACGAATTAGAATTCTTTTTTGTTAGTGAAATAATAAGAAAGTATCATATTAAAGAGAAAAAGATATAAAAAAATTTAAAATATAAAAAATGAACTTTATAACATATCATGATAAGTCCCAACATAATATAATCTGTATCTATTTCTCTAATAAAATTATATTACTACTCTAGTAAAGAATTAAAATTATCTCCTATTATTGAAATAGTAAGAAATTATTCTATTAAAGAGATAAAGGCACAAAAAACTTATGTATAGCTAGATGATTTATAACTCATCATGTTAAATTCTTATATATAAAAAAATATATTTTTATATTTTTTTTACTGGATGATTATGTAATAAAAAAGGATCCAGATCTTTTAATAACTGATATTTAAAAACCTGAACCCGCAGCAACAGAGGGAAGAGAGAAAGAAGAACCAAAACTTAACCAATAAAGTTATGATATTTTAATACCTTGGAACTTTAAAATTGGCAGTACATATGATAGCACGTGAATTCAAATTAATCTTATTAGGACATCATAATTACGTTCTTAGTCATAAGTCATAATCATAAAAAAATGTAACTAACTAACCATAACATGTCACTAAGATGAGCAAGTTCATGAAAATCAGAAACATTTGTGCCTACATGCCTTATTTTTATGTCTGCTTGCGTAGCTTTTGTTTGTGCTAAGAAATCTTGCCACAAGAGGGGAAAAATAATAATAATAGTAGAGATAGACTGCAAAATGGATAATAGACTATAGTTTGAGAATTATATTCCATAAATCTTTACTTATATATGATTTTAATTTATTCTATTCCATCATCTGTTTATTTGTATTGGTCCTTTTACTCTCAATACTTATATGGCTTAAAAGGTGAGGTGCCGCAAGATATATCATATATAACATGATTGCTACCACAATGTGATATGCCACAAGATAAATTTCACTTTTGCTCTCTTAATTTTTAGTTTTATTTCATCATACAGTTATAATTATTTTATTTTCATTCCAAATTTTTTTATAAAATGCAAAAAATATATATTCCCCTAAAATTTATGAAAATATTTCTAAAAATATTTTAAGTAAGCCAAACAATTTTAACAATGTTTTTGGAAACATTTTTAAAAAATAAATTCCTAAGAATGTTAACTTCTAGAAATAATTTTCACTCTGCAAAACAAATGACTCCTTAATAACAGCAATATTATTTTGTAAATTTCGAGACCAAACTTATGCTTTTCATTAAAAAAAAATAATTAAAAACAGTTTGTTTCCCTTGGCTTGGGGCATGTCACTTTATTATTCCGTGATTTCGGTTTTGTTATTTTGCTTTGGTTAATCCTCTTAGTACCTTGCTTTCTTGTGATTTTATTATCAATGTATTAGTAAATTCTTTATGTCTTTCTTGGCTATATGAACAAAGAACATGCTTATTTATGTTATATGTTAAATAATGAGTTTACATATAAAATTTGGCTAATTTATAGAGTTGATAGTTTTCTTTACTTAATAAAACTTATTTATTGTTACATATTAACTTTCCAAACCATTTTTATATCTGTTCACCTACTTTAGACAACATAATTAAACTACATAAGCTTTTAGGAATCCAAAAGACCTAATAAATCTAACGACATTAGCACATGAAATACACAATATTTTGAACATTATATTTGAAAATTTATTATTATAAAAAGGAGATGAAAAAAAAAATTATAAATCAAGGTACTAATCTATAAGGTATAAAGGTGAGAACAGTTGAATTTGAACAAACACATATATCTAGTGATATAACATACATCTACAAACGCATTCTCTAGTTTGACTATTTATAATTTTTTAAAAAAATTATATTCACAACTTTTTTTTTATTTAAGGTTCATAATTTTTAACAAAGAAAGAAAATTAGTTTTAGGAGAATAAATTAATTTTTAATAAATATACATTAATTTTTGAGTTTATTTTTAATCCACTGTCAATGTAAAAATTTTTATACTATTATTTAATTATGAGTTTTTAAATTATTAAAAAAATTTAATTAAAATAATAATTATATAAAAGGTCAAATATTCGGTAATACTTAATAAATTTAATTTTGATCTACGGTCAGTGTAAATAATATTACATTATTATTTAATCATGTATTATTTAATCATATATTATTAAATTACTAAAAGTATTTCACTAAAATAATAACGGCATAAAAAGTGAAACGTTGTTAATAATATAGTAATACGTGATTGAATGATAATATAAAAAAATTTTACACTGATAGTGAATCAAAATTAAATCTATACCTAACTAGATGATAGTTTAAAAAAATTATAGTGATATAACCCGTATCAAAAGTGAATTTGGTAAGAAGATTGGGTCATCGAATCAACTATCTAACTATAGATTAAGTTGTCTAACTGAAAAATTCGTATAAAAAAAATTAAAAAAAAATATAATATAAAAAAATATTTTATATTTTTAATAGAACACAACTAGTTATATTATTTAAAAGATACATAATTTTTTTTTTATCTGAAAGAGTGCTTTATTGAAGATAAGAATAAAAAATTACATCATTCTCAATACAATCCGGTGGCCTTTCTAGCCAAACAGAGCTATAAAAGGAACCGGCCAAATTTGCAAGAGAGTCTGCTACCCTACTGCTTTGCCTCGGAACAGAGCCATAGTCAAATCTAGAGAACCAAGAAGCATACAAAAGAATATCCTGAAGGAATCCCCATTATATGACAGACCAACATCGGCAGATTTGATGGCCAAGTAAACCATTTTTGCATCTCCTTCAAGAATAACATTTTTAAAACCAAGGTCCCAAGCTAGAAGGAGCCCTTCCTTTGCTGCTGTAAGTTCACCAAGGAAAGCCTCTCCGTTTCCATTAGTCTTCAGAGTTTTGGCTGCCACAAAGAGGCCAATGCCAATGCCAAAAGAGTGTCTACCATTCAACACGGATGCATCAACATTTATCTTGACAAATTAGGAGGAGGCCTCACCCATTGTACTGGGACATTAGATGCTTGCGGGGAAGCTTGTTCTTCAGTCTTTGCTAGTTTGAAAGCTTGGAGATTAAGTGTCGCAGATGATGCCACTGCTGAACTTTGGCTTTGCAATTTACCTTGCCAAACTTTGTTCCGTTCAAGCCAAATCGCAGACCAGCACATGCATAGCTTGGCTCTGTTGAATACACTTGCTCCATGCAATTTTGTAGGCTGACTTAACAGTGAACATTCCTCTTGGTTCATGGCACCAGAAAAGGGAGTCTACCCCCACCTCCCTGGTCAAGTGGAATCTGCAGAATGGCCTCGGCTTCCGTTGGTTCAAAGATCTGTCTTATTAGGATCTCATTCCAAAGTCTGGTATGAGGGATAAGCAAGTGAGATACTAGAATGATCTTTGATTGGGAAATCTGTTGTGAGTGAGCCCTGAAACCAATAGTAGATGGAATCCAGGGATCATCCCAAATGTTTATGGATTCTCCGATCCTACTCTCCATAAAACCCCCATCTCCAAAACTTTCCTCCCTTCTAAGATGCGTCTCCAAGTGAAGGAGGGGTTGCAACAAGGCTGTGCTCTAAGCAGATTAGCATTAGGGAAGTATTTTGCTTTTAACACTCTTGAGACCAAGATATCTGGATTTTGAATAATGTGCCAGCACAGCTTTGCCAACATGGCCAAATTGAAAGACATTAGGTCCCGAAAACCCATACCACCTGAAACCTTTGGCCAGCATAACTTATCCCAGCTTATCCAATGAATTTTCCATGCATCAGTTTGATTACCCCACCGGAATCCACTCATGAGGCTTTCCAACTCTTTGCATAAGCAACTTGGAACTTTAAAGCATGACATTGTATAAGTGGGTCTAGCCTGGGCAACAACTTTAGTAAGGATCTCTTTGCCCCCCTTAGAGAGGAGCTTCTCTTTCCACCCCTGTATTCTCTTCCAGACTGTATTCTTTAAAGATTGGAAAGCGCCATTCTTCGGTCGACCCACCATAGTTGGCAACCCCAGATACTTTTCCAATAGTGCTACTCTCTGAATCTGGCTGTGTGCAATAATTAGCTGTTTAATTGCAGATGGAGTATTTGGACTGAACAGGAGGGAGGATTTCTCGAAATTTACCAGTTGTCCAGAGGCTCTTCCATAGAGTTTGATGATATATATTCACTATAGTTTCATAGTCATTTAAAGAAGCCTTGAAAAAAATAAGACTATCATCGGCGAAGAACAAACGTGAAACCATAGGAGCTGCTCGTGTTACTCTCAAACCAGATAAGGAACCATCAATTTCAGCCTTTTGGAGCAGGGAGGAGAATCCTTCAGCACAAACCACAAACAAATAGGGAGATAGAGGATCCCTTGCCTAAGACCACGGTCAGGGCTGAAGCAGGCACTTGGGACTCCATTAATTAGGACAGAATATGAGACAGTAGTCACGAAAGCCATAATACGCCTAATCCAACCCTCACTGAATCCCAGTTTACGCATCATAGCATCTAAGAAAGGCCATTCCATCCTATCATAAGCTTTGCTCATCTCCAGCTTCATAGCTAAATCACCTTCCTTCCCAGATCACCTGGTGTTTAGAGCATGGACCAGCTCGTAAGTAATGAGGACATTATCTGTAGTCTGTCTATTATGCACAAAAGCACTTTGAGATTCTGAGATGATAGATGGAAGAATTATTGAGTTTATTTGCTAGAACCTTGCTGATTAGCTTATAAATGACATTGGCGAGGGATATTGGGCGATATAAAGGATAGATAATTGAACGTTACAATTCAATATAATATAATAATATAAATATATTTTTAACTAATTAATAGCATAAATTAAAAATAAAATTATAAGAAATTCTCTTTAATTATAAGTTATGAATAGAATTTTTTTTTATATTTTGAAATTCACCAATACGACTCCTTGAATTTACCAAACCATGCATATTTACTTTTTATAATGAGTTTTCTGTATATGTATAAGAAATTCAATGTGCACTAGTATGTATATTTTAATAAATTTAAGGAGCTGTGTTAGTAACTTTTAAAGCACAAAAATTTTTTATATATAACTCATAGTTAGAATGAATTTCTTGTAATTTAGTCTTAAATTATTTTCTACATGTTTTTAAATGAAGACTTATATTTAATAATTTTGCTTAAATTCACTCATTTTTACTTATTTTTTAGCATAAAATGAAAAAAAAATAGTGTTGAAATAGATAAAAATAAACTTTATAATGAAACATAATAATAGTCATACACAGCGACTAGGTCAGAGTAGGTTAATACAAAAAATAATCTCAAGTATTAATCGAATTAGTTCTGTGATCAATTCATTAGTTATTTGATCAAACTAATTGATATGATACAATTATGAAAAAAAAATTATACTGATGATAAATTAAAATTAAAATTTTAATTTTTAATAATTAAAGTTAATAAATTTACAATTTAAATTAACATAATAAATCACAAAAAAAAACAAAGTGATAGCGGAATTAAAGGAAACAATAAAAATGAACCTTTTGTTTAGGTGCTTGTGTTTTTCAAAGTTGAATGAAAAATTGGGGCCACCCAAATGCCTCCATCCTTTTCCCGCTCCTTGACGGAAGCTTCATTTTGTTCTCAGAAAACATGAAAAAGTCTCGGTCTTGACTAAAAAATAGGCAAATCGGACGAATATAATTGGAGTTTGTTGGTTCAGTTGCGGGCTCCTAAGGTCTCCTCTTATTTGACTTCAAATAGGCAAGCAGTGAGAGAGACAAATCAGGATAAATTATTAAATATAAAATTGTGTTTTATTTATTTATATTTTAATATTTTAATATTAAATAATTAAAAAAATAGTTTTTAATAATATAAAATAATTAAATTTCATATTTAAAAATGTAATTTTAATTTTTTAATATTAAAATATAAATATATATAATATAATATTACGTAATGTTCTAACAGTATACAATAAGAATTAAATAAAAAAATATTTAATATTTTTAAAATATAAAAAATATTTAATATTACTTTTATTTAATAATTAAAAAATATTTAAAGGATGCGCTTTTAAGAAATATAATCAACTGTAACCTAAGTGAATTATTTAATTTAATTTTTAAGAATTATATTTTCTTTTAAAGACATAGGATTAAGATTTTATTTTTTATAAAATAAATATTAATGAAAAATATATCATTATTAATTTTATAAAATTATATTTATATTTTTTTTAAATTTAATCTATTCAATGAAATTATTCATTCTTTAACAAATAAAAAATTTAACACACTATGTAATCTTATTATTTTTTATATTAAAAAATTATGTAAATAATCATAGATATATGTATATAATTAAAAAATTATATGTGAACATTAATATTAATTTTTTTATGTTACATTTTTACAATTATATTCATGAAAATTTTATAAAAATATTATAATGATTTAATAAAATATAAATAAAAAATTATTTAAGTTTTTTATGTAAAATATATTTATATTATTTATGTAAATTTTGATTTTATTTTATATTAATTTTATATATTAAATAATAAAATAATTTTAAAAAATATGTCATTTTAATAGATAGTAAAATAAAGATTAAAAATAATTATTTTATCTCATTCCATTGTTGACCGACTAGTTGAATAGTATCTTTTACCATCTCTTTGCTCTGAAAATATCCCGTCCGCATCCATTCAACATTCACGGGACAAGTTTGATTTTTTTTTGGGTACATACACGTTTGATTTGAATGCCACTATATCACTCCACGGGATCCAATTCCTTGCGTGGAATCCAGGGTCTTTCTCTCCTATTCAATTTCAGCTATTTTGCCCCCAAACAACAGCAGCAGCAACCAAACAAACGACAAACGAGGAAAAAATGGTTTCTCAGACGGTTGATTTGTTGAGGGAGGAACTCCCCGTGGCGCAACAACCTCTGGTTTTGTCCGGTGATGTCAAAACAGGCCTCGTCCTCGTCGACGTTGTCAATGGCTTCTGCACCGTTGGTGCTGGGAATTTGGTAAATTTTACTTTTTTTTTTTTCTGTTTCTGGTTTTGTTTTATTTCATATTACGATTCGTCTTTGTTCATGGCGATGTTTATGTTGCCCAGTTTTGACTAAACCAAGACAAGATTTCATTTTTGTCACTGACTTGACCTCATCTTGCTGTGAAATTTTGGTGTTCTATAGGCCCCGAGGCAACCGGATAAACAAATTTCTAGGATGGTCGCTGAATCCTTGAGGCTTTCCAGAGTGTTCTCCGAGAAGAAGTGGCCCATTTTTGCTTTCCTTGATTCCCATCACCTGGACATTCCCGAGCCCCCCTATCCTCCTCACTGTTTTGCCGGAACAGATGAAGCAAAGTTGGTTCCTGGTAATTAGTGTTATCATATGTTGTTGTTGTTGTTGTTGTTGTTTTTTCTTTCTTGTTTTTTTGTTTCTGTGGACTGTAACATGGCTTGAATTTGATAAAACAACTGGGTTTGAGGATAGATGCATATGGGTTTGTCTGTCCTGCGTCAGTTTGGTTTCCTCTGAATTGCAGATCTCATGTGGTTGGAAAATGAACCAAATGCAACACTCAGGTGCAAAGACTGCATTGATGGATTCCTTGGGTCAATTGAGAAAGATGGCTCTAATGTCTTTGTTGATTGGGTGAAAAATAATCAGATAAAACAAGTAAGTGTTTCCAATAGAGTTTTAAATTGATTGTGTTTGTCTAAAATATTTCACACCATGCGTAAGCAAGAAAGTGACACATCATTGTAGTAACTAAGGTTGCAATACAAACTTTTAGCAGTTTTTAAAACAGGTGGCATCATATAGTTCTATGTTAGTTAAGATCCTTTACACTGTTACTGTGTCAATTTCGTTCTTTCCTACATTTCTCCCCAGCAAAACTGTCTACATCTGTCCATGGCATTTTGTTGATGGATTTTTGGGATCTCGAGAGATTTTTTCTGAATCATATTTTTATTTAATTCAGATAATTTTGTTAAATTATCTGAGGCTCTGGTTTTTTCTTGTTACAGATTTTGGTTGTTGGGATATGCACGGATATATGTGTGCTGGATTTTGTCTGTTCAGCTTTGTCTTCTAGAAATCGCGGTTTCCTTTCTCCTCTGGAAAACGTGATTGTGTATTCGCAAGCTTGTGCCACTTATGATATTCCAGTACATGTAGCCAGAACTAACAAGGATTTGGTGGCCCATCCGCAGGTACTTGGTCAAATTAAAGTTTGGCTTTTGGTGAAATACTTAATTATCTTGATGACAATGCAGCTTTGTTTGAATTTATGTCTTAATTGCTTAAACCCCAGCTGACAATTCTGCTCTGCCCTTCTTGTGTTGGTTATAAATATTGAGGACCTTGCAACTTCAATTGTTGTCAAGGTTGACTTGTATGATAGAAATGAAGTATCAGGGAGACACAAGCGGTTTTAAGGCTCCACTGTACCTGGAAGTAACTATAATAAACATAATCTCATTATATAATGTAGGGTGATGGTAATTCATCTGACATTGTGCATCTCTCCATAATCTTTAATATTGTTGGGATAGATGTGTCTATTCTCTGTTACTATATGACAATGAACACATAGCAATAACCTCCGTAGTTATGATCTCCAATACTTTCTCCAGACCAGGTTTATGCTGACATTTGTGTTGTATCTGGATAAGTTTAAATGTGCATGTTTAGGTTGTCTCTGCACTATTTTCATCCTTTGCAATAGGACACTAGAGATTGATAAATTTTTATGGGTAGGAGTTGTAGGACTTTCATAAAGGATGAGAATAAACATCTTAGGCATAAGGAATTTGGAGAGAAATGATTCAACCACCTTCTAAGAGGTTCTCTGTTACCATTACTAACTTTTTCAGTTTTGGTTGATAGACTGTCTTCCCTCGGAAAATTTTGTGGCTTCTTTTCGAGATTCATGCCATCTATTGTATTCCTATTGGTAAACAAATATAATATGTGCTTATTCCCTTAGTAAATGTGGCATCCCATGAGATAGAGTAGTGCTTTCTGTGAATAACATTGGTCAGCACAAACCTGCTCTGTGACCGTCAAATTGCAAGTAATTATCATGTTGATCTTACATGCAAAATTTTAAAACATTCAAACAATTATAGGTTTGTGATCAAATGGATAATCTTTTCTTTTTATTTGAAGAATGTATTTTAACTTAATCTTAAGTCACATAGATGAAGTACAAAATAATCCTGGATTAACTTGAAATTTTATGAGCGTGATATTCATGACATATACTTTCAATGCAACAGTGGAGTTTGTGAAATATTCATCCTACAAAAAGTTATGTATGTATATACATATGAAGATTTTAATATTTATATTTTTTTTAATTTTTTGCTGCAGGAGCTGATGCATCACATTGCACTTTACATGGCTATGGGAAGGGGAGCCAAGATAGCTTCAGAGGTGTCATTTAATTAACTGTTAGAATATTAATTAAGATTATTATTATTTTTTGGAGTCTTATTATGTTTAGAATGTTATTGGGTTATGCATGTCCTAGTTGTAATTCGCTTGTACTTAACCTAGAATATTTGTATAAATAAAAGAGTATTATTTGTGTATCATTCAAAGTCCTATTTCTCTCTCTTCTCTTATTCATCGTTTTCCTGTAATTTTAACATTAACCTTAACCCATCTGCAGGTCTCTTTCTTAGGCATAAATTGAAAGCATGCAGCTATCATTAAGAGTCCTGGAGCTCCACATATTTTGTCTTGTGTTTAAACGTTTGCTTTTATTCAAATGTTTTTTTTTTTTCGTGTTTAATATTCTTGTAAACTGTATTTACACGTGATCATAATAATACACAGATAACTTTCATCTTCCAAGACCTTCATGATGGCATGGAGCTCTCTGTACACTGATCACTTTCAACTCAAACACCAATTCTAGCTCATCTGCCATTACAAATTCTAACCCAAGTCTCACTTTCTCACTCATCCAACCTTATTCAATATCTTTTTTCTTTATGGCCCTTAGAACATCTCCAATATGAAATAGTTATTAACGAGATATCTCCAACATTCTAGGTAAAATTCATCCTATTGAAACTTTAACTTACTTATCATTGAGCCTAATTCTAAATTTCTAATATACCATGAGAGTCCCTTTTTCAACCAATTATCTTCCTTACAGCTCCTTTTTGTTTTTACAAATTTCTTGTTTCTGCTCAGTGCTAGGTAACTTAAGTTCACCTTATTCAAGTGTAATAAAGGATTTTGGCATATGGGAATTTTGTCACTGCGCTTTCATTGAGGACATCAAAATCTTCGGTCACACTTAGTCTTTAGCATCTATTTAGAAGACAACATTTCCAATGTAGAAAAAGGAATCATTGATATATGTTGAAAACAAATATCAAAATACAAAGACAAGCGCAAAATGAAGCCTACCGTTGAGTAATACTTCTGCCAATTTATAGACAAGAAAAGATGAATCTTTTCCCTTATAGTGAAAGGGCACTCTCAAAACGCTATCTAATGAAACCAATACAAGAAATTGAAAAAGAAACGTAAAATTGAACAAATGCAGTGCAAATATTTTACATTTTCAAAGCACGGTATTTCCTATGCATTCCAGGGGTCACGCAGGAGAAGATTGATTGTTTTTGTTTCTTCGGTTTGACGCCAAAGATAAATGACCTCAGAGGAACCCGGTTCCGAGAATCTGAAGCTCTATTTTGTCGTCTCTTTGAAGTTGAGAGCCCAAATTGCTCATTCAACTTCGCAAGAGCCTTCTCAACTCCAAGTTGGAGAGTTGTTATATGATCTAGACCTGCTTGAAGTTCATCAGCAACCTTGTTGTTCTCTTGTTTCATGTTCAAAACCTCACCTTGGAACTTGGCGGCTTGATAGCTGGTGAACTTGAAGTCATCATCTTCAGCACTGGCTTTCAATGCTGCTGTTATCTCTTCTTGGATGTCACACAAGGATGAGAATCTGCGTTGCAGTTCTTCTTTCAGCAATACACTATTTTCCAACCAGCCTATTAGTTCAGTTTGGATCTCGGCAAGGTGTTTGTAAAGTGGCCGTGCATCAGATTTCAAAGAATATTTTATGCTACTACTGCCCTCTGACGATTTCCATTTTTCCTCTAGTTTTGATACCTCAGTCTGCAAATCTTTGATAGTGGTTTCAAATTTCTGTATCTCAGTGAATGAAGTACTGAATTTTAACCAGAAATCTAAGTTCTCCTCTAGAAGTTCATCAATGTTCATCCGGAACTTCTCTTCAATGGCTGATGTAGATTCAGGTTCTTCAATTTTAAAAATTGCTTCAATGTCACGTTTTTCTGGTGGCAGTACTGAAGTTAACTCTGTCATATCCTCATTTCTGTCCATTCTTTTCAGCAGGAGACCTAGTTTCTGACGTAGGAGTCTAATCTCCTCATCTTTCAAGGCATTAGCAGTCTTCAGTTCTTTCAGCTGCAAAGATGAATCAAAGATGGTGTCTTGATTTTTCTTCTCTACTTCATGGAGCTTCTGCTTCACATCTTTGTAACACCGAAGAGTATTAGTATACTCTGACAGCAAAGATTTTTCTCTGTCCTGCATTCCATTCATATACAGTTGCCGCCAATCCGGTTCATCTTCTTGTGCCGTTGCCTGCTCCTGGGAATCAACTTTAAGAGTAGTCTCTGTCTCAGTTGAAATTTGCTTATTATCATTTTCTTGCAGTTTTACAGAACTCTCTGAAGAAGTATCTGCCTTGTTGCTTTCCCGGTGTTGGCTGACTTCCTGATTACCAGCAGTAGTACTTGCAGACTCTTTTGTTTTTTCACCACTATTGCCAGAATCCAGAGTCTTCTCTCGTTCTTTTAACCCTAGTGGAGATTTGTTTTCCACTGGGGTTGCCTCCTCCAATTCTTGTGAGCCAGTGATCTTAACCTTATTTTCTGACTTTACATCATTTTCCTGTGAACCAGTAACCTTAAGTTTATTATCTGTCTGTACATATTTTTCTGATGAACCAGTGACCTTAAGCTTGTTATCTGATGTTACATCATCTTCTACCATATCAGCGACCTTAGGCTTCATATTTGAATTTAAGGTATCTTCTATCAAAGCAGTGACCTTAAGCTCCTTTTTATCTGACTTAACGTCATTTGATAAGACATTGGCTTGATTCAATGCATCTTGTCCTTCAAGCTCATATTTTGATTCAGCTTTGCCTGATGAATTCCTTTTTGCTTGTGATATATCCTTAACCTCAGCCTCCTCATCTGGCTGCACATTTTGGATTTTCTCTGAGATATGATCAAGATTACAACGTGCTTCAGTGAAATGGGTTTGGAGGTTGCTATTCTGGTCTTCAACAATTTGGTTTAGATCCTGTACTCCATGCAGCTTTTCTTCCATTTCTCTCAGTCGGTCATTCAATCTAGTTTTGTCATTGATCAAACTTTCCTTATCACGTTCCAGAGTTCGAATCAGGGATTGAAGTTCATCAGTTTCTATTTTTAGAGTCTTTGCCAGAGCAGTCTGGGACAAAACTGCAGTTTCTAAGCTGATCACTTTGTTCACAAGCTCATCTATCTTGTCTGCCATTTCTGTCACACTGAGAGATGAATAGGAGCCAGCCTCAAAGTGGTCTTTGATCTTCTCCTGTAATAACTGCAACTCCTGCCTCTGCTGAGTCAATTTGTCCATATCTTCATCCGACTCCTTAGTTTCTGCTACTTTTTTCACATCTCTTTTTGCCCTTGGCTGTTTGGGATTGTTCTGATCGTAATGGAACTCATCCATGAGAGAGTTTAACTTCGCCCTGACATCCTTTATCCTTTTGGATTCAATTTTGGTTTCACCAAGCGATATTTCCTGTTTCTCTTGCAACTGTGCCAATGTCTCTCCGCATGATTTAAGAGCTGCTTCTGCCATCAAACGGCGAGCTTCCTCATCTTCAATAACAACACCTTCACCAAGTTCATCTTGCAAATTGGAAACTTTCTCCTGCAACTCCTTGATCTGCTCCTCAGTTTCCCAGTACCTAGCAATGGCATTATCATAAGAGCTCTTCACAAACTCTTTCACAGTTTGTAGTGCCAGAATCTGTTTCTGGAGCTTGTCAATCTCTTCAAGTGCCTCCTTTTTGCTCAATCCAGATTTAGGAACCTTAGCAATTGTGGTGGCTGTCTTATTGGGTTGGAATTTCCCTGCGGCTGTCGTTATGAAATTTTTTAAAAATCTTTAAGTGGAGGCTTTGGAACCTTTGGAATATTTGCTCTGAACCCTTCTGGCCGTTTTTTGGGGGGCCTTGGTGATGCATCATCATCATCTTCATCCATAAACGGGACTTGATCTGGACAGAGAGAAGCAATGGTGTTGTTGGCATTCTGCAACTCTGTTGATATGTGATCATACCGTTCAGCTAAAGATCGGTAAGCCCGGTATGATTCTTCCACAAAGTTTATCAACTCTGGTCTCTTTTTGTAATACATTTCTGCTCTTCTGGCGAAGGAGTCTCCATCTTCCTCTATGAGCTTCAAAACATTTTGCACTTTTTCCTCCATATCTGCAGTTTTTCTTAAATATTTTAGTTTTCCAGGTACATGGATATATCACAGGCCCATGAAATGTGGGTTGCGTTGATGTTACATTGGCATCAAAGCCATTGATGAAGCAAGTTTTAATTCTAATTTTTTCTAATAAGCAAATCATGAAACCTCCACTCATGTGCACCTGAATTTTCTGATTGCAGTCAAATATATCGATAGTTATATACCATAATACCATTCTATTCGATTGTGAGCCAAACATAGCCTGAAGGTTCAATTCAATACTTAATTGGTCGTCCAAAGCTTATATATTTATTGTTAAAACAAACAAGCCATTTAAAATTTTCTCCTGTGAATATGTACCAAAATTCCATGCTCAAGCTATTGTAGCACTAGCACATAATGGGGTATTAGATCAAATCAGAGAAAGGAGTTAAATTGAGAAGTTGAAGCTATCCTTTCTATGAATACGAGAAATTAACAAAATGAGAAAAGACTCACCTTGAAGATTTTGCTCCATCCATTTTGATTGCTTTGTTCTGATGTGGCTGGCCCACCACCATGAATATGCATTGCTTGCTGCTCTCTGCAACATATTTGGTTGCTTTTTCTTCTTCTTCTTCTTCTTCTTCTTGTTATCCCCTTCCCCTTAGCTCCTAATAATGAGAGTCAAAAACATGCAAGCCCTGTTTCTCCTTTTACTCGGTCTATCTGTCTAAAGAGGGAAGAGAAGACATGAATTCCATGACAGGACCAAGACAATGAAAAAAGAGGGAAAAAAATGAGAAAAAAAAAGATTTATTCAGACATAGAGAAACAGATTTAAGGAGATAGAGACAGGACATGGAACTAAGAAGCTCTAATTATGGGATCATGCAGGGGAGCAAACCTCGGCCGAATTTCATGTCGGAACCCTCCTTTTTCCAAAAAGGAAGAGCAATGACCCACGTGCGAGTGGCGCTGTCCTACTTTGCCACCGGTGCAACACCATGGCCATGGCCACGGCCACCTCCCCCTTTCTTTGCTTTAAATGTACAATAACCAAATTAATTGTTCAAATCATCAAATCTTTTATCTGATCATTTAATCTTAAATATGATCAAATTTTATTTTTTATCTTTCAATTTTTTTGCAGTAATTAAAATAGAGGGAGTCAGAAAAAGTTACCACTCATTTGATATGAAAACGCAACGGTTAATACTTTAGTAATTTCAAGATTCCAAATAAGGGCATGTCTAATTAACTATTAACAACGGGTTTGGATTAGACCTTTCCAAACTCAAACGTGCATTGGGCATGCTTTTCAACAACGTTTTACAAAAGGAGTTATCAAGCTCATGCAGTCAAACAAGCGTATGTGTTGATCAAACAACAATACAAACAGGTCATAAATCAACATCTTCTTGTTGATAAAAAAAAAAAAAATCAATCTCTTCTTGATTTTTTTTCTTCAATTTATTTTTATATATTCTTTTATAAATTTATATAGAATTAGATCAATATTTTTAAATAAAATTATCTAATGAATATTATATTATGATAACTCTATGATCTTTTCAAAGATTTGGTATCCTACCAATTGGAAATGATATAAACTAAATATAAATTTTGAGTTATATTTATATCTTCTTTGGGTTACATGCTATATCTATATCTATATATATTATTATAAAAAACATTCTTATCTTTAGTATTAAATTTTTAGTTTTAAAAATAATCATTACCAGCTAACTAAACATAAATTAAAAATATATATATAAAAATGTGAACACAAATTTTTGTTTGATAGCTGCACTTTAGAGATATAATTACTTTCAAGTAAAAGATTCTCCTCTTTATCTCAAATTTGTAATTTTTAAAAAAATTATTATAACTAATTAAACACAAATAAAAAATAAAATATTTTTTTAATTACACTTTACAGTTATAATTATTTTCAGGTACATAAAGTTATCTTATTTTTAATTAACCATCCCATTATAACTACCTTTAATCATATTTTACCTTTTGAAAAAAAAATTATTTAATTAATTAATTTATAATTATAACAAAATTATAATTAATTAATTTATATAAATAAAAATAAAAAAAATACCTATTGACAATGCCTCTTACTAACTAATTAAACATAAGAATAAAATTGCAAACACAAATAATTTTTTATGACACAACTACTTTTAAATAAAGAAAATTATTATTATTATTATTATTTGTAATTTGATTACTAAGAATTGCATGACAGAAGAAAGATAGAGTTATCTGTCTACCAATGTAGATCGGTCTGCCCTCAGAACAGAGACAGACAGATAGAATGATTAAGGAGTTCCACTGGGCCCAAAAAGAGAATAATTATTTACATAGTAATAACTAAAATGCTTAAAACATACAGATTTGGAACTTCTTTTTTTATTTTGCTACCTTTTTTTTTTCTATTTCTATATATAAACAAGAGAAAGTGGTATCTACAATGAAGAGACTAGGCATTTGAGCCTCTCTACTGGCGTTGGCTATGGTAACATGCCCCGGAAGATGGACATTTGCCAAATACTCTAAACTCACTATGATGCTAACTATAGGCATTCTTATTGTACTCTTCTTTACACTTTCTAGTTGCTTGTAGCGGTTTGTCAGAAAGAGTCCATAATCATAGAAGATGAAGTAGTTTTCTACACTTCAAAATTCTGAAGAGAAGCTAGCCATTGTTCCACGTAATTCTTGCCAGCTGCATATTCAATCAAAATTTCAAAAACAAGTAAGTATGAATGACAGATTTCTGGTATCTTGAAAGGGAGATGCAAATATTCAAGCAAAAAGCATCGAACAGGTCACAAGACAAATTCATACTGTGGAGCAAAACGCATCACCACCTTCCATTACAAGACAAAACTTCCCAAATAGTTTTGATTTGTACAAACAGCTCACTTGAAAATGGCAGATAATGTTATTTTAAATGCAATAATATCCAATCTGCAGTTACATTCAAGGTACAAGATCAAAAGGTCAAAGCATTAATGGCTCAAGGTTCCACGTGCAGAATAGAGTATGCAATTGTTGTTATAAGTTCAATCAGCTTGATCCTTGTGTCCTGGCCTTTAAGATGACCAAGTTTTGTGAATCAATGTACAGCCAGCGTTAAAGATCTCGGAAACAAGAGCTCATTCTCTCCACAGGCAAGTAAGAAATAGTTCTGAGAAAAAAAAGATAGGGTTGATCTACTTAACATATCTGATGAACATAATATCATCTAGGGTAATCTCATCATTTAGTTCTATTTATTATTAATTAAAAATTGCAGGGTCAAAGTAATAATCTGCAATCCCTACACAATAGGTCAGAAGATATTGTGCATAACAGTCAACACAGTGTAAGCAACCCAAAAATCAGAACTTGAAAATGAGAGAAAAAATGAAGGCTTTTAAAGCTATTGCGGTCATGATTCATGAATCCCAAGAGGGAGTCGACAATCACTTGGCTGTGGTTTATATGATGTGGAATTTAGGACCTTAGGTTATTTCAGTGCATAACTTTTCTATATCGTAAAAGCATCCTAGTAAAATTGACTGCCCTAGCAAAATTGTCAAGCTGAGACTTTTTTTTTTTGGGATAAAATAAGAATTCATTAGGCGAGAAAAGAAGTACAAGGCAGGAGGAACAGAACCTCCTAGACCAGAGAAAGAGAATACAGAGATAGAAAACAGAGAAAAAGAAAATTAGCTCCAAAAAGCAACACAGTCTCTTTGAAAAATCAGACATTGAAGCGCCCAAAAAAAAAGGCTGAAACCAGAGGCCAGGAAAACATGTCTATCCAATTAAAAACAAAAAGGGTTCTAGACCGAAACATTGAAAATAGTTATAGGAAAAAGGGGAAGATTTTTGTCTTTTGTGCATTTGGATTTAGCCTTGATTATCATTACACTTACTAAGCTGTATAACTAAGTCTAATTGTCAAGTATCAATATAACAAAAAAGCACATATCCAATAACTATGATGATAATGAGATACAGTTCTACATCAGAATCAGAATCATATCAACAGCAAGGCCAAACGAACTTAAAAATTACGAAGATTATGCTCAACATAATTCATAAAAATACAGATAAAGCACCTGAACAAAGTAGTTTGACCTTTAGAACCAACATAGATCAGTCAAATAGTCAATCAACTCCAAAAAAAAAAAAGTCAAACAGTGTTGAGAGTTCCAAAGAGAACAGCGCGACTCAAGTTAAACAAAAGGCAACGAAATGAAAAATGATATATTGCAAGAAGAACGTGTAAATCTTACCAGAAGAAAATTCATTTGGGAGATTCTTGATGGCATTCAAAAGCACGTTATTTGAAACCTCCACCTCTTTGCAGCCAGGCCTATAGCAAGGAACCAGCACTGCAAAACTATTATCCGACTCATCATCGCACAGAAAATCAGAGCCGTGAGGCTCCAACCACCCGATGGACCAGTCTGAGTCATCAGATTCAGAGCCAGACAAACACCCACCACCATCAGATGGCACCAACACAACATCGAACTCTCTATCAATTCTCCTCTCTTCCCTGCTCTGCCATTTCCTTCTAACCTTGCTGTGAGATGATGGGGCTATCTTTGTTTCCTTCACCAAAGGGAAATTCACAACCTCGCGTTCCTTTAAAGCAAAACCCCATTCAGAAGATGAATTCAGAGTAGAGCCATTAGAAACGGGCTCTTTCTCCTTGTCACCCCACAAGGACCATGAGAAACGGGTAAAGGAGACAGCCATACTTCTCCAGTTCCAATAGCAATTGAAAGCTAAAGGGTTACGATGAGTTGAGCTGTTTTTGAAGCCAAAGATTTGTGGAAGAATGAGGGAAAAGCCACAGAATTAGAGGCCAAAAAAATTGAAGAGACGAAATCGTGAGTGGTTCCTAGTAACCACTATATTAGTAAAGGATCCATTCATCAACAAAATCAGATCACTTGAATTTGGGGCATAAACAAATTCAACCCAACAAACCCATTAATATCAATAATTAATAATTAATAAAAGCCAAGTTTTGGAAAAGCAAAAGCATGAATCAACAAATGAAGTAAATTTTTCAAGGTTTCCTTCAAAAATACAAGTTAATCAACTGTACTTGTCTTGATTTACTGGCCCATTTCCCAAAATTTGATGTCAGCAAAAAAGATTTGCTTCAATAAAACAAAAAAGCCTTAATTTCGCAGACTTCACTCAACCAATTTCATCAAACTGCCAAAAGTTGTCTTTCAGACAGATAACATTCCCAGAAATGCACAAGAAAGTTCATTATCAGAATTCCAAAAGAATAAATTTTATCTTTAACAAACCCCAAAACTCAATCACGATGACACAGTCATGCTCGGTCATCTCAATGTAAAATCGAAATGAAGACCCGAATCAAACCCAGTAAAGCAAGAAGACTTTTTGCGTCAACACTCAAGACCTATGGGTCAAAATCGGGAATATCGGATTGATACCGGAATATCTGAAACTTTTCGCCGGAAAACAGAACCTTTTCGGCTCTTTCAAACGGTTAACAATCGGAGAGGGAAAATCAAAGAAGGGTTAACCGAAAAAACAGAAAGAAAAGAGGGATCGGAGCAAAGTTTTCTCAGGCGAAAAAGCCGGTGACAAAGTAAACAGAGACTCAGTGAGTTGAACCCGAAACCCAAACTCACAAACTCTCTCTATCTCTCCTTGATCGTCTTCCTCAGGCCCCTACGTGTCTGGGTACACTGAAGAAAATCAAATCGACGTGAGACTCTGTCATCTTAATATAGAGAGCTGTTCTTCACTGCACTCTTTCATCTCGTAGCATCCAACGGTTGAGATTGCAGTATTCTGATTCTACTGTGCACCCCCAATCATTCTACGCAATCGCTGTTGCATAAAAAAATATATGTACATTTGATCAGAAAATATTGGACGTTGATCTGCAAAAGCACGGACACTTACCGTCCAAATTTGCTGACGTGGTACGCCAAAACCCAATCATAGGGTCTATGTGCGGTCCAACTTGCCCACACGTGTATACTATCTAGCTTGAGAGTTAAAAATGTGAAAATAATAATTAAAAAAATGTAAATACTAAGAAAATTTGACTATGGTGTAATAATTGATCATCTTTTAACTAATTTAAAATTTACTTAACAATTTTAATATTGCGATAATTTATAAAATTTATTTAATTAGTGCTGATAATTCTTATGCTTTTGAACTTATTTTATAAGTAATAATATATATCCTTTTAAATTTATTTTTTAATTTTATCAATTAAAATTTAAGTCTAATTTCATGTAATATATATCCTTTTTAACTCACTTCCATTTGGATTCTTTAATTTGCTACTATAATCAACATTACTTTAAATGTTTAAAATCATAGCATAACCACTTATCTATAAGGTATATTAAATACTAATTTAATTCATACATTAAATACTATCCAAATTTAAGGTTTTAATTTTTTTAAAAAAATATTAATAACTAATTGAATATAAAAAGATAAAAGATAAAATTATAAATACAAAATTTTTTTATAACTAGGTAAATTTATAAAACAAACATTTTGTTAAATAACTATGTTCTATAGTTATAACTGCACTTAAATGCAAAGAATTATCTTCCCATTACATATACTATTATAACTTATTTTAAATATATTTTAGTTTTTTATAGTATTTCACAAATTTTTTTTATTTATCTAATTAATTTATAGTTATAATAAGATTATTAGATATATCATATGTAAGATAAGTTTTTTTATGTGATATTACTTCACTATTAAATATAATGAAGACTTTATTCATTATAAAAAGTTTTACACTATCATTTAATAATAAGTTATTAAATTATTAAAAAAATAATTAAAATAATAATTACTTAAAAAATTAAACATTAGATAATAAGTGATTGGATAATAATGTATAAAAAACTTTAAAAAGTTACTATCATTCAATCATATGTTATCAAGTTATTAAAAGAATTTAATTAAAATAATAATTATTTAAAAATTTAAACTTTTACTTTTGATTGAAAAAGATTAGGCCTATTAAAAAGTTCAAATAGATCGAATCATGTAAGAATATTCTTGATTTACACCAAAAAAATAAATTTTTTTTAATAATATGATAACATATAATTAAATGATAATATAAACAAATTTTATTCTAATTGTATCAAAATTAAATCCATAATAAAGATTTATCTTACGTTAAATATGTTTAATAATCTCTCTCAACATCAAATATCACGGAAACGAAAATGCCACGATGGATTTTACCATTCTAAAAAAAAAAATACTGTTTCCATACCTTCTATTATTAAGAGGGCGTTATTTATTTAAAAATAAACAAATTTACATTCACTTAAAAAAAAATCAGATTTACACTATTCTAATGAAGACAGTTCACTGAGTTGGGGCCAACAATCCAAATTATCCAACTAAACCCTCTACACAAAAACTGTGTTGGCCAAGTGAGACTCTTCCCAATTTCGAATACATATACTGTTTTAGAGTTAAGGATAGAAACAAGGACAATTCATAGGTAACTTATTTTTTTTTTCCCCCAATGTACTGTCATTTGTCAAGTTATATTAGACAAATCATTCTTATCAACTTTGAAATTTATAAGTACGTCTTAAAAAATATCTTAACAATTAAGAATTGAATATTTTATGTTAGCGTACCTTATGTTATGTAGTATAAGTGTTTTTTTTTTAACAGCAGAAAAAGAGAAAAGAAACCAGAACAGAAAGAAAAAAACCTACATCCTTGAAAATACCACACCAACCAAATCTAGAACGCAGGTGGCTTGCAATTTCATGCCTTAGAGTTGTCTTCACGAGATCCAACTTTAGCCATACCATCAGGAGGGCTGTTCATTATTCAATCCGATACAATGATCCATCTTAGGTTTAAACTATTTAAGTCGACTAAAACCCAATTCTAATCAAAAGTTAGGTCAGTTTGAGTTCAAGAAAATTAACTCGATGAATTTTTGGGCCAAGACTGAGCCACTCTTTAAATTGACCTAATTCAGTCTAAGATTATATAATATTTTTTTAAATATCATTTTATATTTATTTTTAAAATTAATATAAACATTAATATATTACTATTTAAATATTAAAAACATTACTTTTTAAGTTTTTTATTTTTAAATATTAAAGTTTTATTATTTAATTGAATAATTTTATGTTCAAACTTTAAGCCAATTCGGTCTTGACTTGATTTTAGTCGGACCTTGTACAGATCCAAACATAATTGAGTCTACTCGAGTTTAGGGTGAGTCTAAGAAAAAAAATTAGTTCAATTAAAATATCAGGTTGATATTAAATCTGATAAACCTAGTCCAACTCGATCTATGAACACCCATAAATTTTAACACAAGCATTAGATGATATAAGATGACTCAAAATTTAATCAGAATAAACAAAGTCAAAAATATTTCAAGAAACATGAGATGAGTCATCTCCGTTAAAACTATGAGAGTTTTGTGAACACGATTATGAGAGAAACCCTTTGTAATTTACTCTTGGAGAGGGTATGGTTCATGAAAACTACCCGGATTATAGTAAAAATCTTAGCTATATTTGCTATGTATGTTTTGCGTTTAGATTGAACAAGTATAAAATTTGTTGTGCATGGATCTTCATTATGACTGGCTCCCCAAATATTTTGAAATATCACACACACACACACACACACACATATATATATATATATATATATATATATATATATATATATATATATATATATTTGAGAAAAAAAATTATTGACCTGCAAAACTAAGTAAAATTTGTATGTGTCTATTTCTTTTAATTTTATTTTATATTTTATAGGCATGTGCATCATTTTTTAGAGTGTGCTCTTATGTATAGAGGAAAAATGAGAAGACGAAATATGAAAAAAAGTGTAAAAATAGATAAGATGAAAATTTTTTGCTTTCACTCATAGTTGTATAGTAAATGGTGAAATATTATGACCAAAGTTTTCAAACAAAGTAAGTAAGAAATAATTTTCATTTTAAATCTTCTATTTCCTCGATTTTTACTTCCTTAAACAAGCACACCCTTAATTAGTCCATTAAAACCTGAATATATGTGCATCTCATTCACTTTTATTAATTAATCTTATTTTTGCTTATCAGAAAAAAGTGTGTTTATAACATTTTAATTCTAAGTATAAGATTTTTTTTAACATGAATTTCTTAAAAAATATGTATTATTATAAATTAATTTATATATTGACAATTCACTTCGTCCCTTCAAATTTTTTCTTTCAAGCTCTGCCTTGTATTATAATAGAATTTCTCTGTTAAAAATTATATTTTAATATGCTTTACTTATCTAAAAAATGAGTAAAATCATATTTTAAGACTTCAACATATATAGTTAATTCTTAGTTTGGCCTCTAATAAATAAATATTTGAACTTAAGCATATAAAATTTCCATTTCATAATAATGTTGATCCTTTGTTTATTTATTTTAATCTGAACTAACAAAATTACCACGTATATGGATAAAAAAAAATTAACATCTAAAATAGATTAATTATCAGAAATAAACGCTTATATTCAAGTAAACAGCCAAAAGTAAATAGGGACAAGTGTACAGAAAGATAACAGCAGTAAAGGACAAAAAAAAATTTTAATTATGAAAAATTTTAATTTATTTTGTAATTTTTAATTTTACTTTCTTAATTTTATATATTTAAAATATATAAGTGTATTTTAAAATTTTTGAAATACAATAAAATTCAAAATACTATTTCATATTTAATAAAAATTTTATAAACTCAATTAGCTATATATATAATATAATCTCATAATACAAATTAAAAATTAATTTTGTGCAATAAAGCGTTAAGAGACTGCGGCATACATAGAAAGAGGGAGTCTGGCATAAAAGAGAGTTTAATTACAGATAAACTTATATATGATAATATTTCTTTTAAAAAAAGAGAGTCATCAATGATTTTATGCTTGATTTTTTCATAGAATAATTAATAATTAACTACTCCATAATTAAATTAACTATTCTCGTAATTAATTGATTTTTTAATATAAAGTAAAAGTTTCAGACTCATCAAGAAGGCACGTAGCACCTTCGAAATTAATTTCGAAACTCGTATACGAAAATGATTAAAGTCAGTCTTCACTTCGTTTTTCTACAAACTGTTTTCCAAGGAGTAATCAATACTCAAAAGCTAAAGATACACTTCTTTTTAAAAGGAATTTTCCTGGAAACAGCTCCTTTGATTGACTTTTGCCCATTTGGCTCACTTTTATTTTTCTCTTTGTTTTAAAATTCAAACCTTTCCCATTTAGATAACATTATTGCAATTTGCAATTGATTGTACGACATTTTAATCATCGATTTGACAGAATTGATGTTTGAATATAGTATGGGATATCCATCAAATATAAGGGGAGCTCACATATTTATCTTGCTACAGAAGATCAAATATAGTTTAGTTATAAATGCTGTTCTTGTTTTTAAACTTTTTTATATATATATATAGCAAGTACAACCACATATGGAGAAAGATAAATAATATTGTGAAAGATGGAATTTTTGACATAATTACACTCCATTCTTAGATAATAAGACTCACACGGGTTAAACTACAAGCTCTTTAACGTCTTTGCTTTATATGGTTCATCAAGTCTCCTATGCAATCCTGTTAAAATTGAGCCGAATAATAAATCAACAAGATTTTTAGTTTATGTTTAATTATTTAAATGATATTTTGGTTAATGGTGAACATTTTTCAAAAAAATTTCTAACATCTAAAAATTAATTGAGTAGTCTCACAGAAAAAAAAAAATCTTTGAAAATACTGTTCTGGATAGCTTTTATCTGACTTATGGGATCTCAAGTATGCCATTAATGTCCTAAGCAATTATCTCATAGTACCTATATCCTTACTACCATTTCTACCAAAAAAGAAACAGAAGCAAATATTACTTGAAAATTACATTTTTTTTATAAAATTTATATGAAATTTGATGACTTTATATATTAATTATGATTATGTGGCATAATTCCTTAAGTTATATCTCTTCAAATTATCCTGGGTGGTTGTCACTTTCATTTTCATGAAAGCATTTTTCTTTTCCTTTTTCAATTATATTGTTTACTAGAATCTCATGAGAGATTTTCATTCCCATTTTTTTAACCTCTTTCTTGAGTCTTAAACTCCGTTGGTGTATAAGAAATTTTAAAGAAACAAATAATTACAGTCCATATACTTACTTTTTCTTAATTGTCCTTTTAAAAAAAATTGTATTTCATAATATTTATTATTTTAGAAAATTAAGAATGTATTTTTTTTTCTCAAAATGTATTATTGGTACTAATGGAGTGAGAGTAATGATTAATGAAGTTAATAATAATATTTTAAATATTTTAATAAAAGAATAATTTTGTCCAATGCAATAAATTTTAATTTTTTAAAAATGTGATTGCTTAATAATTTTTTTAAATTTTTATACAATTATCTTAAATGATAGATAAAAGAAAATACCCATATAAGTATAGCTTAGTGTCAATAGTAAACAAACTAAAACTTGTAATGTCAGATATTCAATCTTGTAAATGTTATTTGTACATTCAATTTTGAAACTATAACCATAAGTGCTTCAAAGAGTAAAAGTCGTCTATTAATGAATCCACAGTACATTTTTTCAGCAATTTCTTTTTTAATATAATCATATAGCATGTTAGAAAATCAACTTTCATTTTATTATAACACTTTGTTTTAATGATTCTCATTGTTAAAAAAGCTCTTTCAATGGTCGTTAATTGTTGAAACATGAAGAGTGAAACTATGATAAGTAGCAACCGAACAGTTACAAAATAAAACTCTCTATTCTATATTTTACCAATCCCTGACATAAGTTAGCAACAATAGTTGAAATTTTCAGTTCTAGATGTTTTAGAACATCAAGTCCATGATATTCAAATTCATACTTCAATTGAATTTTTTTGCTTAGAAAAATCTATTGTATAAAATTTTTAAACAAGAGTATAAATATTATCAACTAAAGGAATTGAACGAACATTTAGGATCTATAGTTGTGTTCAATTAAGAAATTTTATTTTAAAATACTATAACTTTTTCTAAACTTTATTATAAAATACTATAACTTTTTCTAAAATGTTAGTAATTCTTTAAAGATATGAGTAATCTCGTACAGTTTATCATTTTTAAGATGACGCACTTAAGTCGTTTCATATATGTAAAGTGGCACTTATAAGAATAAAAATAATCACCCACCATTACTTAATTAACTTTCTTTCTTCTCCTTTGACGTATCCTAAACTACATAGTGCCTGTTTGTTTAAAAATCAAACGAACATTTAATAAAATTTATATAAAATTTGACGTGAGTGAAAGTACCTCGTGACACGCAATAGCATTGAACAAAATCTATACCAAACAGTCCGACAGTTGTTGGAAAAAAGAACCTGTATGGCAACAAATTTCCAACTCTTCAAATTGCAATATTCTCACAATACAATATCAATTTAGGGTTACGTGTATAACTAAGGTAATCAAATTGGCCGCAAAGTGCAATGTTAAAATCAAATGTGGCCACCAATTGCATTGTGTCAAAAGATGGTTGTGGGACATATCATTATCTTCCCACCACCATGACTTCATGTTAAGTAACTTCTTGTGAAGCTTTTACCTTCCCCACTTGGACACTCTCTGCTCTCTCCAATCTTCATGCGCCTAATACGCCACAGAATATTTTTATTTTCTATAATTTCCTTGATACTTCAACAAAGTGTTGAAAATTTCTATGGGAGACTAGTCTACATAGGCTTTGGCATTATCATGCCCTAGATTTTTAAAATAAAGATGGATAATTCTATATCTTTTTAATTTATTTTTTGAATAGTTTTTTTAATTATTAAATAAAATAATTATAGAATGCATATAATATTTTTAAAATATTAAATATTTTATTTTTTTATTTAATATTTATTTAATTAGAATGATTATTAAAAGAAAGTTTTAGGAGAATATAGTATTATTTAATAAAGATATAGCAGATCTGCGTAAATTATAGACCAGCATATATAATATATTGAAGATTTATATGTTATGGAGAAGTGGAGCACGTACATGTTAGATGAAAACTTCTAAATAAAAAATTGAACATCCAGACAAGGCCATGTTGACTTACTTTTGTTTGTTTTGTAGCACACAGACAAGAGGAAAGAATTATGTTAGTTCTGAGAATCCTATAATGTTCACTAATAAGATCACAAGTGGGAGGAGATCATAATTTATGCATATTCTAAACAAATTGATTAATCACTAACACTTGCTAATCAAACAAAAAACATATTATTACTTCTCAATGCACCTGAGTAATTTGTCTTATAGGATTTATATAACAGCCTATTCCTGATATGCTATAGTTTATAGATTCTAATGAAGCTATCAACTAGAATATGGTGATTCCCTATCATTTGGGGTGACATGATTAATTGATTTCAGAGATTTACTAAATATTTATTATAAATTGGCCTCAGTTACATAGGATTTAAATCTTCGATTTTCTTTTTTTGTTATCAATCATATTCTTTTAATTAAATTCTGATAATTTAATTAAAAAATATTTAATTTAAAAAAAAATTAATATTAATTAAGAGAGATATATATTTTTTTATTAAGTTGTTAAAATTTAATTATGAGAACAAAATTAGAGATAAAAAAAATGAAACAGAATATTTGAATTTTATTTAAACGATGATTCTTGTTTTACGTGCTCTCCTAAAAAAGAAAAACAAAAATCTGGAGTTAAAATTTTTGTGCTTGATAAATGATATTGTTTGCATTGATCTATGCTTGCAACTTGTCTGGCTAGATATTCTAGTCTCATTCTTCCACCTTACAATTACTTCAATGTCAAAAATTGAGCGAAGGTTGAGCTTCTCTGTCCAATTATATACCATTGACCAGTTCAAAATATATGAAAAATAAAAAATTTATGTGTGTGCTTGGTGGCCAAGAGTGAGGCCTTCACACTTCATGACTGACATCATGGGTTTAGAGAAAGGCTCAAGTCAAATGTTGAGGACTAATAAGACACACTGGCCACTTGGGAGCTTTGGATGCATGTGGAGTTTCGGACAAATACTCTAGAGTGCCTATTTAGCACGTATCATTGATTAATGACCGACTGGCTTCTTGGCCACGTTTTCAATTCGACAGTTATAAATTTAATCTTGTCTTATTCATTTGTCTTTTAATAATGAATTATTTCTAAACTTTTTATAAGTATTCGCCTAAGTTTAAAAATTTATTTTGACTCTGAACAAAGATACTCTACTATTAACTTAAATTTTTATTAAAAAAATAAAAAATTCAGGTGCAAGATAAAGTAATGTTTTTAGTTTGATTAATTGATGACATTACATCACAAGAAGTACGTTTTCACTCTAGTTTGGTAATTGCCATGGAGTACATAATCTTTTAAGCACATTTTATTTTATTTTTACATAAAATAATCTTTTAATCAATATTTTAATATATTTATTATAAATTTTTTGATTACAAAATAAATTAATCTAAATATGCACTAATTTATTTTTATTCTCCTTCTACCTTACATATTATTACCTTATATCAGTACAACCAAGTGTGAGGACCGTCATATTGTGAATTTGATTTTTTTTAAATAGCTTTATAAAAATATTTTAATCATAATATAGTCAATATTAATTAAAAGTTAATAATTAACTTCTAAAAAATAATTAAACTAAGAGTACCATTTATAATGAATAATTTTATGTTTTTTAGAAAATACATTTCAAAAATAGCAAATAGATTGAATTGAAATATATAATTAATTAATGAATATTGATCACTCGAACCGTCAATCATCTACTATGACAAATTTTAAAACCATGCTAACAGTTCAACCTCTAAAACCTTAAAAATTTGGCCCGATTATCTATGAAATTAAAATTTGAAGTTAATTAATTTAAAATTGATTTAAGTATCAAAATTTCAATTGACCTATGTCGATTTTGGATTACATGACAAACAATTATATAAAATTATACAAAAACTAAATAAATGGAATGAAATAAGAAAAAATACTCTGAATTCCTGTTGCATATTTTTTTTGTACCTGTTGGTCCGAATTTTAAGTTTGCAGACATTACAAGTTTGGAAGAGATAACTTACTAAAGAGTTGGGCCCTGAATAGAAAGCCCAACTAACGAGACCAAATTTGGGCCCAAATAAACAATTACACATAACCCAACCCGAGACAAGCTTTCAACGGCTAGTTTTTCATTTCAAAAACAGGAAAATTTCCGTAAACTTCCCTTTTGACGTGGGAAAAGCGGTTAGTGCACTATCGGTCGTTACACGGTCTATGACGGCGTCAGCCTCCGTTAAAGCCACTTCAAATCCGAAGTTCTTCTAATTTCTAACGGTAACTTCTGCTTTCTCTGCTTCTCCGCTTTGCATTTCAACTTCATCAGCCACCATTGTCTTCAGCCAAGTTATTCTGCAAATGCTGCGTTTCTGATCTCTAAGTCAGGTCAGTTTCTGGGTTCCACTTTTTTTCTCTTGAAACTTGTTCCGTTAGTATCTTGGAAATTTTTGGTCATGCTATTGTATGCGCATCCAAGTTTCTTTGATGAGGTGCCGTCTGATTTTGATCTTCGTGTTCAAAACTTGACTGCCAAAGCCACAATCTTTATCTTCTGCTTTGCTTAAAACCGGTATATGCATTGTTTAAACTTTAATGTTTAGTATATGTTTGGTTCAATGGCATGTAATCTGATAAGTTGAAAAAAATGATGGAAATGGTATCATGAACTACATTAAGCTTGAATCAAACTTGAGCAGGGAATGATATTTGATATTGTTCTAGACTTCTAACATCTTATACAGATTTTATGTAACTTCTTGTTGTCTATCTATTTGAAATCTTGCAGATATCTTAATTCTTTCTGATGATGTTGGGGTTATATTCCTTTTTATATGCTTAAGTGAACCAATCAAACTGTGTAACATCTATAATTTAGTGGTTCTAATGTCCGTTTTGGAAATTCTTATGGAATTTGGGTATGCTTTTCCGTAAAGAACAGCCCAATCTCAGGGGGTGTCTTTTACTGACCTGAAATGATTTTTTGACTCCGATGATTGGTCATATAGTTTTCCTAGGAAGTACTCCCAAATGATGAAATTTGAGTTACATGTTACCGTTCAGTCCAAATGATGTTACTTTAATCAGTTGGCACTGGCAGTGCAGAGATTTAGAGGGAAATAATCTAAGTCAACTAAATGCCAAGTTTTTGTTTCTGCTCCAATCTATGTCTCTTGATCTGAAATGCTTTCTCGTTTTTGGTCCCTCGTTATTTCTATATTTTTCTTGGTTTTGGTCTGGGGACGTGCAACACTCCTCGTCTTATTTTGTACATTGCTGTCAAACAGGGTTTTTTTTAATGTTATACATGCAAAATACAAAGAAATGGACAAGGTTTATGAAGAGCTGGATGGAGCTAAAGCCGAAATCGAGAAACTCAAGGCAGAACTACGAGGCAAGACAGATTCACTTGAGAACTTGAAGAAATCCCATAATGCACAGGTCAATCAGATACAGGAAGCAAAGATCAAAGTTGAGAAGCTGGATCAGGAGCTGCTTCAAAAGGCAGATGAAATCACTGAGGCAAAGAGGATGTATGAAGATCTCAAAGGGAATTTGATTCAAAAAGAGTCCATCATCAAACATCTCAGTGCTGCAAGTGATAAACTTCGAGTGGATTGTGATGAGAAGTTTAGGAAGTGGGAAGATGAAAAGAGAGGGTTGGTAATGGCGTTAGAGGAGGCAAATGAGAAGGCAGGGAACCAAGAACAACAGATTTATCTATACAGGCAAGAGATTGAAAGCCTGAAAGGTTGTCTTTCAGTTTCAAAGAAGAAGTGTTTGGAAATGGAGAAAAATTTCAAAGCATCCAAAGAACTGAGAGAAAGAGATGACATGTTCCAGAAGTTAGAGGAGGAAAACAGCAAGGTGGAAGATCAATTAAAATGGAAGAAGGAACAGTTTAAACATCTAGAAGAAGCACATGAAAAACTTCGAGACCAGTTTAGGTCAAGTAAGAAGGAGTGGGAGTTGGAAAAATCTACATTGCTTGATGAGATTTCTTCACTGGAGGTCAAGTTAGACTCTCAGATCAGAATATCTAAGGATCTGCAACACCAGTTACAGATGTGCAACCAAGCCCTTGCTCGTGAAGAAAGCCAGAAAAAGCGTCTGGAAGTTGAAGTTTCAGATTTAAAGGTGCAACTTGATAATACTAGTACTGAGTACCAGGATGCTAGGTTACAACTTGATTGCTTAAGCTCTCAGCGGGACAAAGATATAGGAGATTTGAGATATTCACTGAAAACACAAGAGGCAAATTATAAAGAATCAAAATATACAATTGAGAAGCTGAAGCAAGAAAATCAAGAGTTATGGGTCTCCCTCAAAGAACTCCAAGAAGCTAAGATTCAAGAAGCAGGAGCTTCATATTCTCAGTCAAAGCTGCGGTCCAAGCTCAGAAATTTGGAACAAACTCATAAAGAGTGTGCCTCAGCTTTGAAGGCTAAAGAAGCTGAATGGAACTTTCAGCTAGAACAATTGACAGGAGACCTGAATAGCTGTCGGTATGAGTTAGAAACTAAAACAGCAGCAGTAGAAGAGCTCATGATGGAGTTGGAAAGTTCTCATTCTTTAACATTTGAGATGGAGTTACTGAATCAGGAGATGTCTGTGATGCTGCTAGTGTTAAAACAGGGAATTTCTGAGGCTCAGTTGAAGCTTGCCAACAATAAAGACCAGATGGATCTAATCAACAAAGAGAGAGAAGAGAAGTTATTTCAACTGATGAAGCAGTTGGAGATGCAAGATGCTGCCTTGATCAGTGCCCAGAAAGGCATCAATGAAGAGCGTGAGAAAGCAGCATGTTTAACAAGGCAGGTTGAGTCCTATGGATTGGCCAAGGAGCTGCAGCATTCACTGCAAAATGAACTTGATAGGCACAAGGAAATGCTGGAGGAATCAACCAAGTGTCAGCTTCTCCTCAAAGAGCAGGTTTTGCAGAAAGAAAGTGATTTGAAAGAGCAACTTCAAGAAGCTCATGATGCTTTATACAGCGCAAATATCGAATTGGATGAGAGAATATGTGAAAGAAATGAAATGGAATTTGAATTGCAAATATGGAAGTCTATTGTTGAACGTTTGAAGAATGATCTCGAAGAATTACATGTAATGCGTAAAGAAGTGGAAACTTCACTTCTTGCACAAGTAGATTTTGGTGAAAGCCTCAAGCAAGAGAAAGATAGCTTGGTATATAAGTTGGAAGAGAAAGAGAAGAGAATAGATGATCTGCAGCGACATGTTGTTCTATTGGAACAAGAGCTAAAAGCAAGGGAGACAGTAGCTTCGGTTCCAGCACGGGGGGAAGCAGTTGTGTCCTCTGAGTCTGATAAAGTTAGATATCTCCGGATCCTGGAGGAGAAGGACAAGATTCTAGAGGAGCTCCGGAAAGAGGTTGTTTGGCTAGAACAAGAATCATTTAGAAGAGAATTTGAAAGTGCTGTGATTGCAAATAGCAGTATGGAAAGAACCTATGAGCATGAGAAAGAGAATCTTATCCTGCTTATAAAGGGAAAAAATATGAGAATGGATGAACTCATGCAGCAGGTGACTTCACTGGAACAGCAGTTCATTAGCTCGTTGACCACCTTTTCTACACAGGTTGCTGAGAAACAGGCTGAAATTAGTCTCATTCAGGAAGCTTGTGATAAGATCACAGCATCTGAGATTCTAGCTGCACTTGAAATTGAAGAGAAAAAGTTGATGATAGTGGAACTTGAGGATGATATCCATTATATTCAGCAGAAACTGAAACTGCAGGAGGAAAACTGGAGCCAATCAGAACAGCTTGCACTGGATATTGAAGCAGAAATGGACGAAAAACAGTTAAAAGTAAAGGAGTTGACTGATCAAATGGAGACTAAGCTCAGAAAGTCAGATGTTGTGCTTCAAAAGCTCAAGATGGAGAATAAAAATTTACATGAATATGCTACAAGATTGTCATCGGAAAGGGAAAACTTGTTGGGTTTTGTTCTGGGATTGGGTGACAAAATCTGTGAGTTCTCTACTGCAGACACTCAACTAATGGATATGTTGAGAAGCACAGTGCAGTCTTTTGAGAATGATTGTCCAGGAATGAATTTGAAAAAGGATGATGGGTTCCTTGTAAAAGAGAATACGATAATTCATTCTCCTACGAGGATAAAGAAACTTGAAACCGTTTCTGATATAAGATCGCCATTTAAGGAGCTCAACAGTTAGTTGCAATCGGGACAAGATTTGCTAGAAGAATAGGATATTTGACTCTTATAATTTCAGTAAATTCATTTGTATTACCCTGTGTAAATGTCTATGCAGCGTTTTCCTTTTTTTTTTTTTTTTGAGTTTCACTGCAACTGTTCCACAAATATTTCTCTGTTCTTTTATGAGAAGCCAATATTTTTTCCCTCATCAAGCCGACGAACGATCTCTTACACTGCTAAACAGCAATGTTGACTATTTATTTTACATAAAAAAATTTAATATTTTATCACATTTAATTGAATTTTAAAGATTATCGAAATTATCTTATTAAATGGTTTCATTCATGCTTGATCTCCCTGCATCAATTAAGGGTGATGAATATAGGTCAACTACAGCTTTTTAGTCCAAGGAGCAAGAGATAGAACAGCATTGCAATCTACCCAGCAAAAGTAGAACTTAACAAACAAAAAGATTGCTCATGGGCCATTGCCTTCCAAAGTAATTGGCAACATAGTGTATTTTTACATTGAAAACTGTTAACAAATGGGCCACGTTCATATGTTGAAAATGTATCAGTCAATATTACTTCAAAGAGAGAAGTGTTGCCGGATGTTCACAAAATGGTCCTATGCAATAATAAACCTTGTTTCACATTCAGAACCATTCATTGTAGCTCTATGCCTTGATGCAAACTTGAATTCATTAGCTACTGCTTGGCGACCCTAAACTTAAAGAAAACTCTGACAATCCTTTCCTCAAGTTTGAGGGTTCACTCCATTGTCAACCAGAATGCTTGTCACATCCATTTTGGAGACCTGCATATATTGCAGAATGATCAGCACAACTTCATGCCAAAAGAAAGGCTCAAGCTTGTAGAAATTATGAACCAAAAGACAAATAAAAGAAATATAAGACAAATAGAGACAGGGAGAGAACACCATATCCAATATCCAGCTAATGAGAGAAAAAAACAGTAGAGCACAGCTGTTCCCCTCTGCCACATACAGACTATGAATGCCCAACTTATAAAGAAATGTTTTCTCTGTATGGCATGTCATCTTCTTAATTAGCACTCACTACCAATAACTACTGTGACAAGATAAAAATAAAGCATATGATCTAAGAAAACCTCTGATTATGGTTCGTATTTACTTGATTCTATGCGTCGATGTATTTTGAATAATATTTAGTCCTTTAAGATAGGGGTAGCAAATGTTTAAGGACAACAAAAGAGCAACAGAACATCAACGTAGAAATCAATTCATCAGGTATTATAAATTATAAAGAACTCTACTATAAGTAAACAAGAAATGGTCTTTTCTCTGGAAGTCATAACTAATCAAAAAATAACGAATTAAGTGATTGATAGAGCACCCTCCGAGGCTATTGAATGCGATTGATAAAAATTTGCTTACCAGAGGCTATTTATAGGCTTAAGCAATCTGAGACTAGTCAATGAGGTAACTGGTTTCAGAAAAGTAACTGGTTTCTGCCCGCTTAGCAATAAAGTATTAATGAAGTGACAACGTGCATCGGTTGAGTTTACTTGCTTAACTATACATTTCGTCCTACCTTCGCCGTTGGCCCTAATGAGAGGCAGGGGCCCTAGGTAAAAAAATAGGATTGTGCGTGCATTCACAAAAAATTACTATCACAATTTAATATTTATTTAAACGAGACTCAATTATTCTTAAAAAATATTCTTATATTACACTCCAAAAAACATTTATTATATAAAATAAAAAAACAAACTAAAAATTTTGAAATGAATATTATAACTATATATTTTAATTTTAAATTATGATTCATAATTACAGTTACAGCTACAATGCAATTATAATGAGAAATATATTAATTATATTTTTTTTAATTATTCGTAATTTTAATTATCGTAAGATAATCACAATTAAAACTGTAATCGTAATTAAAAATTATACCATTAATATTTTTAAGGTTAATTTTTATGAAATTAATTTTTTTATGATGTAACTCAAAAAATAACATATATTATATTTAATAATTATTATTTAAAATAATTTTTATTAATATTATTCAAATAATATTTATTTTTATAATTATTTTTAAATAACAAAATTTTCAAACATAAATAATGAGAATCAAATTTACAAAAGCAAGGAAAGTCTGATCTCAAAACATACATTGTAATCTTCTTCCATGGTCGGCTGCCCTACACAACAGTCAACAGACAAGAGGGTTCCTACGTTAGCAACGGAAAACATCAAAGTGGTTGAGGCGTCCCAACTGAACCATTTTGATTCTGCAACCAGACACATCCCATCTTTCATCTCGCCTTAATAACTATTATCTTTATTTAATACATAATATTCATCTTCGTTCTTCAATCCTCAATCTTCAATCTGGTGAATCTTTCTTCACCCAGACACAGATCTCTGTTCTTCACTTTCTTCAATGGCGGGTTTCTTCTCACTTCTCAGGCGCCTCTACCTCAACCTTTACAACTGGACCGTTTTCGTTGGATGGTACTCGCCCCTAATCTCTCCTACCCATTTCTCGCACACCCCTGTCTTTCACCACCATAGCCTCATTTTCCCATGGAAGTGCTCAATTTGCGCAGGTTTCAAGTTCTGTATCTTGTTTTGAAGAACTTGAAGGAATCGGGACACGAAAATGTTTACAATGCAGCCGAAAAGCCTTTACTTTTTGCTCAGACCGCTGCTGTATTAGAGGTATCTGTTCGAAAAATAACTGATTTTTCTTAACTGTGGACACACCCTTCTGTTTGTTTTCTCGGAAGATGTTCAAAATTCTTGGAAAATTATCTCAAGCTTCGTTTTTGTTTTTTGGGTGGGGTTTGGTGCGTCTTTGGATTACATGGTGTGCTAGATTCTTCATGGTTTGGTAGGTGAGTAATCCCTTGCTCACTGCCTGGGCTTAATAAAGATGAAAACTGATGTTCGAGTCAGTTTTTTTATGGGCTTTCCCGTTGTTTTTTTTTTTTTTCAATAATGAAGGGCTGGTGCGGTCGCCGGTATCAGCAACATTGCCACAGATAAGTTCAAGGTTGTAGCTGACTTGGGGCATCTTATGGAGTTTCCCTGAGGTAAGGACAAATTTGAACATTTTAGTTTTCTTTCATGTCATTGAATTCATTAAATCAACATTCAGCCATATTATTTTATTGAAAACTTGCCACATCTGTGAATGACAGACTCGGACTCATGTACTCGTTAGCTCCTTACTAATCAGCTGGTCTATCACAGAGGCAAGTCTTTCATGATTGCTATTTCATGTGACATTCACGTTATCTGTCTGGTTTATTGTTTGTTTTGTTTGATGTTAGCCAAAACAAATAAGTTAGCACTGACTGTTACAGGATGGTTAGGAATTATGGAACACTTCATGCATGAATGAATATATTACTATATTTTCCATGTTCGGCTTTCCTACATGCTAAAAAATGTCCAGGCGAGTAAACATTTGCCAAAAAACAAAAGATAGAAAGTCTCAATAAGTGTTAACTACACTGAGGCCAATCACTAAATTTTCCAGTATTTTTATTTTACATTTGTACTTAATCACTTGTTTGTCCATTTCATGTTTGCATTTTATAACTTTAACTATCATATTAGATGGAAAAGAAACTGCAAAAACTAAATTTATTACTTGGTGTTAATGATGAGTAGTGTATGCTTGATAGATTCCATAGTATAGAAGAAGATAACCCATTCAGGGGATAGATTCTCTTTATAAGAGTTGGCTGTTAAAGTCAAGGAAAGGGTGTAGGGCGTGGTGCAAACATTTTATCTTAAGTCCAAGTCATGAATCCAGTGAGAAAAGAGAAACACTGAATTAGTGTCACAGCAATGGAATTGCTTCTTTTGCCATCTTCAAGCCTCTAATGATAGCCATAGCCTATGGGCACATAAATTTTTGGAATTATATCTTTGTAAAGTTTGATTAGTCCATCTTACCATTTAACAAAGCAAATATGCTATAAGACTTATGTTAAGGATAAACTTCCATTAAATGGATCGATTTTGAACTAATTATACTGACATAGACTATTGCTACATTTGCTGATATCTCTTTATAATGACCTTTGGAGTCAAATTATACAAACTGCACATTCCTGTTTCTTGTGCCAAACATTGATGCAATCTTAAGATGTCCTAAAAAGTGTGATGTGGAACAAATAAAAATAGTACAAGTAGAGATTCATGATGGCATTAATAAGTTACATGAGTATGTCTATCTTACACAAAATGTTAATTTATAGATTTGATGGTTATGAGAACCTACTAGTCTGCAATTTAAAGCAGTGGCTGGGGTGACTGCAAACCTTTTGGCTTGGTGTCCCATCTTCCCCCGTGATCTTTTGCTTCTGGGACCCATGTCCCTTTGTTTTACGTGGAGAAGCCATTGATTGAAAAGGTGAGAGAACTATCAACGAATATCAATATTGATTATCTTCTTTGTTTTTACAATTGCAGATCATTCGCTATTCTTTCTTTGGCTTGAAAGAGGCTTATGGATTTGCTCCATCATGGCTTTTGTGGCTTAGGTATGAAAGTTACATGTTGAGCCTGCTGCATGCTGGCGAAATTTTATTTTGCTGTTATATTGACTACAATTTTGTCCTTGCAGGTATAGCACCTTTTTAGTACTGTATCCAACAGGCATAAGCAGTGAAGTTGGTCTAATATACACTGCCTTACCATTCATTAAGGTAAAAAATTTGAATAGCAAATTGTCCACAATGCTTTTAGAATCTTGTAGAAGATCAAGATCTGCCGATTGTGTGTTGTTTTTGTTCATCACCAATATATATCTTGCTCTTCGGCCCTAATATTATTAATCATCAAACAGAGGGCAAGTCTTCTAAGAGGACTTCCTCAATACAAGGAGGGACTTGCGAAGTTGACTAGTCAGGAAGGAAAGAGCAGTCTCCTACTTTGTGAAAATTTCAATTCTGCATTATTCTTGAGTTTTTTGTTGGTTGATCCTTCAAAACCTTGACCGTCTGCAATTTGTTGGGACTCTTAAGTTGATAAAACAGAGATGGGGAGAGAGTTGATAGTCTTTAACTCACGATTGACCCTGCTAAACTATTTGATATGGTGGTTTCTCATGACTTTGGAATTTCAAGTTAATGAAGTAGAGTATTTTTCAGGCATCCGAGAAGTATTGCATAAGGATGCCCAACAAATGGAACTTCTCGTTTGATTACTTTTATGCTGCTATTGTTGCATTGGGAAACTACGTTCCAGGCATGAACTCAACATCTTTCTTACTACAAATGTCCTTGGGCTAATATTCCTTTTACTGACCTTGTAACTAATTAAATTGCATGATTCTACGCAGGTAGTCCGCACATGTATGGATACATGCTTGCACAAAGGAAGAAAGCCCTATCGAAATCTCAAAGAGGGAGTAGAGCAACATCTGTAGTTTTCATCGGTTTTTGGCCAAATATGGGTATTAGACTTGTCTTGATTAGGATTCACATATGTATCCGAGAAACTCTTGCTTTTCTTGTTAATGTAACCTTTAAACAAAACACAGGAGTTGAAGAAATTAAATTATTTTGTTCTTGGATCACTTGGCGCAAAGCAGCTTCCTCTAGCTGACTGCTATTTCTAAATCAGCTGCTATAGGCTTTCAACACGAAACATTTATAGTTCAGAGTAATTTGGCAGATAAATGACTTGAGATTAACAACTCCAGTACATGAAATAAACTTGTATATCAAACTTGGACCTGATAATATGCACAGCCTCACTCATAAACTTTGGTATATAAAAATCAAGAAAAAAGAAAAGGTGATATTTAAAATGGAGCATGTGCGAAAATAACTCATGTTGAGGATTGCCTGTTCCTGTGGGATAATACTGGGGCTTATAAAAACTAGTTCAGCAAGTGAACTTACCTGCTAACTGCGTAGATACAGCTTTGAGAGACAGGAGCATTAGATCTCTATCAGTAAAGGGCTCTGCATTTCATGAGGATTTGCAATGACTCTGTTGGGAATCACATGCTAACAAGGATATACGGAACTGAGTGAAGTGCAAAGCTGGGCGCCCCGTGCTCTTCACTGCTGTAAAATGGACCATAAGAATAAAGTGGCTTGCTGTCCACTTTGATTACAAGCCACTGAAGCCAGCAAAACTTTGGCCCACAGCAACTTCCACCCTCTCCCTGCCAAAGTTAAACGACGAGCATCAAGTCTACAAAGTATGGGGGGATTGATACTCAATTTATCAGACTCTGACTTCCCCCCAGTTATTTAAAACAACAAAGTCTCGGTTAGTGCCGTGGAATAGGAGTCATTCTTATGCACATATGATGTTTAGTTAATTTTACTTGAACAATAGGAGCACTCGGCCTCTGGTTTAACAAAATCCACTTAGTCACAAGTCAATTTTGCTTATTAAGAAATATTATTTATATTATTAATTTCAATACAAAATATAACTTTTTATTTTTTTTGTTCGGAGAGATTTTGGGAGGAATTCAAACACGGGAGCGGAGATTTAAGGGCAATAACTTTTTTATTTGAGAGTGAGGTAATCATGAGTTCAAAAATAAACCTAGCTTCATCAGATTCGATAAGAAAAACATGATGCCCATTTATAGTGGGGTTGGGATTAGGCTTGGCCAAACTATGACCCAAGCCAATTTAGTACATATTTAGTAATAGTTTATTTTTTAAAAAAATTGTTTTTTTTCAATTTTTTTTAATAAAATTTTGATTATAAATTATTTTAAATATATAATAAAATTATCCAAACATACATTTAGTTATATTCTTGCTCCCATGCGTTCAATATTTTTTTTTTTTGGGCCATTTAACATGTTGCAACCTTGTTTCATGGATCTTTTGGTTGGTCACAAGCTGGTTTAAACTCAGCCCAAGATCACTAATGTCTGTTGAGTTACGTAAGCTCCCTGTGAATAAACAAGCTTGTCTATGCCGATGTTTAGCTGTGTTTCTTTTTTGGCACATTATTCAGCCGAGTTACTCTCCATATATCACCTCCTCTTGAGGTTCCTAGAAGTTGTTTGGCATTGATTACCAAGTAATTTATACATGTTCCTTGCCTTTTGGCTTGTGGTAGAGCAATTAGTATTTTAAATCACATTTTTGAAGCTAAGGAAATTAGGCTAAAAAAATAAAAAATAAAAAATAAAAAAGAAGGCTGACTCAAAATGTAGACTACACAGTGTAGTGGCATGAAAATCTTGGCTAGGAACAGAGTACATAGGTAGAAAATTAAATGGCAAATACTTAGTCCAAATATTATTGGATATGAATTCTACTTTTTTCTAGAATAAATAATTCTTGGTCCAAATATTGTTGGGTATGAATTCTACTTTTTCTAAGAATGAATAATTAATGCATAAACACGTGAATCTTTTTCTATTTTAAAAAAAAAAGCTATAGAAGATTCAAAATGTTATCTAAATGTATATTTAGTATGAGAGTAAAATGAAAGGTGGATTTTCATAAATGAATTTTTATCCCTTATTTTACCCTTATATCAAACTAACCCTAAAAATTTGTGACTTACATAATAGTATTTGAAAATATGTTAAAAAAAGATGGTTTTTATGGTAAAATCTTGATCCATATTAGACTAGTAGGTTTTTGTTGGGCTTAATAGCCTATCATCTTAAATCTTAAAAGCCTCACACTTTCTGTTTATACTCACTATAGAAATTATTTTTAAGTATATTTATTCTTTTTGTCTAAATCCTAACTTTCATTTTGCTTTGACATTAACTTAAGTGGCAAAATGTTTTTGCAAGGATATGAAGGTATCTGGCATACTAATAATCAAGACAAACATACTAAGAATAAGTAGGACCACATATATAATTATGCTTACTGAAATGATAAGTGAAATGCATAAAAAAGGTCCTCTTACTTGTAAACACTGAGTAGCTTAATGATAGTTAAGTAGGCTTGGCACATTACTTAGATTAATGGGAAAAACAATCAGATTTAGGTTCGAATAATCAATGATGGTCCTCTTTTGCTTTAACTGGGCTCAAGAAACATGTTCACGCCGGGGTTGAGGTATGACTAGATCCGTGGCATATATTCAGTAAGGAAAGTAGTTAGCTGGCTTTGTCTGGTTAGTGGGTTGCACCCCATGCAGAAATGCACACGCTACTCATAAACACTGTACTAATACACAAACACAATAAAACAATAAAATAAAAAAGTTTCACAATGAGAATATAAGTGTAAAATAGTTTAACCTTTTATATACTTGTTTTTAAACTCTTTTAATAGAGTGATAATAAATAACTGAATAATTATGTAAAAAAATTTTACAATAACAATTGAAGAATTAAACTCAAAACAATATAACATTGGCAAACTCAAAGAGTTGGTCTAGTGATTAACCAAGTGTGTTCTTTACTATTTGAGTTCAAACATGAGATCAATAAACAAATAAAAAAATATTGCTAATATATTTGTTTTACAACATCATGTAAGAAATAAAAGTGTTTTGCAATTTGAATCAGTTCGATTTTAAAGAAAAAAATTATTTGAACTGAAATAATTGATTTTTTTCTATTTGAATTTGTCGGTTCTGTTTTTATTAGGAAATTGAATCAAACCGAATTAAATCATTTTTAATTTAAGTTTAGTCTAATTAATTTTTGACCAAGTATTTTTCTCTTAAAAAATTCATATCCAATTATATTTTTTTATGACCCAATTAATAATAAATTCATGTAAAAATCTTAGTAGAAATATCATCAAATAAATCTTTAACAGTAAATTAACTTAAACATTTTCACACAACAATAAATTAAAATATAATAATTTATAAGTATATAATTATATGAATTTAATTTGATTCAATTACAAAAGATAAAATATTAAAAATCAAACTAAATTTATCGATGTTCATACAAAAGAATCAAACAAAAGTAAAATAAATTAATTCAGTTTGATATTCAATTTTTTAATTTGATTTTTTTCAGTCTAACTCGATTTGTTTCAATTTTGAATATTTCTAGAAATAAATTTGCCACACTTAAAATTTGAACTTGGGAGATGGAAACATCCCTAGAAAGCATACGATCCTGCACGCAACACAACCACAAGGCTCGGGCTTTGGAAATGTCGGCGACATCGTAAGTACAAGTTTGGTTGAGCATAATTTAACGCGAAGGTGAAGGCAAGAGGGAGAAGGAACCGATTCGGTCCACACGCTGGCTCACGTGCTTTGCCTTATCCTCAAAAGCCCAAACAAAACCAAAGCAAAAACATCGAAATAAATAACTAAGAACGAAGCGTGGACAAACAAGAAGCGCAGAATATTAAGTGAGCCAAAGAAGCCCAAGAGTGTCACTTTTCTTCAACGACACCGTTTCTTCGCGACCAAAACCAAACCAAGCCCACTCCTCCTCTCTCCATTTATTATTGTAGCCTCAAACAGAAAGGGGAGAAAAGCATAGTAGCCACTAAGGAGTAATGATAAAAACTGAAAAGCTTCGTTTTTCTTTCTTTTTTTTTTTCTTTATTTGAAAGATTGTATTTAATTATATTCCGTCGCACTTTATTGTTTCAAATTTGAGGGGAGCAAATCTGACGAGTGAGTGAGTGAGTGAGTGAGTGAGTGATTGGGTTGGGAGTTGTGAGGGGGCAGCGAAGGCAATGGCGGAGCAAAGGAACCGGTGGAGCTGGGATGTCACCGGCTTCGAGCCATGGAAGCTGTCGCCGTCGCAGTCGCCGTCGGCTTCAGTGGAGCAAGACGATCGGAAACCTAGCTCACCGTTGGTGAGGAGGTACTCCGTCTCGGCGTCCTCGGTTCCTCCGCACTCGGAGCTGTCCAAGCACTCCATGGCCTCCAAGGTTCAGCGATTGAGGGACGAAGTGAAGGTAATGCGATTTCGTTTCCATGTCTAGCGCCGTCGTCTTCTTCTTCTTTCTCTTACCAATCCGGCATCTGAATTTCTGGTTTCGAGCTCTTCGGTAAGAGTTTCACTCGTTACTGCTTCAATGCCGGTGTGTATAACGGCAATGCATGACAAAGAGGAGAGCATCGGTTCATTTTATATATATAAAAACCTATTAAAAGTGTGAAATGAATAAATCTTGATTATTGGAACATGCATGCCTGTTCAAGATTATAATTTGTAACATGTAACATTTCTAAGTGATCATGTGAGATTTTAAGTAATTTCTAATACAGTCACGTTTTACTCCTCTAACTTCTCATTATAAGCTAGTGCTCTCGCCTGATCCAATGGTTTGCTTCTCTCACTCTCATAATAAGACAGTGCTATCACTGATACATTACACACACACATGAGACTGTGATGAAATGCGGGTAATATGTGGTTCTGCGTATTTGGAAAGTATTTGGTTTGCCTAAGATGGCAAGAAATACTGGGTAGGTGCCACTTCCAGTTGTAAGCTACTAGAGCTGGGCCACAGGATATGAAAGGTAAAATATACAGATGACTGTTAAATGAAAAGGATTTCGTTAGTTGTCGTCCTCATTAGATTAAATTAGTCTTAGGTGCTAACTTCTTTCAGCAGTTGCTTGATCATATCAGGTTCGATAAGCATTCATTAAGGTTCCAGATTCAAAATTGCCAATTGCTTACCTTTTCTGCTAGGTTTATTCTGTTGCTTTGTGTTTAAGCCTTTAAGGTACATGTGACAGTGCTGCATGTCTTATCTTTTGTCAGTAATTTCAACATGTAAAGTCAAAAGGAAGGTGTAAGCTATTGTTCACTTGCAAGATCATTTGGGACATCTTTAGGCTTTAGAATCTCAACATACATTGCTATGTCATCAGAAATAGGGTTTCTTAGGTTAAAAGATCTTCTCGATAAGATGACTGCATTGATCTGTGTGTTGGATCGAAGATTTGACATTCCTTCTTTCCACAGGCATCAGTGTGGGCACAACTCTATGGTCCTTGAGCGAACTTTAAGTAATTGACGGGTGGGCTATTGCAACTTGTATTGATTTTAGTGCTTGGTGATTCTGTGATGAGGAGGACAAAATGGGGGTGGTCCTGCAGTATCAATATTATGAATTTAGACCTAGGGCGTGTTGGGGAGGTTGTTAGAATAATATGATCAAGAAGAATTCTGGGGAGGAAAAATGTAGGATCAAATCAAGTGCTAATTTGGAGGGTCTGAAGATGTGATAGTGTCATAGTGCATATATAGAGAGAGGATTATTGTTATATAAAAACAGAATAGGGACTGTCCCCATTTGGAAAAAATTTACTAGAGTGGATCTAATTTTGGATCACCTATAGTTAATGCAGAGCTCTTTTTTTTTTCTAAATATGTTTTATTTTATAGAATTTCATTTGTTTCCCATATACGGTATCTAACAAATATAAGCTAAATGACTAGATTCTTATGTAATCAACTAATTGTAGTATATAAGTAAATTTTTGAAAATATCTTTTTTGGGACTTAAAGATGGATTGGGTTGATAAGGCCAATAGGCATTTGGGTAGTTTGGTATTAGGTTTGAACCTCCGTGCCACCGTGTACCAAGAAAAAAGATGTGCATCATGCTATTTAAAGTACTTGCACATTGTCAATGGGGGTTGGTTCAACTAGTAGAATCGAACTATGTATTCCTAAAGGTCTTTGGTTCGAATCCTACTAGAGTTCCTCATTGGTAGGCAATCTGTAAGTGCCATTGTAAGCCCTTGTTGAGGTTTGTGGCATGCCCTAACCTTGGAATGGGGTAGCCTTCCCTTATCTTAAACTTTTTATCACAAAACAAAAGTACTTGCACATTCTTACAAGTGTTGGTTTGGATTTTAGTCCCTGTAGTTTTTTTTTTTTTTTTTGGATATGGTTCCTGTAATTTCACTTATTTAGATTTTAGTCCCTACTATTATGGTATCAATCCTTAAATTTTTCACTCATTTGAGTTTTAGTTTCTATAGTTTGTATTCATTAAGGTATTGGTCCTTATTTTCTATGAAGGATTGGTTCCTATAGACTATAGTTTTCAATTATTAAGGCAAAATTCAAATGAGTGAAACTATAGGGACCCATATTCAAAAAAAAAAAAAAACCTATAGGGACTAAAATCCAAATTGGGTGAAACTATAAGGACTAATTGTTTATTTTAACCTTTTTATGTGCTGTCCTAGCCAATCTGTTGTGGATCATGTGATTTATGTTATAGGCATGTGTTAACAATCACATCAGATATTTTGTGCAGCTTGCTAGAGAAGACTACTTGCAATTAAGACAAGAAGCGAGTGAACTTCAAGAATATTCTAATGCAAAACTTGATCGAGTTACACGATATCTTGGTGTTCTTGCTGAGAAAGCTCGCAGGCTAGGTAAAAAAAACTAATTTGTCTTGACTTCTGGTTCATGCTAGATAAGCAGAAGGTTTTGTGATTTGTCGTTTTTCTTATCAATTCTTTTGCTTGATTGGATCACATAATTTCAGTGATAGCATGAGATTTATTCTCTAAACTCATGTTGGGAATCATGTTTTTCACACACAAGGTCTGATGTTCTGTGCTACCATAATAAATGTAGCAATTTTATCCCTGAGATGCATTTAGTTCTTGAAGTGCACGAAGTTATGCGAAATTTGAATATATCTACACTGATTTTATCTTTACTTGTGAAGTTATTGTACTGTTGGTTTCTGTCATTAAATATTGAATTTTGTAGCCTACTTGTGAATTTCAGATCAAGTTGCCCTTGAAACTGAAGCGAGAATATCTCCGGTGATCAATGAGAAGAGGAGATTGTTCAATGACTTATTGACTTCTAAAGGTAATTGCTATGTATAATTTTTTCTTTCCTATTGAGTAGTTTCTTTGTTTCCACTTCTTTTCTTGTCTTCCAAATACACTGTTTATACATCATGTCATATACTGTAACTGGAACTCATGCTAGTTGGATACATGACCTTTCTATTTTTTCACATATTGAGATGTATGCTTTGCTGAGCTGAAAATATCTATCTATATATTAAAATAGGCTGCATTATTTGCAGGAAACGTACGAGTATTCTGCCGGACAAGGCCATTATTTGAAGATGAAGGTCCCTCAGTCGTTGAATTTCCAGATGAATATACCATCCGTGTAAATACTGGTGATGAATCCTTGTCTAACTCTAAGAAAGATTTTGAATTTGACCGAGTCTATGGACCGCATGTTGGACAAGGTAAAATGGTTTTATTTTATGTGACTATCTTTTTTGAGTTCAAACCCTGGTCATGGTATGATATGCTGCTTGCTTATCTTTCCTTTTATATTCTGTTTGCAGCTGAGTTATTCAGTGATGTTCAGCCACTGGTGCAGTCAGCTTTGGATGGATATAATGTTTCCATACTTGCATATGGACAAACGCATTCTGGAAAGACACACACTATGGTTGCTCTTTCTTTCTTTCACTCCGTGTTTGTGTGCGCGCGTGTGTAGATCACTACCGCTTTCAAAAGAAAATAAAGAGTTAGATGGGGTCTCAAATTCAATGTTGACTAACAATTAAAATGCCTGCTCTATGGGTGAACTTTATTATTTTGACATGGTCTTTTACTTCTTGAGTCAATAATATTTGGCCTGATCAATTGCTTCTTTGATGTTCATTTATTGTTCTCAGGAAGGATCAAGCTATGATCGGGGTTTATATGCTCGTTGTTTTGAGGAGTTGTTTGATTTAGCCAACTCGGATACAACTTCTACTTCTCGATATAAATTCTGTGTTACAGTTTGTGAGCTCTACAATGAACAGGTCTCTTTCTCATCACATACATGTAATCCCTTTCTGTTGTGTCTATGGTTTGCTTCCTGGTTTTTGGTTGACTTAGGTTTATTAAGGTTTTCATATGGTCTCCTTTTATGTGCTTGCAGACAAGGGATCTACTCTTGGAGTCAGGGAAAAGCATGCCTAAACTCTGTTTAGGATCACCTGAATGTTTCATAGAACTGGTGCAGGAAAAAGTTGATAACCCTCTGGACTTTTCTCGGGTTTTGAAAGCTGCATTTCAGAGGCGGGGAAATGATGTATTAAAGATTAATGTATCTCATTTGTATGGTCTAAATTCTCTGCCCACATTATGCATGGTTATATTGTAATGTGGCTATATTTTTTCTGTTTTAATTGCATGATAAGCTTCTATTGATTGCATACTTTATCCAACATAGCTAGTGACATCAATGCACAAATGAGAGATTGCATTATATAATGTAAGATATTATGCTGAAGTGATTTTTTTTTTAACATTTTCTACTTTATGTGACTTATAAAATAACAATAGGAAGCAAAAAATATTAAGGACTGAATCTTAACCAGTTAATATTTCTTCAAATATATTACTATGATATTCTATCAGAGAGAAGTTTGTAAAAGATTATTGAAATTGTTACTATTTTGATATTTGTATGCATCTATCCTGTGTTGGTAGATGTTTTGTGAGTGCTGTACACTAATTCAGCTCTGTGGATTCATGTTTTGCCATGTCAGGATTGTCACCATACACATATTCTTTAACAATTTGATCACTGGTGAAAACTCATATAGCAAACTCTATCTGGTTGACTTGGCTGGAAGTGAAGGTTTAATAACAGAAGAAGATAGTGGTGAGCGTGTGACAGATTTGCTGCATGTTATGAAGTCACTTTCAGCGTATGTCATTTTAATGCATTACGTTTCTCTTCAATAGGAAATTTATCTTTATTTGCTTAATAGTCAGCCTGGTGTTTGTCTACCCAGGTGATTAGGTGTCAATGCACTTTGAGTATTCTCTGTTATTACTTGTTATAACTGTTACTAGGTTAGGTAACCAGTTTCGTTATCTCTGATTCTGCTTGGGGAACAAATCTGTAGATAGTTGGTCTCCTACAACTGGCTGTTGGTTTGTGTTTCCCTTATGGCTGCTGGGAGATACACTTCAAGGGCATACTTTATAGCATTGTCACCTAATTCGCTGTTTTCCCCCTATGAACGGAAAACTGGGTTGCATGAATCCAATGTGATGCATTCATGATCCAGATTGTTCAAAATGGTGATCCTAAGTCAGAGGCAAGGGTCTTTGATTTACCTGGCTCTAGCAACGAAGATAGAATGACAACCATAATGCCTCTCTGCTTACTGGATCACCACCATTAGACTCACGAAGAATGTGAGAGAAAGAGAGTGGGGGAGACAGAGGAAGAGGAAGAGAGGAATTTGAAGTCTTGATCACCAATGAACTCATAAAATTCAGTTTTGTTCAGTCCTTATGGAAGTGTTAAATACAGAAGTGCGGAATTCAGAAAGAGAGAATGGTATCTCTTTCTCATTGATATTTCTGGATGTACAAGGTTGTATTTATAGTGAAATTCTAGGGAAAAGCCTAAGAGAAAAAATAGGAAAAAATCAGGAGAGAATTAACTATAATCCCTTAATTCAAGGGATTGATTTTCAGCCTAAAATCTAGCCTAGAATCTCTCTAACAATATTTGCATTACAACAGTAAAGATTGGATTTGATTTGGATATCCAAATCACATCGAAATATTCCAGCAATCATATCTGTACATTCCAACACTCCCCCTCAAGCTGGTGAATATATATCTTCCATTCCCAGCTTGGAAACCATCTCATGAAAATTTCCACTGTTGAGTCCTTTAGTTAAGACATCAGCAAGTTGATCTCCTGAAGGAACATATGACATGCAGATTAGTCCTTCCTCAAGTTTTTCTTTAATAAAAATGTCTGTCAATTTCAATATGCTTTGTCCCGTCATGTTGTACAAGATTATGAGCATTCCCAGCTTGGAAACCATTTCATGAAAATTTCCACTGTTGAGTCCTTTAGTTAAGACATCAGCAAGTTGATCTCCTGAAGGAACATAGGACATGCAGATTAGTCCTTCCTCAAGTTTCTCTTAAATAAAAATGTCTGTCAATTTCAATATGCTTTGTCCTGTCATGTTGTACAGGATTATGAGCAATATTAATTGCAGACTTGTTATCACAATACAGTCTCATGGGACCCTACCATTTAATCTTCAAGTCTTCTAGCATAATCTTCAGCCACAATAACTCACAAATTCCTTGTGCTGCTGCTCTGAACTCAGATTCTGCACTTGATCTTGCCACAACATTCTGCTTCTTACTCCTCCATGTTATTAGGTTACTATCGAGAAAGTTACAATAACCTGTTGTTGATCTTCTGTCAACCACGGAACTAGCAAAAATATGTATCTGTATAGACTTCTAACTTGAGGTTTTGACTCTTCTTAAATAGCACTCATTTCCCTGGACTTCCTTTCAAATAGTGTAGTATTCGAAGAGCAGCTTGCATGTGTGATTCCTTTGGATCATGCATAAACTGGCTAATCAGACTTACTGCATAGGTAATATCTGGTCGGGTATGAGCAAGATAGATAAGCCTTCCTACTAGCCTCTGGTACATTTCTCGATCAACAGCTGGTTCTTCACTTGCTGCTGTTAGTTTCTAGTTTGCTTCAATCGGAGTAGCCACTGGCTTGCAGCCAAGCATTTCGGTTTCCTTCAAAAGATCCAGGACATATTTTCTCTGTGAGATAAAGATCCCTTGCTTGGAGTATGAGACTTCAATTCCGAGAAAGTGCTTCAGTTTTCCTAGCTCTTCTATCACAAACTCTTTTGCCAAGCACTGTTTTAGTTTGAGTTTCTCCTCTTCATCATTACCGGTGACTATTATGTCATCAACATATACCAGAAGTGCTGTAACTCCCCCTGAATTCGTGTGCTTGATGAACAGTGTGTGATCTCCTTGACTTTGCTTATACCATGACACTTTCATGACTTTGGTAAATCTTTCGAACCAAGCTCTTGGTGACTGTTTTAGCCCATACAGGGCTTTCTTCAGCTTACATACTTTAGTTGCTGTTTCTCTCCCTTCAAAACCTGGTGGAATACTCATGTAGATTTCTTCTTCTAGGTCCCCATGTAAGAAGGCATTCTTTACATCATATTGTTGAAGTTGCCAATCAAAGTGAGCAGCTAGAGATAGTAGGATTCTCACCGTGTTCATCTTAGCTATTGGTGCAAATGTCTCCTGGTAGTCTACCCCATAAGTTTGAGTGTACCTTTTAGCCACCAACCTAGCCTTGTATCTCTCGAGTGAGCCATCAACATTGTATTTCAGAGTAAAGACCCATTTGCAGCCGACTAAATTCTTTCCATTCGGTCTGTCAACTATCTCCTATGTCTTGTTTTTCTTTAGTGCCCTCATTTCTTCCTTCATTGCATTTCTCCACTCTTCTTTTGACAATGCCTCAGATAGAGATTTAGGAATAGCAATAGTATCTAGGCTTGCAATAAAATTTTTGTGGGGTGGTGACAAACGTTGTAGTGACACATAGTGAGGCAATGGATAAATAGGTTGCTTTGTGCACTTTCTGGAACCTTTTCTAAGGGCAATGGGAAGATCCAAATCATCAACAGGGCGGTTCAGTCAAAGGAGGAATAGAACTTACCGTGCTTTCATTGATAATGGGGAGATTTAAATCATTCTCATGATTATGAACAGACTGTTCAGCCAAATGAGGAATAGGAACTTACCGTGCTTTCATTGATAAGGTCCGGATTGGTAGTCTGGCTTTGCTTCGAATTAGGAACAGTAGCTGATCTCCTTGAATATATCTGAGAAAACTTTTTAGGATTATGAACAGAATCGGTTTGAGAAAGAGTTATAGGTTCCTGAGAAATGGAATTTGGAATAGACTCAAGTTGAGAATTTTCAGGAGTAGTAGATTGGGAAACAAAATCAGTTGGGGAAGCAGATGGAGTTTGAGAGACGGGTAACTTAAGATCACTAAGACCCAGACCATCTATTTCAGAAGCATTCTTATCTTCCAATGAATTCTTCCCCTGAAGATAGGAATGGTTGAAATATGACTTATTCTCAACAAGGGTTACATCTGCTAACATATAGTATTTCCTAGAAGGAGGATGGTAGCATTTATAACCTTTTTGTGTGCTAGAATAGCCAAAGAAGATACATTTGATGGCTCGTGGATCTAATTTTCCTCTCGGGTCTGGTGGTTATGTATATGGACAAAAAAAAGTACAACCGAAAACTCTTGGTGTAAGACCATTGGATACTCGAAAGTGAGGATAAAAAGTGGACAGAATTGTCATGGGTGTTTTTTGGTCCAATATACGTGAGGGCAATCGATTTATCATATAAGTGGCTGTAAGAATAGCTTCCCCCTAATAAGACTTAGTAACTTTCCCATGAAATAACAAGGCTCGGGTAGTGTTAAGAACGTGACCATTTTTCCTTTCAGCAATTCCGTTCTGTTGGGGTGTATTGACACAGGATGACTCCTGTATGATTCCCTCCTTTTGAAAATATGGTGACAGCACTTAATTAAAATAATCTTTGGCATTGTCAGACCTAAAGACTTTAATTTTAACCCCAAGCTGATTTTGAATCATGGAATGGAAGGAAGGAATAATAGTACTCACATCAGATTTTTGTTTGAGCAAGAAAGTCCATGTGACTCTAGTACAATCATCTATTAAAGTAACAAACCAACGAGCTCTTGAGACATTTGGGATTGTAGAAGGTCCCCAAATGTCACTATGGACTAAATCAAAAGGTTTAGAACATCGTTTATTGCTAATAGGAAATGAAACCCGAGAGTGTTTGGCAAACTCACAAACATCACAATGAAATTCTTTAATATCTAAATTCTTAAACAAAGATGGGTACATAACTTTCAAAGTTTGAAAGGATGGATGGCCAAAACAAAAATGATGAAGCCAAATGGCTTCTTTATTAGAAGTTGTAAGGAAAGAAACAGATAGATTTGGTGAAACTTCTTTAGAGGCATCTGGGATCTCAAGAAAATACAGCCCATTCCTTTCCTTAGCAAGTCCAATCCTCCTCTCCGAGCCCTTGTCCTGAAAAACACAATAAGATGGATGAAAAACCACATTACACTGTAAATCTTTAGTGAGTTTCTGGATAGAGACAAGGTTGGTTGATAATTTTGGCACATGAAGGACATCTTTCAAGGTAAGATTTGGTGAAATAGATATATTCCCAATTCCAGCAACAGTAGCAAGTGATACATTTGTTATTGTGATTTTTCTATTACTAGGACAAGGGGTATATGTGCTAAACTGTGAGGAACAGGGAGTCATATGGTCAGTAGCCCCAGAGTCTATGATCCAGGAATTGTCTAAGTGATTCCGTGAGGTATGTAAGCCAAAGAAACAGGAAGATTTACCTGAGAGGGTTAGAGAGCATGAACCTGAGGGGCTTATCTAGAGATTCTAACAAATCTCTGATTTTCTCAATTTCAACCTGATTGAAGTTTCCTTTCTGCTGTTCTTCCGGAAACTCAGTCAAATGAGCTTGAGGATGTGCTAATCGGTTCCCCCATTCTCGGCTTGCTGGTTTGCCATGCAATTTCCAGCATTTCTCCCTTGTGTGCCTCGGCTTCTTGCAATAAGTGCACCACAAACTGTCTCAGTTATTATTCTGCTGAGTCCTTTCAGTCTTTGCCTCGGTTCTGCTAGTCAGCAATGCTGATGCCTTCAACGTCTGAGGTTCAAGCATGACACTCCTTTGGCTCTCTTCTGCTCGGACTAGGGAAATACTTTCTTCCAATGATGGAACTTCCTCCTTGCCAAGTATTTGAACTCTCACCTGGTCAAATTCTGAATTAAGGTCAGCCAGAAAGTCATAAAACCCTCTCCTTCTCTATGAAATTTTTCAAAGTTGCTGCATCTTCTGAACACTTCATAATTCATACTCGATAATGGTCGAGTTCCTGCCACAGATTTTGCAAAGTATTAGCATACTTAGTGACTGTCTTGTTCCCTTGTTTTGTTCCCCTTGCTTTTGCCTGGATTTCATATATTTGGGCTGTATCTCGGGCCTTTGAATATGTCCTCCTAATAGATTCCCAGATATCCTTTGCTATTGTTAGAAACATGCACGTATTGCTGATGGCCGGTTGCATAGAATCCCACAGCCATGACATAATCATAGAATCAACTTCATCCCATGCGTCAAATCCAGCTTCTCCTGGTTTAGGTCCGGTTCCGAGCAAGTGGCTGAGTCAGCCCTTTCCTTTCAGGTAGGTTTTGACAAATTGAGACCACTTGAGAAAGTTTTTCTCATTTAGCCTGTAGGTTGCCCTAACATTTTGTAGGTCCCCAGTCATATGATTGGACATAGTTTCCTCTGGTTTGACAGAGGTTTGAGGAGCAGAGGTTCTAGATATTGAAGCTGAAAAACAAGGAATTGGTTTAAGCAAAGGTGAGGGACGGGTACAGCAATGAAGGCTGTAGAATAGAACAGAGACGTAGCAATGAAAGGCTGCAAACACAGACGCAGAAAGTAGAGAGAAAAGGAAAGAAACGCAGCAATGAAGGCTGCACTGCAAATAGATGCAGAGAGCAAAGGGAAAGGGAAAGAGATGCAGCAATGAAGGCTGCAAATAGAACTCAGAAATCTCTCCTAGAGCTCTAATACCATGCGGAATTCAGAAAGAGAGAATGGTATCTCTTCTCATTGTTATTTCTGGATGTACAAGGCTGTATTTATAGTGAAATTCTAGGGAAAAGCCTAAGCGAAAAAAATAGGAAAAAATCAAGAGAGAATTAACTGTAATCCCTTAATTCAAGGGATTGATTTTGAGCCTAAAATCTAGCCTAGAATCTCTCTTAACAATATTTACATTACAACAGTAAAGATTGGATTTGATTTTGGATATCCAAATCACATCCAAATATTCCAACAATCATATCTGTACATTCCAACAAGAAGTCAAAATGCATAGAGAGCAAGGAAGAGTTCTAGCTCACAGATTGCCTGGTGACTGAGCATTATAGCACCTGCTTCTTAGGCAGCTACTGGGGACCCTAGGCGTAGAATGTAGATGAAGAAGATCCTACCAAAGCACACCATTTAATCTAAAGCATAGTACTATTAGGCTTCTTTTTTTTTTTTTTTTTTTACCTGAATCTATTTCTTTCTTGGTTTAGATATTATTACAATGAAATAATTTTATTATTGTTTCAATGATTTATAAGCATTAGCTCATGGTAGAGATATAAAACCATTACTAGGCCTCCACCTAACAGCTTTGGTTATGTTTGTTTTAGCTTTGTCACAATGCCAACGGGTGTTGGGGCAAAAGCTCCTTTAATAAAGATTCTCCCCAACGCCCATTGGCATTGGGAAAAATCTTATCCAAATAGGTTGTTAAGCTTTTAGGAGAGTTGGTTTTGGACTTTAAAGTCTCTATGATCAAGTGGTCAAGTATTCGATCCTTGATGTCCTCATTCTTCATAATTAAGTTGAATTGTAGCATAAGGTACAATTGGCATGTGCATTGTCCATGCTTCAAGTCCAAATAGCTTTTGCGTGAGGGGATGTGTTAGAGATATAAAACCATTACTAGGCCTCCACTTAGCAGCTTAAGCTTTTAGGAGATTTTAAATTAAGTCAATAAATTAAGAATTTAATTTTTTTTAACATTAAGTATATCATTCACTAGAATTATAGGTTACAAAAAGATAGAGTATAATGAATATTGCATAAAATGAAATAATAAAATAAAAAAGAAATGAAGAGTACTTGCATGAGTAGAATACTTTGTCTAGGATTGACTTTAGTAAGTAATGTTTTTAACTATCAAAAGGTTAAAATTAGATCCACTTACGTTGTAAAGTTTTATATACTATATATAAATAAGAAAGTGTCATATTTAGAATAGTTAAGATATTTCACTTGTAGCAAAAAAGTTTAATAATCTTTTATGTAGGTGGCATCATATATTTTATTAATAAAGCTTCAAGTACTACTGTACTAATATATGGTTATGTTATTATGTAAATCAAAGCAAACAATGCAGAGTTTCCAAATGTACTGCGATATTAAATAGCACACTCACTAAGCCTACTCCCTTGTAATGTGAATTGTACAAAGTGTTTAACCCATACCTGGCCCCATTCTGCATATTGTGTTGGACCATGGATTAAGTAAAACTTAGTTATATCCACAAAATTGAAACATAATCTGATTCTCCCTCCCTCCTCTCAGAAGTCTGTCTGGCTATTTTCTTGTTAAATATATGATTTTCCTTTTTCATTCATATTGAAGTTTTGGGCAAGTTGAGTGAGAAGAATGTTGAATTTTTATGTGTTGGAAATTTGATTGTTTAACTTCTTGTGGCGTTTTAAAATGTCTTTGCAGGTTGGGAGATGTTTTGTCTTCTTTGACATCAAAGAAGGATGTTATTCCTTATGAAAATTCGGCGCTAACAAAACTGCTCGCAGATTCACTTGGTATTGATGTTTTCTTCCCTCTTTTTATTTGTGTTCCCTGGCATCTGTTAGTTCTTTGAGTTGTCAGACTAAATAGAGTCTTGATGTAAAACAGTAATGACAGAAAATTGTCTGCCTGTTAAGATGCTAATAAGCTTTTACAAGTTGGGCATGGTTTTTGCATGCTAATGTGCTATCTAGCCAATGCTTAAATACTCAGCCTAATTTTACTGTTGTTCACCGTTGTTTTCTGATGGGATGGTTGTTAAAATTAATCCATGTTCAGTACTGATAGACCACCAATATCACGGGTTTATTATAGGAAGAGGTACAGAATACCACCTCAACATGCAGAATAAAATATTCTGTTATGCATGCTGAGCTGGCAATTCTGTTAGGATACACAGATCTCCCACGTTGTGGAGCCGAAGAGACTATTTGGTGGTAATTCTGTTATGCATGGCTGAGCTGGCCAGAGGTTACGTAGTTGGTTAGAAGTAGTGGGGAGCAGACCGTGTAAGGGGGACGTGTGTGGTTAAATAGGAGGAGGAAAGGAGAGGAAATCAGGCATTTGGATTGGAAACTCACTGGGGAGAGACCAGCCCTCTCGAAAGGCTTGGGATATTTTCGTTTCTGTTCTGTTACCATTTTTCCAGTTCTTTATCTATTTTTCCAAACTGTAATCGGTAGCTGAATCATTTTGATATCAGCTTGAATCAATACAAAATACTATTTCAGTTCACATCTCTGTTTCTGTCTCTGTTGAACTATCAAATTGGTATCAGAGCTCCCGATCCGGGAGCCCTGTATGGTTACCACCAGAAACATGGAAGCACGTTTTGACGCTATGGAGGAGAGGCTCCGAGGAGCGGAAGAAAGGTCCCGTCGGACGGAAGAGACAATGGCTGAATTAGTAAGAAGTAATGCCGAGATTACCAGGCTACTTCAAAACAGAGGACGGCGCAACTCTGGGAGCAGGTCGGACTGGAGGCGGACGTCAAGGGAGAACTCAATCTCCGACGAATCTGATGAAGGATATGAAAGACGGACGCAGCGCAATGAAGTCCTGGGACGCCGGTTAGAACTACCCCTGTTTTCAGGCGAAAACACGCACGGGTGGCTCAACCGTGTAGAGCGTTATTTCCGTGTGAACGGCATTACCAATGCCGAAAAAGTGCAGACAGTCATGCTGGTGCTGGAGGGTGAGGCGCTCAGCTGGTTCCAATGGTGGGAACGGCATAACCCACGAGCAACTTGGGCGGAATTTCGGAGGGAGGTAATTCAGCGATTCCAACCAGAGTTAGAGGACAACCCATATGACGAATTACTCAGTCTGAAGCAGACAGAAGCAGACAGATTCGGTGGCTGTTTACCGACGAGAATTCGAGAACGTGGTGGGTACACTTCGTTATGAGGATGAAGAAATGCTGAGAGGAATCTGGCTGAGTGGCCTACGTGAAGATATCCGATACGAACTACTGATGTATCGACATCTAACGTTGGCTGACATGATGAACATGTCAAGGAAGATTGAAAGGAAAAACAGTGCGCTATTATTGGAAAAAAAAGGAGTGAGGCATGACCGCACAGGTTGGAACTATGAGTGGGGGCCAAGGTGAAAGCCATGGGTCAGGATATTACAGCTCACGTGGAGCTTACTCGAAGCATGCGGGAAAAACTGATGTGAAGGAGGCTAAGAATAATGAGGGGACCCGAGGATTCTCTCAATCTAAGTCCACCCTGAATCCAAGTTCTAATGTCACGTCTACAACAGAGGGTCAAGGAAGCAATGCCACACAGGGAGGAACAAGGAGGTTAACTCAGGCAGAGTTACAGGAAAAATCACGAAGGGGACTTTGTTTTAAGTGTGATGATAAGTGGCACCCTGGCCACAAGTGTCAGGTCCGTAGTCTGCAAATCATGGTGGTTGATGAAGAAGATGAAACTGAAGTTATTCCCGAAGGCAATGGGGAAAACAACGAAGAGGGAGTGGAGGAGGGAGAAATTCCAGCAGTTCATCTGTCCATCCAAAGTTTGATGGGACTTACATCCTCACAAACAATGAAACTTTGGGGAAAGGTGGGAGAACAAAATGTAGTAGTGTTGATTGATTGTGGAGCTTCACACAATTTTATTGGAGCAGAAGTAGCGAAGGATCTGCGGTTAACAGTGTCTGACACCCCCAAGTATCAGGTTGAGGTTGGGAATGGGTACAGGATCACGTGTTCAGGAGTCTGCAAAGGAGTTACCTTAAATCTGCAAGGGTTAGGAAGTCTGTCAAGACCTCTTTCTGTTTGAATTAGGAGGAGGCGCTGATGTGGTATTAGGGTTTGGATTGGTTGTGTAGTTTGGGGGAGATAAAGGCAAATTTCAGGGAACTTACCTTGAAATTCAACACTAGGGGTAAGGAGATTCGGCTAAAAGGGGAACCTTCCCTTTCTAGATCATTTGCTTCCTATAAGTCAATAAGAAAAACGTTGCAAGAAGGAGGCTGTGGGTATTACATAGAATCTGCAGAGGCAGTCTTCCCTACCAGCAGCTGTGCTGAAGGATGGCCAGAATTAGAGGAGATTCTGCAGGAGTATGAAGGAATTTTTCAAATTCCCAGTGGCTTTACCTCCACCAAGACGACAGGATCATGCAATCACTCTTAAGGAAGGCAGCAACATACCAAACATACGGCCGTACAGGTACCCACATTCTCATAAAACTGAGATTGAAAAGATTGTGAATGAGATGCTGGATTCTGGTATAATTCGGCATAGTGTCAGTCCTTATTCAAGTCCAGTTATTCTGGTTAGAAAGAAGGATGGAGGGTGGAGGGTATGTGTGGATTATAGGGCCCTGAACAAAATGACAGTTCCAAACAAATTTCCTATACCTGCCATCGATGAGCTATTGGATGAGCTAGGGGGATCTTCAATTTTTTCTAAACTGGATCTCAAGTCTGGCTATCACCAAATTAGAATGAGGGAAGAAGATATCCCTAAAACTGCCTTTAGGACGCATGAAGGTCACTATGAATATTTAGTCATGCCTTTTGGGCTAACAAATGCACCATCATCATTTCAAGCACTGATGAATGAAGTGCTGAAACCTTTTCTCAGGAAATTTGTACTGGTATTTTTTGATGATATTCTCATCTTCAGCAAAGACCAGAACTCTCATTTGTCACACTTGAAGTCGGTATTCCAAGTGCTCCAGCAGGAACAGCTATATGCAAATAAGAAGAAATGTTGCTTTGGGCAAAGGCAAGTAGAGTATCTTGGCCATTTGATATCCGCGGAAGGCGTCCAAGCAGACCCCAAAAAACTGTCAGCCATGGCAGACTGGCCCATTCCAAAAGATGTGAAGAGCCTTCGTGGATTCTTGGGTCTAACAGGATACTACCGAAGATTTGTTCGAGATTATGGAAAAATAGCACAACCCCTAACCAATTTGCTGAAGAAAGATGGTTTCACATGGGGGACTGAACCACAAAAGGCTTTTGAAGCTCTAAAGCAGGCTATGGTAACAGTCCCAGTCTTGGCATTGCCTGATTTTAACAAACCTTTCACTGTCACCACAGATGCCTCGGGAAAGGGAATTGGTGCAGTGCTAATGCAAGACAATCGGCCACTTGCCTACATTAGCCAGAGTTTCTCTCCAAGATCGCTAACAAAATCGATCTATGAGAAGGAACTTATGGCAATTGTGCTTGCTGTGCAGAAATGGAGACACTACTTACTTGGTAGGCATTTTATTGTCAAAACTGACCAGAGGAAGTTTGAAGTTCCTAACAGATCAAAGGATTTTGGGGGAAGAGCAACAGAAATGGACATCCAAGCTCCTAGGATTTGACTTCGAAGTGCAATATCAACCTGGGAAGGAGAACAAAGTTGCAGATGCCCTTTCTAGACAAATGCAGTTTTCTGCTGTTACCAAAGTGGAATTTCCGAGCCTAGTAACTATTGAAGATGAGCTGCAAAATGATCCTAAACTTCGAGTAATGATGCAAGACTTGCTGTTAAACTCTCAGTCACACCAGAATTTCACCTTGCAAGGAGGAAGACTCTTCTACAAGCAGAGGATGGTTATCTCTAAACAATCCAGTTTAATTCCACATATCCTCTATGAGTTTCATGATTCACAGGTTGGAGGACATTCTGGTTTTCTTCGGACACTCAAAAGAATTTCTGGATTATTGTACTGGGAAGGGATGAGAAGGACTATCAAAGATTATGTAACTGGGTGCGTAGTTTGTCAGCAAAACAAAACTCAAACATTATCTCCAGCAGGTCTTTTACAACCCTTACCAATACCTACACAGGTCTGGACAGATATATCTATGGATTTTGTGGGTGGATTGCCTAAAGCCTTTGGATTAGATACAATATTGGTGGTGGTAGATCGGTTGACCAAATATGCACACTTTATCCCTCTCTGCCATCCCTATACTGCAAAGGAAGTGGCGGAGTCCTTCATCAAGGAGATTGTCAAACTCCATGGGTTCCCTCTCTCCATTGTTTCTGACAGGGATAGACTTTTCTTGAGCACATTTTGGTCTGAACTCTTCAAGAGCTCGGGTACGAAATTAAAATACAGTTCTGCTTATCATCCTCAGTCAAATGGTCAATCCGAAGTAGTCAATAGGTGTTTAGAAACCTATTTAAGATGTTTCTGCAGCCCTAAACCAAAACAATGGCCCAAATGGCTTCATTGGGCTGAGTATTGGTATAATACCACCTATAAAAGCTTCCACTGGTATGACTCCCTTTAAAGCCTTATATGGCTGTGAACCACCCACTCTTTTTAAAACAGATCAGTCATCTTCTGTAGATGCAGTTGACAAATTATTGAGGGACAGGGATTCCATCATCCAGGAGCTTCAGAGACACCTCATCCAAGCTCAAAACCGAATGAAAGTCCAAGCAGACCAGCATCGACGAGATCTTACTTTGGACATTGGTGAATGGGTGTATTTAAAGCTGCAGCCTTATAGATTGAAATCACTGGCTAACCGTTTCAATGAGAAACTGAGTCCCAGGTTTTATGGACCCTACAAAGTCCTAGAACGGATTGGAGAGACTGCTTATAAGCTGGAATTACCTGATTCCAGCAAAATTCATCCTGTTTTTCATGTATCTCTCCTCAAAAAAGCTGTAGCAACCTCATGCACACCTCAACCATTACCACCTATGTTGAGTGAGGAATTTGAACTGCAAGTGGAACCGGAAGAAGTCATTCAGTGGCGACAATCGTCTACAGGACAGACTGAAGTTTTGATCAAATGGAAGCATTTGCCATCCTTTGAGAATACTTGGGAGCCTGTTCCTACCATTCAGCAGCAATTCCCCAATTTTCACCTTGAGGACAAGGTGGTTGCTTTGGGGGGGAGTATTGATAGACCACCAATATCACGGGTTTATTATAGGAAGAGGTACAGAATACCACCTCAACATGCAGAATAAAATATTCTGTTATGCATGCTGAGCTGGCAATTCTGTTAGGATACACAGATCTCCCACGTTGTGGAGCCGAAGAGACTATTTGGTGGTAATTCTGTTATGCATGGCTGAGCTGGCCAGAGGTTACGTAGTTGGTTAGAAGTAGTGGGGAGCAGACCGTGTAAGGGGGACGTGTGTGGTTAAATAGGAGGAGGAAAGGAGAGGAAATCAGGCATTTGGATTGGAAACTCACTGGGGAGAGACCAGCCCTCTCGAAAGGCTTGGGTTATTTTCGTTTCTGTTCTGTTACCATTTTCCAGTTCTTTATCTATTTTTCCAAACTGTAATCGGTAGCTGAATCATTTTGATATCAGCTTGAATCAATACAAAATACTATTTCAGTTCATATCTCTATTTCTGTCTCTGTTGAACTATCAAGTACCCATGAAGCTGCTGTCTGATTCTGCCTTCACTCATTGTCTGTTAGTCTTGTAGCTAATTTGGAAATGCATTGCAGCATCTGTATTCTTCTGTTGCCGTAACTGTTTTTTGTTATATTTTTTTCTTTAGATTTTTTACATATTTATTCCAAAACCGGTCCCTTATAAGCATCAGTGCTTAGAGGACCTTTTTTTGTATTTCTTGCTATACTTATTGGGTTCTGTGTGTAGAAGAGTTTTTAGTTGCTTTCTACTCAAGAGAGCTCCTTTTTTTAATCACCCATCTTGTAAAGAGAGAGTTCTTTTTTCCTCTCCCTGACAAAAAGAAAACATTTTATTAAAGGTTGAAGCAAACCATACATAAGCAGCGGACAAGATATACTCCTACAAAATCAGAATGGAACCCAACAAGCAGATTCGTAAGATAATTAAATGTTGATAACTGGCATGGAACTTCTTTCTGATTATTAAGAAAATCTGAAGTCACTTCCATTGCTTAGAGCAGTGGGTTTCTTCTTCTTGATTTTTGACAAGATAATATTATTGCCCTCGCAATTCTTCCTCTATTTGATGTCAATAAGATGATTTTGTAAGACACTATATTTTTAGTCAGTATTGCCGGGGAAAAGTAATTTTCTTGGGTACAGAGAAAATGTAACATCTCTACCACTCTAGAACACCTAGGAGTAATCTTACGGAACCTGTATCTGCCAATCCATAAGTGGAATATACACTTTTTCTGGAGCCCAACAGTGGCACTGCCATGCTAGTAAAGTGAAATTCTCATCTCTTCAAGGTTTGTCATTTATGAATTATATTCTGCCAAAGGATTACTTGTCTTATGTGGGATAGACAAGCATTGGTACAAGTGTGAAGTGACACTGAAGATTTATCTTCATCTTCTATTAAAAAAATATTTACCTTCATTTATCACTTTGGTTGTTCCTGCTCTTTTATATTTCTGTCCAGGAAATTGACATCCCTTGTAATTACATATATTGTTTCATCATGATTTGAAAATTAGTTCTTTCTGATTGTTTTAAGGCACATGATCTGATTTTTTCTGTAAATGTTCTTTGATTTTTGTAGGTGGGAGTTCAAAAACTCTAATGATTGCAAATGTGTGTCCAAATGTTTCGAATTTATCTGAGACATTATCGTCTCTCAATTTCTCAGCCAGAGCTCGAAATTCTGTATTAAGCCTTGGAAACCGAGATACAATTAAGAAATGGAGAGATGTTGTAAGTTCCCATTCCTTCTTGGCAAATGATATTGTGTTATACTTTTGATCTGCTTTTTTTCTTCATCAATTTGAATTTTTGTGGGAAGCAGTTTAAAATCATTACTCATATATTACATCTGATAAAATTGTACGTCGATAGAATGGTTATGGTTTTGGCTTAGATCCCCTCCTGCCATTAATTTGATTTGATCTGGGATTTGTTAGTTTTAAAAGAAAGAGTATATATAATGTAGGATTGGTTCATATCTGGTGTAACTGAGAACCTACTAGAAGTTCATGAGATTTTTCCATATATAATCTTGCTGAGCATGTATATGAAGTTTAATTGTTCTAGTTTTACAAGCTTTTCTTGGCAAAATATATGATGGTGAGTGCAGCTCAGGACTTCATGATTACAAATTTGCTATTTATATTCTGAATTGTGTTTCTTCATGGTTCTTATAGGCGAATGATGCACGGAAGGAGTTGAACGAGAAGGAAAAAGAAATCCATGATCTAAAACAAGAGGGTCTGGGACTTAGGCAAGCGCTTAAAGATGCAAATGATCAATGCGTTTTACTCTTCAATGAAGTACAGAAGGCGTGGAAAGTTTCTTCTGCATTGCAGACCGATTTAAAGGTTTGGTATTTTAATGAGTTGGACATAGTTTTCCTGTTCTACATAGTGACAAGTTACCTCGTGGTTTGACAATTTTGTTTTGTCCACATTGCATGCTTGAATTATGTTAATCCATTGAGTAATTCTATATCCTTTTCATGATGCAAAATATTAGGAGTTCATTAATACAACATTTAAATGAGTTTCTTGAGTGTTTTAATCACAATCAAAGATTCTATCAAGTCCCCCATTTTGCAATTTCTGATATTATTTTTTGGACTGGATTTTGCTGAGGTGGGTGTTCTGTCAAATGTTTCACTTAAGTGGTGTTACTTAAAATTGTAAGGATAGATATTATTTAATTATTTTCAGTCGTTATAGCCCAACTTGATGCTATTCTTTCCCTTTTTTCCAATTCTATCTATTATTCAAAAGGATTAATGACATATGTACTTTGTTTAGTTGAGACACATAGATGTTTTTGTGCGGCAAGATGTGCGCCGATGCCTGCTCTTTGCAAACATTCACACTTTTATGTTGACACTTGATTGTTAGCTTTGAACATAAGGCTTGCCAGTAAGTTAAATTATTGCTTTTATTTGCAACAGTCGGAGCATATTTTGCTGTCGGATAAGCATAAGCTAGAGAAAGAACAAAATGCTCTGCTTAGAAATCAAGTTGCTCAACTGTTACAGTTAGAGCAAGACCAAAAATTACAGATACGACAGCGAGATTCAACGATCCAAAGTTTGCAGGTTGGTCCAATTTTATGCTGTAATCCCTTTAAGTAGAATGAATGTAAATCAGTTTTGTTTTCTGAGATGCTTTGCCTTGCATGTGATAATTATTTTTGAATTAAATGGAGATTACTTTGGAATGATTAATAGAGGGTTATTTTATTTTATAATTGAGCCTATTCTCTTAAGGGCTTGGAAAGTGATTTTCTGCTAATAGTTTTTGTCCTTTTAGTTTGTTTCTTTTTCTCTTTTTGTATGTTTTGTTTTTTGGTCTAAGGAGGATCTCTTGGTTTCAAATTTTAATCCTCTTATCTTTTTAATTCTTCTTTATGGAAAAAATAATAAATGCCCTTTTTAGATATATTGAATTATAGCTGGTGTTTTACTATGAACAGTCCTAGGTTTCATTTCTGAATTTATTGGACTCTGAATTGAAGAGAATTATTTACTTATCTTTTGTTCTCTCTCTCTCTCTCTCCCTGGAGTTTTGGTTTGCTCCTTATTGTATACATCCAATCCAATGCTGCTTGGTGCAGCTTATATGGCATTCTAACAAGTTCTATATACCATCATATTTATGTAAGTGCTGGTGGTCTTTCTAGCACCTGAAGGAGCACCACTACTGGCACTATTTGGGGCTCTAGGCTATTGTTTACATATTTGTCTTGTCATTGAGAAGTTTGAACACAAAATCAATCACATCTTTTGCTGAATTATCTGAATATAGTGCAAATAAATTGAGTTAAGACTTAGTTTGAGATGTATGGCATCAGCTTTCTTCACGCTTGCATCTAATGTATGTATTCTTCTGTTTTTCCCCTCTGATACAGGCTAAAATTAGAACCCTTGAAACACAACTCAATGAAGCTCTTAGATCCAGCGGAACTAGGTCAGCGTTTGGCCCAGAGCCAGAGTCTGGAGCTCAATCCAATTCTGGGGCAACTGGAGATAGCATGGATTCCTCTACAGTAACAAAAAAACTAGAAGAGGAACTCAAGAAACGTGATTTGCTCTGATTGAGGTCTGCTATACTTGACAATTTTGTGTCTGATTGTAGTAGTCTTCCAATTGTTGTTTCCTATCAGATTGTGGTTATTGCTTTTGATTTCTTTTGTCTTCAAAAGTTGTAATTCTGTAGTTATTTTTTTAGTTAAGATTTATCATAAAAACCATGAATGGCCATAACACTCTGTACAAAGAAAAATGAAGTCTAAAGAGGTGTTGAAGTTGAAGTGAAATGCAGATAGATTTAGTAAGTGGCCCATTGGCCATTGGTCTAGTGGCAACATCTGAATATACATAATGAAAGGGCCAAAAAGAAAAAAAAGAAGCTAAAACTGCAACCAAGAAATCTCATCTTAGAATTTTAGTTTGCATCTTCTGGTAACCTTTCTAGATTGTATCTACTCAGTCTAAAAATGTGCCATGCCATAAGTTCTGAATATTTATTTTGTTGAATTCTTTCGCTGTATTGAATTTTGATATTCTTACTTTGGTTTCGTTTTGTTCTGGTGATGAGATCAATTTGATGTTTTGCAGAGGCTGCATGAAGAAAATGAGAAATTGTTTGATAGATTAACTGCAAAAGCATCTGTGGCTGGATCGCCTCAGGTAGGCAAATTTCACTTCATACCAGAATAACTGTACACAATCATTAAGTTCTGTTATTGATAAAAGACAAATATTGTTATCAACCTTTTTTGATATGACACTTCTTCATTTTAAATTTTATATATTATCAAATTATGGTATTATTTTATTAAAATAATGTCCACTGCTCATGACCATTTTGTATTCTTCTGATTTTTGTGCTTCCATTACAAAGAACTACCACAGAATTGTACAAAATGTTTCTCTCTTGTACATAAATAACTGTTTGATTGTGAAGAACTTTTGATTTGTAAACTGGCTTCTGGCTGTATGGCTCCAACTAGAGAGTTTCTTATTGTTTCATCATAATTTGCTTTCTTTACATCAATTGTGCAATCATAACCAAACAGTAATGTGACCATTATTTGTATTGATAATCATGCTTCTGTGCTGTCTTTGCGGCGTTTCTGGCTCCTTAAATTTGGCATTTTATTTTCAGCTGTCAAGTCCATTATCTCGGGGATCAGTTAATGCTCAGCCTCGAGATAAGGGGAGGTATAATTTTATTTTATTTCTTGAAAGTTTTGCAGTTGTGTTTTGTTTTTAAGCATATGATTATTGGCTTTATTCTCATTGACTTGAAACAGGAATGACACCAGCAATAATACAACATCTCGTTCTGTGGATATTCTTCCTTCATCTTTGGCTACAGATGAGAATGATGGCACAGTTGCTTTAGTTAAATCTGCCTCTGAGATAGTTATGACTACCCCTGCGGGTGAATATCTTACTGCTGCCCTGAATGATTTTGATCCAGATCAATATGAAGGGCTTGCTGCCATTTCTGATGGTGCAAACAAGCTTCTGATGCTGGTATGCATGGTGATCTGTTTATGGTTCAGTTTGCTGAAAATAGATGCATTGTAATTTATGTGCAGATATGTTGTTGTTTCCATTTGTATGTTGAGTTGAGTCTCTATGGGGAGGAATATTGTCGCCAAAATCCTGATCATACATGTAAAAAATTGAAAAAATCAGTATGCTCTAACTTCATTGGCTAGTTACTCACGGGATAATATAATGACTTGGATGCACTAAAGTTTTTGGCAGGTTCAGATTGTGAGTTTGACTTTTAGTTGCCATAGTCTGTGCCTTTGACAATGTATGATCTCAATTCAGTTTGAAAGTGTGTTGAAACTTAATTGATTATAGTATCTGATGGTTACTTGTCAATTTGCAGCAATTTCTTTCCTCTAAATTATATAAGAATACATTACTAAAGAGAAAGAACATCTGGTGGGACGACAAAAAATCCTCGTGAGAAAGAAAAAAGAAAAGAAAAGAAAAGAGCAAGCTAGAGTGGCTAAAAAATGCTACAAAGTTGTTCAATCTCTTTGCATGTTAGTAGTAGAAATTCCAACCTTGTGCTAATCATCAAAGAGAGTCTGTAAACACAATTCTATTCCATAACAAATGTAAGGACAAAGAGACATCCTTGAAACATTTGCAGCAACATTGATTGCTCTGCATCTTGATAAAGAGCTTAGACCATTTTAAATGCATGCAGGAAGAATTTCATGAGCATCTTTCATAACGGTTGCAGGTTCTGGCTGCTGTCATCAAAGCTGGTGCCTCTAGAGAACATGAGATACTTGCTGAAATTAGGGATTCTGTTTTCTCTTTTATTAGGAAAATGGAACCGAAGCGAGTGATGGACACTATGCTTGTTTCCCGTGTTAGAATCCTGTATATAAGATCTTTGCTTTCTAGATCCCCAGAATTGCAATCAATTAAGGTAATAAACAAGTAGAGGCTATTGAATTTCTCTTTATTTTTGTTCTAATAAGGTTTTTGCTGTGTATTTGGTGGTGCTCTATCAAGTTTAGTGGACATACCTTTTGTTAATTTGGTAAGTCTTGCACATTGAATTGGAAGGTCTTGCCAGTTGAGTGCTTTCTTGAAAAGGCTAATACTGGACGCAGTAGAAGTTCCAGCCGAGGGAGTAGTCCTGGAAGATCTCCTGTGCAATATGTTGATGAGCAGATCCAAGGATTTAAAGTGAATCTAAAGCCAGAAAAGAAGTCCAGATTTTCCTCTGTTGTGTTGAAGATACGTGGGATTGATCAGGTAGCTGCTATTATTAAATAATCTCTCTCTTTATGCTGTGCACACTAACAAAACAGAATACTCAATTAGGCAGGAGTAGAGAACTATTGATATAGAAATTCAGAGAGCAATCTGTTCTCTTTATTTTTTATTACTCAATCTGAATAATGGTAAACAAGGTATAAATAGGGAGATGACCACACACAGATTGGACATTCAACCCTAGAATCTAAGACATAAATGAAAATCATCTGAATAAGGAAAGAAAGCCTAAATCTGGAATGATTGACCAAATCAACATAATTCGAAAATAAAATAAGAACAGATTTGATGGAGAATGATTGATCTGCAATCATGGAGAATGATTGATTTGCAATCATGGAGAATGATTGCAGAATCATGTGCTCTGCAATCATGGAGAATGATTGCAGAATCGGATCTGCAATCATGAAGAATGATTGCAGAATCATGTGATGGCACAGCATATCAATCAACACTCCCCCTCAAGCTGGGCTATAGATATTAATCATTCCCAGCTTGCCACTTATCTCTTCGAACTTATTCCTTGGCAAGGCTTTGGTTAGGACATCTGCTACTTGTAAATTTGTCGGCACATAATTCAGATCAACAAGGCTTGAGTCAATTTTCTCCTTAATGAAGTTTCTATCAATTTCCACATGCTTGGTTCTGTCATGGTGAATGGGGTTCTTTGCTATCCCTATTGTTGCCATGTTGTCACACAAAACCTTCATAGGCACGTCATGCTTCATGTTTAATTCTTGAAGAAGTCTAATTAACCACATTCCCTCGCATATGCCTAAGGCTAATGCCCGGTATTCAGCCTCTGCACTGCTTCTAGCAACCACTGGCTGTTTTTTACTTCTCCAAGTCACCAAGTTTCCCCATACGTATGTACAGTATCCTGTAGTAGATCTCCTGTCCACAACTGACCCGGCCCAGTCTGCATCTGTGTACACCTCTATACTTCTATAATTCCCCTTTTTGAAGAATAAGCCCTTACCAGGGGTCATCTTGAGATATCTCAGAATCCTGTAAACAGCTTCCAAATGTTCCTCATTTGGTTTGTTCATGAATTGGCTAACAACGCTGACTGGAAAGCTGATATCTGGTCGGGTGTGTGTCAAGTAAATTAACTTTCCCACAAGTCTTTGGTATCTTCCTGTATCTACAGGGGAGGATTCTTGTTTGAGACCAACCTTGTAATTGGCTTCCATGGGGGTGTCTGCAGGTTTACACCCCAACATACCAGTTTCTTCTAACAAGTCTAGGGTGTACTTCCGTTGTGAGACTGAAATGCCTTCCTTGGTTCTAGCCACTTCCATCCCAAGAAAATATCTCAAGTTACCGAGATCTTTAACTTCAAACTCGTCTCCCAGGGACTGCTTTAGCCTGCTAATTTCTTCAACGTGATCTCCTGTGATAACAATATCATCAACATACACAATTAAAACTACCATTTTCTGATCTGATCCGAATTTTACAAACAAAGTGTGGTCTGTTTGACACTGTTGGTACCCTTGTGCCTTCACAAGTGTGGTGAACTTCTCAAACCATGCCCTTGGAGATTGTTTCAGGCCATATAAGGATTTTCGGAGTTTACAACACCTTCTTAGAGCCCATTTTGCACTCAACACCCTGTGGTATTTCCATGTAGACATCCTCCTTCAAGTCTCCATTGAGAAAAGCATTCTTCACGTCTAGTTGATGTAGGGGCCAATCAAGGTTGGTAGCAATGGAAAGTAGTACTTTAATGGTGTTGAACTTGGCCACCGGCGCAAAGGTTTCTTGGAAATCAATTCCATGAGTTTGTGTAAAGCCCTTGGCTACAAGTCTGGCCTTATATCGGTTGATGGTGCCATCTGGATTGTACTTTACTGTGAATATCCATTTGCTGCCTACTAGAGTCTTTCCGGAGGGAAGATCAACTATATCCCATGTTTTATTCTTGTCAAGAGCTGTTAATTCTTCTTGAATGGCAGTCCTCCATTCTCCCTTTTGGGCTGCTTCATGAAAGTTTGTAGGAATCTTCTCAAGATCAACACTGTTCACAAATGCCTGCAACTTTGGAGATAGTTTTTCATAGGACACAAAGTTACTAATAACATGTTTAGTGCAGGTTCTTACCCCTTTTCTCAAGGCAATAGGCATGTCCAGTTTCTCTTCCAGGTTTGGAATTGGAGAAGTGGGCTGACATTGCTTAGGGTAGGTGCTGTCTTGTGGTGGGATGATGGCACTCTTCTGCTGCCTTCTAGTGTATATAATGAAATCCTTTTGATGTGAGGTGCTGGATTGAGTCACAGGGTTAGGTGCAGGATCATTTTCAGGTTCGGTTGGGTCAGACTCTGCTGGACATTCTGGTGTAGGTGCTGTTTCAGTTGGGTCAGACTCTATTTGACATTCTGGTGTAGGTACTGTGTGGTATTCAGGAGTAGGCTGAGTTTGGGTATATGTGGGTGTAGGTGAGTCATCAAACAGCCATTCCTTTGCTGTTATATTGGGTGTCTCCCCCTGAATGGATGTTTGGGTATAGAAGGGTTGTCTTTCAAAGAAGGTAACATCCATAGTGATGTAGGTGTGTTTGGTAGATGGATCATAGCACTTATAACCCTTTTGGGTTGAGGAATAGCCAAGGAAGATACATTTAATGGCTCTAGGATCCAATTTACCACCATGGTTGTTATGGACAAAGGCTGTGCACCCAAAGACTTTTGGAGGAATGGTTGAAGTATGCAGCAATTGTTGGGTAATTGGTTAAGAGAGTTTGATGTGGAGACAAGAAATTTAATACCCGTGATGGCATTCGATTGATTAAGTAGGTGGCTGTGAGGATAGCTTCACCCCAATAGTGCTTGGGGGTGTTGGATGCCAATATGAGAGACCGAGCCACTTCTAGGAGATGTCTATTCTTCCTTTCAGCAATCCCATTTTGTTGGGGGGTATGGACACAAGAACTTTGATGAAGAATACCGTGAGTTTGCAAATATGAGGTGAGGTCAAGGTTAAAATAATCTCGTGCATTATCTGATCTTAGAATCTGGATTTGGGTTTGAAATTGAGTTTGGATCAGCTTATGAAAAGTTTTAAAGACCTTGGTGACCTCGGATTTGGTGTGTAGAAGGTAAACCCATGTAATCCTAGTATGGTCATCTATAAATGTGACAAACCACCTTGCTCCATTTATGTTTTTGACTTTGGCTGGTCCCCAAACATCACTATGAATTAGTGAGAAGGGTTTAGAGGGTTTATACCCTTGGGAGGAATAAGTAGCTTTCACATGTTTGGAGAGTTGACAAATATCACAAGATGGAAATTCAGCAACTTTATTGAAAAACTCAGGATACATTTTCCTCATATAATGGAAGTTTGGGTGACCTAATCTATAGTGCCAGAGGAGTATATCATCATCTAGTTTGGTTGCAGCAAAGTGAGTGACTTTCTCTTCTTGCATCCTTTCGGTTTGCTTCAAATGGTAGAGACCAGCACATTCCCTAGCATTGCCAATCCTCTTCCCCGAATCCAAATCCTGAAAAAAACAACCATTCATGTCAAATTGGACAGCACATTTCAGGTCTTTCGTGAGTTTGCTAATGGAGAGAAGATTGCATGTTAATTGAGGAACAAATAAGACATCTTTCAATATTAGGTTGTCCGATAGCTTGACCACTCCAATTCCACTAACTTCAGCCACATTTCCATTAGCAATTCTTACTACTTGCTTTTCATGATTGGGAACAATATGAGATAGAAGGGAAGCATTACCAGACATGTGATCAGAAGCTCCGGAGTCAACAATCCAGGTATCAGATTTTCCCGTGTGTGCATGTAGAGCTGTCAGAGATTTACCTGCCTGTGCTACTGCACTTGTGCCCACGGTTTTCCCTAGATTGTGAGAACTGATCATCTTCTGAATCATTTCTAATTGTTCCTTACTGAACATATTAGAATTCGGGGCTAGTGGCTGCGGCTGTTGCTGCTCTTCAGTAGATGCCATAAGTCCTCTATTGTCTCTGGGAAACTTAGGTTTCCAATTGGCAGGTTTGCCATGTAGTTTCCAACACACGTCCTTAGTGTGACCAGGTTTATTGCAATGTTCACACCAAGGTTTACCATTCCTGCGAGGTTTGTAATCAAAGGTTGATTGCTTACCTGCAACCAAAGCATTGCTATCTGAAATCTGCTCTGTGGGTTGAGGACTGTTGGTGAGTTGTTGTCGGCTCTCCTCCCATTTCACTTCAGCAAAGACTTCTCTAAGTGGGGGCAGCGGGCGTGTGGCCATAATCCGACTTCGGGCTGCATCAAAACTGGGGTTGAGACCGAGGAGGAAGCTATAGATTCTGTCCCTCTCCACAATGTTCTTGTATGTGGCTGTGTCTTGCTGTGTTGTCCACTTATGAACTTCATATAGATCGATTTGCTGCCAATACTTCACAAGAGTATTATAGTACTGAGTAATACTCCTGTCTTCTTGCTTCAGATCCTTCAACAATCCTTTGATTTGGAATAAGGCAGCGGTGTTGTCAGTTTTGGAGTATGATTCTTGTACTCCATCCCAAATTTCCTTTGCAGTGGCACACAGCATGTAGGTTTCCCCTATCTCGGTTGTCATGGAATTCACCAACCATGACATGACCAAGTTATTTTCAGCCTTCCATATCTTGTATTTTGGATCAGTCTTCTCTGGTTGGACAGCATCTCCTGTGAGATAATCCTCCTTTCCTCGACCACAGATGTACATCATGACGCTTTGGGACCACATGAGGTAATTTGACCCATTGAACCTGTGTCCAGTGATCATAATTGATGGGCTCTCGGCTGCAGCAACTGGAACCCTCTCAGAATTCATTGATGCTGGAGTTGAAGTTGTCGTGCTTGATGATATGTCTCCGGAGAGTGTTTGGTAGGCACTCATGGTGCCAAATTGCATCATAGGATTCTGATCAGGCCCTCTGGAGAGGGCTCTGATACCATATAGAAATTCAGAGAGCAATCTGTTCTCTTTATTTTTTATTACTCAATCTGAATAATGGTACAAGGTATAAATAGGGAGATGACCACACACAAATTGGACATTCAACCCTAGAATCTAAGACATAAATGAAAATCATCTGAATAAGGAAAGAAAGCCTAAATCTGGAATGATTGACCAAATCAACATAATTAGAAAATAAAATAAGAACAGATTTGATGGAGAATGATTGATCTGCAATCATGGAGAATGATTGATCTGCAATCATGGAGAATGATTGCAGAATCGGATCTGCAATTATGGAGAATGATTGCAGAATCATGTGCTCTGCAATCATGGAGAATGATTGCAGAATCGGATCTGCAATCATGAAGAAGATGATTGCAGAATCATGTGATGGCACAGCATATCAATCAACAATTGAGGAAGGAAGTTGTAGTTTCTCCTGTGACTTTCTTTTGAACTTTGAACATTATAATTTTTTTCATTATTTCTTGGTGATCCTATCTTATATTATTATCTTTGTAACTGGTTGAATAATGAAGGCACGGCAAGTTAGCCCTAATTAAAGTTTCCATGAAGACGTACCATTCACTCTTAGTTTTTGGGTTGCTTTGTGTCTTATTTCTTTCCTGGCTCCATACCGGATAAAACCCTTTCATTATTTTAACTTGTGTTACATATAGATTCTTCCTTTTTTCAACTTATTCTCTTTACAATTTGAAATTAACTGCACAGGACACCTGGAGACAGCAGGTAACTGGTGGAAAGCTTAGGGAAATCACTGAGGAAGCCAAAAATTTTGCAGTTGGGAACAAGGCTCTTGCAGCACTCTTTGTACATACTCCGGCTGGTGAGCTGCAGCGCCAAATTAGATCCTGGCTTGCAGAGAACTTTGATTTTCTATCTGTTACTGGAAATGATGCATCAGGCGGGTCAACTGGTCAATTGGAACTTATTTCAACTGCAATTATGGATGGTTGGATGGCAGGACTTGGTGCTGCTCTGCCTCCCCACACTGATGCACTTGGCCAGCTATTATTTGAATATTCAAAACGTGTCTATACTTCTCAACTGCAGCACTTGAAGGTATGCCTAATCTTTGATCTGTATACAGTGACTCTTCCAAATGCATATGCTTAGATGTTCTTGATTACTGGAAGAAGTCTTGATTGCCTTGGGACTGTTGAGAGATGGTGCAGTTTTACAAGTTACATTCATCACATTTAATACAATAGTCTAAACATGCTAGACTGAGTCCAGCTACTTGCATTGGCATCTTTGATGACATAAAGGGGTTTTAATATTTAGCTAATGGTTACTTCAAAGGAGTGTCTTTGGTGGATATGCTAAGATATTGTCGAGCTGTACTTAGTTGAAGTGTTCTCTCCTAAGCTGTTCTTTTTGTTTTATGTTACTTTAGGAGGATATCTTATCCTCTGCTTTTGTAATTTCCTGTTTCTCTTCCCTAATAAACTTTCTTGTTTTCTCTGGTAAAGACATACTAGACTAAGTTTGCTAGACCGAATAAAAGTTATTTGCTATTAGATTTGTTTATTTACAAGATATTACTTTTTTACTTCAATAATTTTTTTTATTGAAATTTCATCAAAAGGCATACCTAAAGTGGGTTCAACCTAAATAATTTTTTATTATAGAACTGGTTGCCAAAGAGATTTGACTTGCTTGCTCCAGAGTCTATTTTCTTATGCTTGTCATCTTGTGTTATTTTTCTTGTAAATGTTGTTCCATGTTAATTATTTTTTCTTAAAATCTTTCCTACTAGTTTTCCTAGTATAAGGATTGCTAAGAATAATAGCATGTGATTAATATGTAAAACATGTAAGGTTACTTTAGTCTTTTGGGTCCTATAATTTCTCCTGTACTTGATCCCTATACATAATATATATCACAGTGCCTAACACAATTTGTGTTATGACCTATTGCGGAATTCAGAAAGAGAGAATGGTATCTGTTCTCATTGATATTTCTGGATGTACAAAACTCTATTTATAGTGAAATTCTAGGAAAAGCCTAAGAGAAAAAATAGGAAAAAAATCAGGAGAGAATTAACTGTAATCCCTTAATTCAAGGGATTGGTTTTCAGCCTAAAATCTAGCCTAGAATCTCTCTAAGAATATTACATTACAACAGTAAAGATTGGATTGGATTTGGATATCTAAATCACATCCAAATATTCCAGCAATCACATCCAAATATTCTAGCAATCATATCTGTACATATATCCAAATCACATCCAAATTTTCAGCAATCACATCCAAAATATTCCAGCAATCATATCTGTACATTCCAAACACTCCCCCTCAAGCTGGTGAATATATATCTTCCATTCCCAGCTTGGAAACCATCTCATGAAAATTTCCACTGTTGAGTCCTTTAGTTAAGACATCGGCAAGTTGATCTCCTGAAGGAACATAGGACATGCAGATTAGTCCTTCCTCAAGTTTCTCTTTAATAAAATGTCTGTCAATTTCAATATGCTTTGTCCTGTCATGTTGTACAGGATTATGAGCAATATTAATTGCAGACTTGTTATCACAATACAGTCTCATGGGACCCTGCCATTTGATCTTCAAGTCTTCTAGTATAATCTTTAGCCACAATAACTCACAAAATTCCTTGTGCTGCTGCTTTGAACTCGGATTCTGCACTTGATCTTGCCATAACATTCTGTTTCTTACTCCTCCATGTTATTAGGTTACTGCCGAGAAAGGTACAATAACCTGTTGTTGATCTTCTGTCAACCACGGAGCTAGCAAAATCCGCATCTGTATAGACTTCTAACTTGAGGTTTTGACTCTTCTTAAATAGCACTCCTTTCCCTGGACTTCCTTTCAAGTAGTGTAGTATTCGAAGAGCTGCTTGCATGTGTGATTCCTTTGGATCATGCATAAACTGGCTAATCAGACTTACTGCATAGGCAATATCTGGTCGGGTATGAGCAAGATAGATAAGCCTTCCTACTAAGCCTCTGGTACATTTCTCGATTAACAGCTAGTTCTTCACTTGCTGCAGTTTAGTTTCTGGTTTGCTTCAATCGGAGTAGCCACTGGTTTGCAGCCAAGCATTCCGGTTTCCTTCAAAAGATCCAGGACATATTTTCTCTGTGAGATAAAGATCCCTTGCTTGGAGTATGAGACTTCAATTCCGAGAAAGTACTTCAGTTTTCCTAGCTCTTTTATCTCAAACTCTTTTGCTAAGCACTGTTTCAGTTTGAGTTTCTCCTCTTCATCATTACCAGTGACTATTATGTCATTAACATATACCAGAAGTGCTGTAACTCCCCCTGAATCTGTGTGCTTGACAAACAGTGTGTGATCTCCTTGACTTTGCTTGTACCCTGACGCTTTCATGACTTTGGTAAATCTTCCGAACCAAGCTCTTAGTGACAGTTTTAGCCCATACAGGGCTTTCTTCAGCTTACATACTTTAGTTGCTGTTTCTCTCCCTTCAAAACCTGGTGGAATACTCATGTAGATTTCTTCTTCTAGGTCCCCATGTAAGAAGGCATTCTTTACTGTTAGAATCAATTAGGGATTGTCAGAATATGTAAAGAATCTGTTAGAATCAATTAGGATCATGTTATAATCACGTAGATTATGTAATAGGATCATTACATTATTTCCTTTTTTTATTGTATACAAGTATTATAAAATCTGATACAGAGGGCAGTGTATTTTCACTGACTCATTCTCACAAACTTAAGGGTTTCTATGATCATTCTTTTCTTTCAACATAGGTATCTAGAGCTTAGGGATAGAAACCAGATTTTTTTTTCGCTTTCCTGCCGTCAACGTTTTTTTTTACTCTCTCACTATCTCATTCGAAGCCTTTCTCCGGACCACACCCAACGCCCTAGCCGATCTGATCGACATTCTACTCCAGTCGCGCGTGGTGGTTCTGCTCAAGCCGCAGGTGGTTCTACTCCAACCACGGTGGTTCTGCTCTGTATTCTGCTCTAGCTGCGGCCTAACCACATATCATAGCCCCTCTTCCAGCCGAAGTGGTTTTGCTCTTCGCCGTTATTTTTCTCTCTCCTCCGGCGGTTTTTTTTCCTCTCTCCTCCTGCGGTTTCCATCTCAGATCTACGCATCTGAGGTGTGTTTTTCCGGCAAACCGACACACCCACGACGTGTGTCTCCCCGAACCCGTCCGATCCTCGGAGTTGCTCCGTCATCGGAGCTCCGACGCGCCATGGGTTGAAACAGTTTCCGCGGGCATGGGTTTGGAAGGTTCAGTACAGTCATTCAGCAATTTGGCTTGATCCGCAGTGAGGCAGATCATTTTGTTTTCTACCGCCATTCTCCTCAACATCAGAGTATCTTTCTAGTGGTATATGTAGATGATATTGTCATCACAAGTGACGATCAAGACGGTATCAATCAACTAAAACAACACCTCTTTCGTCATTTTCAGACTAAGGATTTAGGTCGCCTTAAATATTTTTTTTGGTATTAAAGGTCGCTCAATCGTCTACTGGTGTTGTTATTTCTCAAAGAAAGTATGCCCTTGATATTTTAGAGGAAACTGGCATGACAGATTGTCTACCTGTAGATACTCCTATGGATCCAAACACCAAGCTTTTACCAGGACAGGGGGAGCCTTTTGTCGGATCCTAGAAGATAATCGAAGACTTGTTGGTAAACTAAACTACCTTACCATCACTCGACCAGACATCTCCTTTGCTGGTAAGTGTAGTTAGTTAGTTTCTACAAGCTCCTTGTGATAGTCATTGGGATACTGCGATCAGAATACTCAGGTATATCAAAGGAGCACCAGGTCAAGGCCTTCTCTATGAAGACAAAGGACATACCCAGATCATTGGTTTCACAGATGCAGATTGGGCTGGCTCTCCCTCAGATAGGCATTCTACCACAGGTTATTGCGTGATGATTGGAGGCAACTTGGTATCTTAGAAAAGTAAGAAACAAGATGTTGTTGCAAGGTCAAGTGCAGAAGCAGAATATCGAGCTATGGCATTGGCAACATGTGAACTTATATGGCTGAAACAATTGCTTCAAGTATTAAAATTTGGAGATGCTAAGCAAATGCAACTGATCTGTGATAATCAAGCAGCTCTGCACATTGCCTCAAATCTAGTGTTTCATGAAAGGACCAAACATATAGAAGTGGACTGTCACTTTATCCGAGAAAAGATTTTATCTGGATGCATTACCACTAATTTTGTCAATTCAAATGATCAGTTAGCAGATGTATTCACAAAGTCTCTCAGAGGTCCTCGAATTAATTTTATTTGTAACAAGCTTGGTGCATATGATTTATATGCTCCAGCTTGAGGAGGAGTGTTAGAATCAATTAGGATTGTCAGAATATGTAAAGAATCTGTTAGAATCAATTAGGATCATGTTAGAATCACGTAGATTATGTAATAGGATCATTACATTATTTCCTTTTTTATTGTATACAAGTATTATAAAATCTGATACAGAGGGCAATGTATTTTCACTGACTCATTCTCACAAACTAAGGGTTTCTATGATCCTTCTTTCTTTCAACATTTACAACATATTGTTGAAGTTGCCAATCAAAGTGAGCAGCTAGAGATAGTAGGATTCTCACCGTGTTCATCTTAGCTACTGGTGCAAATGTCTCCTTGTAGTCTATCCCATAAGTTTGAGTGTACCCTTTAGCCACCAACCTAGCCTTGTATCACTCGAGTGAGCCATCAGCATTGTATTTCAGAGTAAAGACCCATTTGCAGCCGACTAAATTCATTCCATTCGGTCTGTCAACTATCTCCCATGTCTTGTTTTTCTCTAGTGCCCTCATTTCTTCCTTCATTGCATTTCTTCACTCTTCTTTTGACAATGCCTCAGATAGAGATTTAGGAACAGCAATAGTATCTAGACTTGCAATAAAATTTTTGTAGGGTGGTGACAAACGTTGTAGTGACACATAGTGAGACAATGAATAAATAGGTTGCTTTGTGCACTTTTTGGAACCTTTTCTAAGGGCAATGGGAAGATCCAAATCATCATCAGGCGATTCAATCAAAGGAGGAATAGAACTTATCGTGCTTTCATTGATAATGGGGAGATTTAAATCATTCTCATGATTATGAACAGGCTGTTCAGCCAAAGGAAGAATAGAACTTACCGTGCTTTCATCGATAAGGTCCGGATTGGTAGTCTGGCTTTGCTTCGGATTAGGAACAATAGCTGATCTCCTTGAATATATCTGAGAAAACCTTTTAGGATTATGAACAGAATTGGTTTGAGGAAGAGTTATAGGTTCCTGAGAAATAGAATTTGGAATAGACTCGAGTTGAGAATTTTCAGGAATAGTAGATTGGGAAACAAAATTAGTTGGGGAAGCAGATGGAGTTTGAGAGACGGGTAACTCAAAATCACTAAGACCCAGACCATCTATTTCAGGAGCATTCTTATCTTCCAATGAATTCTCCCCCTGAAGATAAGAATGGTTGAAATATGACTTGTTTTCAACAAATGTTACATCTGCTGACATATAGTATTTCCTAGAAGGAGGATGGTAGCATTTATAACCTTTTTGTGTGCTAGAATAGCCAAGGAAGATACATTTGATGGCTCGTGGATCTAATTTTCCCCTCTGATGGTTATGTATATGGACAAAAGAAGTGCAACCGAAGACTCTTGGTATAAGACCATTGGATACTCGGAAGTGAGGATAGAAAGTGGACAAAATTGCCATGGGTGTTTTTTGGTCCAATATACGTGAGGGTAACCTATTTATCAAATAAGTGGCTGTGAGAATAGCTTCCCCCCAATAAGACTTAGGAACTTTCCCATGAAATAACAAGGCTCGGGTAGTGTTAAGAAGGTGACCATTCTTTCTTTCAGCAATTCCGTTCTGTTGGAGTGTATTGACACAAGATGACTCGTGGGTAACCTATTTATCAAATAAGTGGCTGTGAGAATAGCTTCCCCCCCAATAAGACTTAGGAACTTTCCCATGAAATAACAAGGCTTGGGTAGTGTTAAGAAGGTGACCATTCTTTCCTTTCAGCAATTCCGTTCTTGTTGGGGTGTATTGACACAAGGATGACTCGTGTATGAATTCCCTCCTTTTTGAAAATATGGTGACAGCACTTGATTAAAATAATCTTTGGGCATTATCAGACCTAAAAACTTTGATTTTAACCCCAAAACTGATTCTGAATCATGGAATGGAAGGAAGGAATAATAGTACTCACATCAGATTTTTGTTTGAGCAAGAAAGTCCATGTGACTCTAGTACAGTCATCTATTAAAGTAACAAACTAACGAGCTCCTGAGACATTTGGGATTGTAGAAGGTCCCCAAATGTCGCTATGGACTAAATCAAAAGGTTTGGAACATCGTTTATTGCTAATAGGAAATGGAACCCGAAGTGTGTTTGGCAAGCTCACAAATATCACAATGAAATTCTTTAATATCTAAATTCTTAAACAAAGATGGGTACATACCTTTCAAAGTTTGAAAGGATGGATGGTCCAAAACGAAAATGATGAAGCCAAATGGCTTCTTTATTAGAAGTTGTAAGGAAAGAAACAGATAGATTTGGTGAAACTCCTTTAGAGGCATCTGGTATCTCAAGAAAATACAACCCATTCCTTTCCTTAGCAAGTCCAATCCTCCTCTTCGAGCCCTTGTCCTGAAAAACACAATAAGATGGATGAAAAAACCACATTACACTGTAAATCTTTAGTGAGTTTTTGGATAGAAACAAGGTTGGCTGATAATTTTGGCACATGAAGGACATCTTTCAAGGTAAGATGTGGTGAAATAGATATATTCCCAATTCCAGCAACAGTAGCAAGTGATCCATTTGCTACGGTGATTTTTCTATTACTAGGACAAGGGGTATATGTGGTAAACTGTGAGGAACAGGGAGTCATATGGTTAGTAGGCCCAGAGTCTATGATCCAGGAAGTGTCTAAGTGATTCCGTGAGGCATGTAAGCCAAAGAAACAGGAAGAGGTTCCAGACATTGAAGCTGAAAAACAAGGAATTTGGTTTAAGCAAAGGTGAAGGGACGGGTACAGCAATGAAGGCTGTAGAACAGAACAGAGACGCAGCAATGAAGGCTGCAAACAGACGCAGAAAGTAGAGAGAAAAAGGAAAGAAACGCAGCAATGAAGGCTGCAAAGGGAAAGGGAAAGAGATGCAGCAATGAAGGCTGCAAATAGAACCCAGAAATCTTCCTAAAGCTCTGATACCATGCGGAAATTTAGAAAGAGAGAATGGTATCTGTTCTCATTGATATTTCTGGATGTACAAGACTGTATTTATAGTGAAATTCGAGGGAAAAGCCTAAGAGAACAAATAGGAAAAAAATCAGGAGAGAATTAACTGTAATCTCTTAATTCAAGTGATTGGTTTTCAACCTAAAATCTAGCCTAGAATCTCTCTAAGAATATTTACATTACAACAGTAAAGATTGGATTTGGATTTGGATATCTAAATCACATCTAAATATTCCAGCAATCACATCCAAATATTCTAGCAATCATATCTGCACATATATCCAAATCACATCCAATATTTCAGCAATCACATCCAAATATTCCAGCAATCATATCTGTACATTCCAACACCTATCAATCTCTCTCCCTCTCTCTCTCTCTCTCTGTGTGTTTTTTTTCCTCTCAGCATTGTATCAAGAGCCAAAGACTTTTTTTCAGTTAGCATTCAAAGCCCAGGAGAGCACTTTTTTTTTTTTTTTCTCATTCTTTCTTCCTTATATGATCCTTAAAATATACTCCTATATTATGCTACTGATCTACCTTAATCTTCCTCTTTTCTTTAACTGTCTCTCATGTTAAACTCTAAATCTGAATTCACTGTTAACCAAACAATTGCTGCTCAGAATTTTGCAATATTATTTTCTCTAAATTTTTTACATACATTTTGAAATCTTGCACTCAAGTTACCTAATTGCTATATATGAGAGTTGCCTTTCATTACCATCCATGGCCACTTAACATTCAAATTGGATTGAGCGGTGTGGAATTTGTATACCTGAAAACAAAAAAAAGTATGAGTCCTTTTTGACTGTTTTCCCTTGTATGTGTACTTATTCAGATTTTGTACTCCTTAGATAATGTATTGGGCCTATGTTTTCTGACATTTGGTTATCAGGATATTGCTGGTACCTTGGCAACAGAAGAGGCTGAAGGTGCAGCACAGGTGGCCAAGCTGCGTTCAGCTCTAGAATCTGTTGATCACAAAAGAAGAAAGGTGCTTTATTTTGTTCAACTGTTATATCTTATGCATGCCTGTGATTGAATTATATCAATTTATCTTTACAGATATCTAGAGTTCCTTTATGAGTTTAAGCTTTTGTCATTGCACTAGTTACTACGTAAAGGTTGCACAAAAAATATTGTCATTCACTGATTGTAATGCAGCATTTTTTTTAAATTATTTTCATTCTGAGACTAGAGGTGAGCTTGGTGCAATGGGAAGGTTGATGCCTTGTGACCTGATGGTCATAGGTTAACAGCCTCTGCGCTTATGGGGTTAAGGTTGTTTACATTTGACCCTCCCCAGACCCCACAATGGTGGGAGCCTTGTGCACTGGGCCACCCTTTAATTATCATTTTGATATTTGGAAAATGCTCTAATAAGAAGAAGAAGTCTCGTATAAAAATATTAGAAATTTCTAATTTTGGTGGATATGCTTCTGGAGACAGTCTTACTCAGTGCTTTGCAACATGTAGCCCTTTCATTACTTGTATATAGCTAACATCAGATATAAACCATTGAACAAGAGGGAACTAGAGGGATGTTACGCAGTCCTGGGCAGCAAAATTGATTAGTTAAGATCTTACTGAGCAGCAAAATGGGCAGTTAAAGGAGGGGGATAAAAAGTTCCGTTGACATTAACTCTCATAATGGAATTTCACTTTCCAAACATCCTAATTTATAACATACAAAAACAATATATCCAATATCAATATGGTATTTCTTTCAATAATTGCTATAATAGTTCACTAGTTAATTGTAATATTTGTCCTCTAAATTATCTATCTTTTTGGTTCTTCTTTTTTTCTTGCTTTCTTTTATTGAATTTTGTTAGTCGCAGAAAAAAAAAGTGCAAGACAGATGAGAAAATATCTTCCTATGGTTGGGTCATGGCCTTTTAGGGGTGTTTCTTCTGCTTATACTGAAATACCAGAGCCTTATTGTATTTAGCTTTTTCTTTTTCATTTTTTTTTCTTTGGAGGAACCTATTTCTAAGTTCTAACTTAATAAAATTTATACAAGGGAAAGAAGAAAAAGAAAACATTACTTTAGGAGTCTTCTCCAATCTCTTTTATGTCTATTAAAGAAACTTCTGTTTTAGTGGAACATCACAAAAATGAAATCAAATTCAATTTCAACAAGAAATAAATTGTTTTAGTGGAACATCACAAAGTGCTGTGTCGGGCCAATTAATGTATTTTTATTATGCTTCTAGGTCTAAAGAAATTTCTTGTGTTTGATTTTCTTTAGCTTTTATCTAGGTTAAAGGTGCCTTGGGTGGAAGTGTCTATATTTGATAACCTGTGATTAAGGTTGGATGCTATTTTTATTTATTTGGTTTGTATTCTTTGGTCTATATTCGTAGGTTGTTGATTCAGTCCGCCTGTTAAAAAGGACCCTAATGCATTATGTTTTTCTTAAATGAATGTCTACTTATGCACTAACATTGATTTCTTCATTTTATTATGATCAGATTTTGCAACAAATGAGAAGTGATGTAGCTTTATTGACATTGGAAAACGGTGGTTCACCCATTCAAAATCCTTCTACTGCAGCTGAAGATGCACGATTAGCATCTCTCATTTCACTTGATGGCATATTGAAGCAAATCAAAGTGCTTATTGTCTTGTTCTCTGTTTTCAAAATTTGGGTTTCGTGTACTGATAGGAAATAATCAATAATTCAAAGGTATTATTTGAACAGGATATAACAAGATTTCCTACCGTGAACATCGTGAGCAAAAGTAAGAAAAGAACAGCACTTGCTTCTCTTGATGAACTAACAGAACAGATGCCTTCGCTTCTTGAAATTGATCATCCATGTGCTCGGAGGCACATTGCAGATGCTCGCCACATGGTTGAGGTATGCAAAGTGTTCCCCTATAAGGCTAGCTAGATAATATTATATTATTTTGTCCTTTAATCCTTTTGTTACTAAAGAATGAGATTGTGCTTTGAACTGTGTTTGCATACTCCGTGCTGACTGAAATTCACTGAAGAACTGATTTGGAAAAGGAAGTATGTCTCATAAGGACAGGAATTGTGTCATTAACAGGGGAGGGGGGGGGGGGCCTTGGGCCTTCGTGTAATGTTTTCTAGTCTAGACGTGTACGAGGTTTTACTGTTCGTGTACTGTTTGGATTGATGCTCTTTGTCTCCAATCATTTCTGTGAAATTTGGATGTTTCTTTGTGTGAGATTAGTCGGGTCTGGCCTGCTGATTTTTGTGATGCCTGGACCCTCTCTTGTGTATGATGCAGTCAATTCCTGAAGAAGATGACCGCATTCAAGATCTGGGCTCAGGATCTGAAACTGATGTGGCACAGTGGAATGTCCTCCAATTTAACACGGGCACCACCTCACCATTTATAATCAAATGTGGAGCAAACTCTAATTCAGAGCTTGTAATTAAAGCTGATGCTCGAGTTCAGGAACCAAAAGGCGGTGAGATTGTGAGGGTTGCCCCTAGACCATCCATTTTGGAAAATATGAGCTTGGAGGAAATGAAACAGGTATTTACCGAACTACCCGAGGCTCTAAGCTTGCTTGCCGTAGCAAGGACTGCAGATGGAACTCGAGCACGGTATTCTAGATTATATAGGACCTTGGCTGCGAAGGTTCCATCCCTTAAGGATCTAGTCAGTGAGCTCGAAAAAGGGGGTGTGCTCAAAGATGTGAGAACATGACCTTCAAAGGGCGAGATGGCTATCAACCTAAGGACAAATGAGTGGCACTGCATATGTCAAATTGTTAATGCTTTTTGGAAGGTTAGTTGAGTTGAGTGGCATTGCATTTCTGTCGCGTTTGCTTTATTCTTTGGGGGAGGGCCATAATGGCTGTATGTATACTGTAATTGTTATTCTGCTTGCACATGTTAATGTATTTAATAGTAATTAATTCAGTATGTGGTACCTGCAGTTTTCTTAGGTGTGATAAATCCAGATAGCTTTTGAGTCCACATGATTTAGACTTGTTTATGTTCATTTGATGTTTACATTAACTAAGACAAAGTTCAATCGGTCAGGTTGGGTTCATACGGGTGAAAAAATTTCATCACCGCTATCAATTGACAAAACCCTTCCCTTTAAATACACAAGGTACAAACACTTGTGAACATTATCTCATTTTGAAATAATTATCATGAATTTTTTAATTTAGATATGAGATTTTGCAAATGAACTCTTTATTTAGTTAAATAGAAATAATTCCTCATATGATTTGCATATGTTCATTGATATATGATGGACTCTCATCTAATTTACATTTTTGAAGTATATGATAATTTATAGTCTTGGAAATTAGAAAATAATGAATAATTAAAAAATAAATTAAAATAACGTAGATAGATGAGATTTTACCGCATGTATTAACTAACATATGAAGTTATGTGATAAATAATTTTCGTTTAGTTAATGAATGAAAGTGTTTGTAGGTTTCGAACTGAGGACATTTCAATTGGGTTCAAAAGTTTACGGTAACAACAATTGTAAAGGGAAGTAAAATTCAAGGGTGTCTGTACATTTTCTTTCTTCCCGATCATCGTCGCATCCCAAGATGGCCCAAACTACGATTAGGTGGGTCACAAATTGGTATACATCCCTACCATTTTTACCCAAATTAATGTCCTGTCCAATTACTGTACGCCCAATATAGTTCATATGCAAATCAACTTTATGCAACCAAGAAGCTATTCCCCCTCCCCCAAAAACCTGTTTTGCAATAGTAATAGGTTGCAGCCCAGCAGGTTGTGGAAGACTTGTTATGGCAGATCAAGGCCAGTGGTGAAAGGCTTCATTTATAATAGGGTACTGTTAAATCAGCTCCTTAAGGGCATTGTTTAAGAAACATTTAATACTTTTTAATTTTAATGGATAATTATTAAAAATAAAAAGTGTTAAATGTTTTTTAAATTTTTAAAATCTTAAATATTTTTGCTAGTTATTTGGATTTAATACTTTCTATTTTTAGTTTAATTATTTAACCGATGGACTCGGTACATTTTAACAAAATCCTTTATAATATAGGAGTTTGAAATTCAATCTAAGCAGAGCTGTGACGAGGTTTAGTTGGTTTAGATTTTGCATGGAATGAATGACACGAGAGAATTATTCTTGAAACTGATTCAAGAGATATAATGGAGAGGTTAGGGACTTCTGATATGAAAATAAAAAATAATTGATGATACCCAGAAAAAAAATAAAAAATAATTGAGTAAATTACTCCAATTTTTTTTATTTATCTATTTTATCACAAAAACCTTTCTATTGTCAAAACTTACACAAAGCTTCTTTCTTAAGAAAATTATGTATAGCATATTATAAAATATAAATGAGATATGTGTAAGTAATTATAACGTATTTGTAGATTTTTTAAAATTACTTAAGGGGATATGTGTAAATTTTAAAAAATAAAAAGAAATTTATAAAAAACAAATAAATAGAAAAAATATTAGAATAATTTACTCAAAAGAATTTACATGTGAACTATAACTTCAAGCTTTCACTGTAGTTACATAAGTTGGGTTGGGTGCTTGAAGAATTTTTGGACTCAACCCATATATGAAACAGTAAGTTAAGATGAGAGAAAAAATTCTCACCAACTTGAACTGGCCTAACTGGGTTGGGTTAGACTTGCCAGTTTGCATCTTTCAAATTTGAAATTTATTTTAGGTGTTACAGAAGTATAAAATTAAAAAAAAACAATTAATATGTCTTTAATTTTTTAAAATATCAGATAAAATGATTTTTCTTATAGAAGAACGAAGGGAGTACATACGTCACAGGGAGAAAATTTATAGACTCAATTCTCAATATATATATATTATTTGTAAGAAAAAATGAAGAGTGATATCAGATTTCATCTGGTTAATAAAGGAAAACAAGAACAGAACGTCCACTCCCAATGACACACTTACCCTCTAGGATGTTAATAATGGAACTAAACTAATATAAATTAAAAATTAAATAAAATCAAAATTAATCAATTTTATTTGATTTTTTTTTTACAAATCAATTAATTTAATTTGATTTGATTTTTAATTTTTATTTATAAAACAGAACCAAACAAGTCAAACTGAATTCATATATATATATATATATATATATATATATATATATATATATAATTAAATTATTATTATTTCTATAAAAATATTTTAGTAAATTTGTTTTTTATATATATTTGATTCTAATTTTATTAATATTTTTATATTGATTTATTATTGAGTAAGTAATAAAGAGAAAAAAGTCTAGTAAAAATTAATTGGATTGAACGGTTTGATTCAGTTTAATTCTATAATTACAATAAAATTGATTGATTTTTAATATAAAAAAATATAATTAATTTGATTCCAATAATTTATTTTTAAAATCTAACAAAATTAAATTACAAACACTCCTAAATAAATGTAAGACAAATATATAAAAATAATATCAAATATGATATCATATGCCCATTTTTTTTACATTCATTTGCAATAGTAAAAAAAATTACTTAATATATATTTTCTCTCATAACTTGATAAAAAAAATTTGGCGAAATGACAGAAACACCCTTTGTATACTCTCCATCTTGATTGTCCACATCAACATTCTTAAGTTGTAATTGAAGTAATTAGATTAAATATAAAATATTAAATAATAAAATTTAACTTAAATTTCAATGATTGTAGTGATTTGAGAGCATTTTAGTATTTTTTCAATACGTGGAACCCACTACTATCCACGGTTTATATTATGCCCCACTCTCGCTTACTCTCTGATCCGAAAAACCAGAGAGAAAAAATGGACAAAGACACTGGAACCCGACGAGAACCCCAACCCGAACCCGATAACCTCCTCCGCGTATGCGCGGCGCTGCTTGCCCTCCGGGACTTCACCAGTTGCCGGGAGCTCGCCCGACGGGTCCCAAGATCCGACCAGAAGACCTCCGTGTGCGTCGACCGAATTCTCGCGATCGCCGACGTCCTCGACGCCGCCGAGCGCCGCCTCGGCAACAACCACTTCGACTGGTGCGCCATCCTCCAGCTCCGACGCGACGACGCCGGGAACCGCGAGCTCACGCGGCGCCAGTTCAAGAAGCTCGTGCGCCTCCTGGACCCGAACAAGAACAAGTTCTCCTTCTCCGACGATGCCCTCATGCGCGTCCGCGAGGCTTGGTTCGTGCTCTCGGACCCAGGAAGGAGAGCTCGATACGAGCGCGAGATCAAGCCGCAAGAGCCATGCAAACAGAGAAGCGGTGGTGGAGACGCGCCAAACAAGGGGAACAACAAGAATGGGGGTGACCCAAATGTGACCTTTTGGACATTGTGTCCTTACTGTTGGAATCTGTACGAGTACGAGAAGAAATATGAGGATTGCTCTTTACGGTGCGAGAATTGCCGGAAAACGTTTCATGGGGTGGCGGTGAAGCCGCCGGTGCCGGAGATGGTGGTGGAGGGGAAGCAGCAGTACTATTGCTATCAAGTTAGTTTGCCTTTAAGGTACCCGGTGGAGAGACAGAGGGGGATGGAAGATAAGAACATGGGTGAACAACGTTTTGTTTACATGTCTGATGACGATGTTCATGATTCATCGAAGGAAAGAGGTTTTCGGGCAGAGGAAGGTGGTGGTGGCGGTGCTGCAATGAAAGCTGGCAATGAGGGAGTGCGTGTAGTGTTGGAAAAGAATGTGGGAGAGTCAGAGGGGTTTCAGGGGAATGGAAGAACAGAGTTGCAAAGCAATGGCAAGAGGAGGATGAGGTTCAAAACTGTGGCTGCTTGCAGGACAAAGAAGATTGTTGGGAAGAGGATAAGAAGCCAGGGATATCTTGATCCGAATAGCGACTCAGATTTGGATTCGCACGATGGTGAATTGGAGTTTACAGGAGATGGAGATATCTTTGTTGGGGTAAGGTTAGGCAAGTGATGGAAAGGGTTGGAATGGTGAGAACTTTAATGGTTCTTTGGGTAGTTCTAGCACGATATAGGTAGTGTGTAGTGTTCTTGGCTAGTATCCTGCATAATTGTTGGAAACAAAAAATCAAAAAAAGAGGAACTTGATAGTATAGGTAGGAAACGAGGCATGCAGTGTTTATATTTTACAGGTTTTGCAATGCCGTTTTTATCTTAATCTTCTGAAATTGAGAAGAAAATATTCGGTTTCCTTGTATATAGTGTGCTTCAGCTGAGTATTATATGTCCATATTCTTAGTGAACTGGTTTTTAGTGTGTGATAGTTTTTGTGTAAGCAAGACTACTTGAGTTTTTAGGGAATAATAGATGAATGTGTTGCTCTTATGAATTTAGTTAAGGGGACTAGTTTCTCTTCTCAGAAGATATGGTTCTCTTCAGTTTGCTGGGAACTTTGTTTTTCACTTTATCTTGGTGATGCCCAAACGCTAAGTTGCTATTGTTGGTTACTAGGGTCTAGGAATCATTTAGACATGTATATGAGCAGTTTCAACATGTTGAACTCACCACAGGCACACTGAATTATGGGGAATTTCTTTATTAGAGATGATTAACTAAAATTTTTTATGACAATTGACAAACTTGCTTAAATCTATTGCATACATCCCATCATCAAGACACCACGTGAAAGCAGACAACAAAAATTGAGGAAGAGGATGTCTTTGATTTTATAATCTTTTATGAATAATTCAGTTGTACAAAATTTGGCCCTCACCATTCTTTCTTTTTAGCCTTTTTAGTTTTTACATGACATACTCTTGGACATCAGTATTTTTTCTGAGATTTTCTGATATAGTGCTTCATTCGTGTCTTTCCTCGACAATTCTCTTCCTCTGCTTTTCTCTTTTCCTTATTTTCTGATATAGTGGTTGATTTGTGTCTTTCTTTAACAATTCTCTTTGCTTTTCTCTTTTCCTGATTATTTATAAAGGTGCAGTATAGGCTAGATAACATCTGTAATTTGGATTCAATTGCCCATGTAAAAATCTAGTGATTTAGATTCTTGTTGAATGTATGTTGTGTCTCTAGTGAGGGAATGTTGCTCCTACATCATTATTTTTTAGGATACGAATTCTGATAAACTAAAGGAGTCCTCTATGGTGCTCTGCCTGACCTTATTCTGATGAAGATTGGTTTTAGATCTCCTTTGCTAAAATCCCATTAATTATCTGATAGCAGAGTACAGGTAAGAAACAACGTAGCCATCTGGGCAAGACTGTCACTGGAAAAACTCTTGATTTTCTTCAAAATATAAGTGAAATTGCCTAATTACTTGTTTAACCTCTTGCTTTGGTGCATATGAGTAAAACATGACAACCAGATGAAGTGAGAGATGCAGTCTACAAGACTAGTGAACGTTGTATCCTATAGATTTTCTAAATGAACATTACACTTACTGGTTATGCTGCTTTCAGAACTCAAGGTGCTAGTTCTTGAAATGTAGAATGTGTGTGTGTGTGTGTGTGTGTGGATATATAATGCACCTTCAAAATTTTTTTTTTCTGGTTTGTTTTGTTCTACTCATTCTAAACTGGAAGAAGTTTATGTTCACCCTCATCAAATATATATACGTGCCACTTGCATATTAAAGGTTTGAAAAGCATATCTACAGACTACAGGTATCGTATAGAGAGTGTTCTACGATACACGATTGTAAAAAATATAAACATAGATAAGATTCTATAAGAAAGTTATAATATTTTTTATTTTTTAAAGTTTTATGATAAATTTTTACTTTTGTCTTCTAAATAGAAAAACAAAGTTACAAACTTACAACTTTTATTTATAATTCCTAAAACAAAGTTTATTATTTTATGAAAAAATATATGAATATGACTCAATTCGAGAATTTTGTTTGTTATATTTATAAGTAACAGGAACTAGGATTATGTTTCCTCATTTTGATTTTTTTGGAAAAACTTGCTAAAATTATATTTTGTTATCAATTTCCAATGGACAAGGCTTAAGTACTGGCGGAGACTATCAGGCAAGTGATGGAGCTGAAGAATGTATCAAAACTGGAAGGAGCTAGTTTTGGTAGCTCAGAGGAGGTTGTGTTTCCCAGTGGGGCTGACAAGTTGAATTTGGAACAATGTAGATGTAATTATGAGCAGAGTCTAATGAAGCCCACATTGAGTTGTGAGGATAGGCCAGAATTGAATGAATTCTTTGTCAATATAAGGAATAAGGGCTACTAATGAATTGCTAAGACTACACTGCCTCCTTTGGCACTGTCTCAGCTGAAACTCCCTAAACCCACTATACCACAATTTCTCGGTAACTTCTTGTTGCCAATGCTCCCCAATCAACAAGGCCAAAAGGCCCAAAACCCACATTACCACCACTAACCTGCCACCCCTTTCCTAACTTTGTGTAGGAGATTTTTTTTTTTTTTTGGGTATTCCTCCTGCATTTGTCTTATCTTATAGCTGAATTCTTTGTTTTCATTGTGTTATTTAAGAGTCATTCAGATCCTTTGGGGCGTCACTCTATCGTTTTCATGATTTACTAATGACCATCATTTCTTAATGCTTATTAAGCCTAGACATAAATTACACGTTTATATGTCCTATAAAAGAATTTTTCTTATTAAAAAATATCTACTATTTAAAAATATTAAAGAAGTATTAATTATTTTTTTTAATTTTATCCTTATTTTTTTATAAAAAAAAAATTAATAAAATAAATAAAATTGAAGAAAAAAAAATATTAATGAAGTAAAAAATGATAATTTAGTCATTTTAAACAAATTTCTCTCCAGTTAAAACTATTTAATAACTTTCTTAATCTTTGCGACAAATAAAAATAGATAAAAAGAATATACCAGTTAAACATTATAAAATCACTGTAAAACAAAGATATTCTCTATATAGATTTGTAAAAGCAACAAAGAAATTCCATTTGTACGGAATTTACAAAGTATATAACAACATTAATAAGTTACAAATATTTTTAAGCAATAAGTATATAAATTGTTAAAACCATTCAGTAAACCTGTTAGGTTTCATATCTAGCAAAATAAAAATTATATACTGAGCCTGTTGCTTTACAATTTCAGGTGAAGATGTATCTACAATGTATAAGAAAAGTATAATTAAAATCCTGTCTCAACGCTTGTAAAACATCAATTCTCGACTACAATTGGCTTTGAGTGCATCCTCCAATTTCTCAGCTTGGTCAAAATCAACTTTAAAAGTAACCATAGATATGCCATCTTTACCAGTATCATAATCCTGTTTGATGTCTTCAACGTGAAAACGCTGCAGCTGAAAATGACATGAGGAATGAGCATAAGATGCGGGTACATTTGAAACACTTTAGATGTACAATTCTTACAATAAAAGCAACAAAATAGTGGTAATTGTGACAATGCAGCTTAGATTTTTTTTTTTTTATATATATACATACCCTATGTCTAAACTCCTCACCATCTTAAAGTACCATTAACACAAGTAGCAGAAGCTAGATTGTATTAACAAAAACAAAACACAGTGAAAAAAAAAAAAAACAAGAATTAGAGTAATTCCACCAGCAAAATCTTTAACAAGCAAATGTCAATTATTCTTTCCATACATGATGAAAGATGACAATAATACTTGAGACAAGAGAGCAGACAAGGGAAGGATAAAAAGGAATCCAAATATGCTGCTCAAAATCGATGTATGATACCTTCATTCACAGGGTCTGATTAAGATAAATAAATATGAATTTCCAAACAAAATTTGAAGAGGAAATCTTGTACTTCTTTTCAGTTTTCGTCAGTTTTTTCATTAGCCTACCCAAGTCAAACTAAAGGAAGCATATTCATAATCAAGTAAGGGAGTCATCAATATGCACCCGCAAGAACTAACCTGATGGTAGATAACTCCCAGAAGGTCAAAAGGGACCTCTACTCCCATTGGCACCTAAATTTTTCATAAGATTATTCATAAATTTACATGTCATAAGCATAATGGGTTCTAAAAACTTTCAAGAAAGTGGAACTGTCTATAGCACCTTTGTTTTCACAAGGCAAGTCGGGGCATTTCTCAGGCATTCTGATGCAACTCCTCCGTAAGCCCTGACCAATCCCCCAGTGCCTAATTTGATACCTCCGAAATATCTGAAATTTAATATATATCATAATACAAAATTATATTCCAGATCCAACACCCAAAACAAAAGAGCTTAACGCCTAATGTCAGCCAGTCAGGCACATAACACAGGTTTGTGTAAAAGACATGCAATCCACAAGCACATATGCTGATTATTGATAAAACAAGAAGTTTGTCAAGGAAAAAAAATAGTAAACATTAAACGTATGCCAGCCAACAGCATTCAAAGTAAGTGACATTAATATACATATGTGAAATTTTAAAATGAAGGTTGTGAAAATATTTACCTGGTCACAACCACCATTACTCTATCTATTCCTGAAGAAGCAATAGCAGAATGTATTGGTTTCCCAGCTGTACCTGAAGGTTCACCATCATCATTGGACCGGTATTGATCGCCCACCTGTAATTCAAGATGGGAAAACTGATAAACAAAAGATTGTAAAGCGTACCCAAGTAAATACACATTATATGCATATCATATTTTCTACATTCACTCATGCCTCTTCTGTGTTCCAATTAATACGCCTAATTTGTAAAGAAACTAGCAAGTGAGAAACTAATTGGGAGTCTGAACTCCCAGGAATTTCCTTCAGATGTGGTCCCACTGAATAAACAAGAAATAATCAGCCACCGTGAGGCTGAAGCAATTAAACTAGAACTGCCACATTGAGAGATGAAACCTCAATGCATGCTCAAGGGAGCAGAAAGTTTAAGTAGTCATCTCCAACTCTAAGGAAAGAGAGGAATAAACAGAGGCATTTGATTATATCCTACTCAAATCCTTCCTTTGAGTGAAATATTCATACGGAAGGCAATAAGATTAACTAGAAAATTTTAAAAAAAAAAAAAAAAAAGCAGTGGCAAATACCAGCAGTTTATTCAGTGTTTCATCCAAGTAAAAAATCAATCTTTATGGTACCTTATAAGCCCAGCAATTATGGGTAGCACGAGGATCCCGGACCTAATAATCAATGAAGTAAAATTAATCAACAATTCTCTATTTAAAAAAATCGCCCATAAACTAAATTTACTCAGCGGAACAAAAAATGAAGTAATTGAACTCAGGAACAAATGGGAAAGAAGGGTTAAAGAAGAAATCGAGAATAAACCTGGGAGAGAAAAGACATGGCAGAATTCTCATCGGAAATGGAGCCAGCAACGGCGATGAATTTGCTTTTCTGGATCACTTTCTCGAACGTGACTTTCTCTTGGATTGTTGTGAACGCCCCCAAATCGCCACAAGCGGTGGTGCGGCTGGTGGTGGCCATGGTGGATTTCTTGGCTCTGGCGACGGCGAAGAGAGAAGCGTAGATGCGGTGGTGTAGCTTGAGGGGGTGATGATAACTGGGTATAGTTACTGCCGCAAGCATCTGTGACGTTCTCTTCGGCAAATATTAATGTAAAATGGTCGGAAATTGGAACCAAATGGCTTTCCCGCACCAGACCATTTTTTTCTGGGCACCCCGCACCATCTTCTCACCTTCTTTCTCTTTTATTTTCTTTTTCTCTATTTATTTTTTATGAAAAAAATTAAGACAAAAGGAAAATTGTCTGGTTTGAAGATCAGAGCATATCATAAGTATCAACAAGACCTTAAGATGATATTAAGTTTTTCTTTAAAAATAAATTCAACAATGTTAAATCACCTCACTATAATATCAAAACAAAAAATTAACTCAAATAATTATTACGAAAACTTCTACGAATGAGGTGACAAAACTAATATATATATATATATAATTTTCTTTGAAAGGATTGTTACAAAATGCTCTCTAAGTAATCATTATTTTCTAGAATCAATTAAGCACATTAGGGAGGGATCAATGTTAATTATGTAACTGGTATCCATGCAAAAAAATTAATTACGTTTCAAATTAATTATGAAAATTTTAAAAATTTTTACTTAGTTATGATATGACAATTTTATTAACTATATTTAAATAAGGCCAAAATAATAATCCCTGTTAGTCTTATTTTTTAATAAATAATCTTGTGTGGTTTTATTTTTACCAATTTAATCTCGTTTGGTACATCGTATAAGAAATGGATAGTACAGTATAATTATTTATATTTGGATAAGATATTAGATAATAATTTATTGGTTAAAATAATTTATTTAACCTTTAAACTATATAAGATTGTATAAGATAAAATAATTTGATCATATTTATTATACAGTTAAGACTAAATAAAATTATTTGACCAAATATTATGCTATCAAATATCTTGTTCAAACATTCTATAAAGAAAAATATATTAACTATACTATATTATCTATCACTTATATATTATACCAAACAAGACCTTAATTCATTAAATTTTATAGAATTTGTTTGGATGGAGCATTTTAAAGAGAAAATGTAATTCATATTATAAAATATCCGGTTTGAATACTCAACACCAACATTTTTAAAATTTTGAGGTATTTTCATAGAGTATTTTTTTTTATTCAAAATAAAAGATTTGAAATTTCACCACATTAAGTGAGATTTGTAAAATTCCCTATCAATCTCTTCTCTCCCGTTGCCTTCATAGTTTGCATCACTCACTTCACAATCTCATCGCATTTTTCTCCCTTTGGCTTCTTTATGTTTCTGGCTTCCTAGCTTGTTAATTTTATTGTTCACATATCAACTCTATAGGGTATGTTGGTGTGGCCTATGTATTTTGTTGATTTCTATTCTAAGAATTGAATTTTATATTTTATATTTTTTGTTTTCGATTTATTTTTCTTGGTTTTTTTTTTTCCTCTCATAAGTTCTTTGTATGCTAGTTTGCTATTTGCACTGGGTATAATTTGTGTGGTTCAATTTAGTTGCCTGGGTTTGATTCAAGAGGTACTACTCAACACTGCCTCATGTTGCAATTTTAAGATGAAATGCATGTTATATGTTTGCTCAAGTTGATTACTACCTGAATTATTACTCAAGTTGCGTCAACAGTGTGTTTACTAAAAATAAAAAATAAAAAAAGAAAATAATAATTTACAATGTAATTTTCATAGGAATTAATAATTGACACTAAAAAAAATCATTATAATTATGCATTTCTCTTTGTTTCTCCCATTGAGCACACACCTTCAAATATCACTAACAATGACAAAGTTTAAATTTGGTGAGCAAATATAAAGTTACAAATTTAGACAAAAACACTATGTCCAGTCGTATTTAATAATTTTATTTTTTTTATAACTACCTTGGTCTCTCATCCTATGGGATTTGGTCAAGAGGCCCCTTACTAGATCTGTAGGTAATCTTTTAGAGTATGTTTGGAAAGGAAAATTTAAAGAAAAAAGAAAAAGAGTGTTGATTCTTTATTTTTAAATTAAAAAAATTATAAAATATTTTTAAAAATAAAAAAAGAGAATATGAATGTTTTTTGATAATCTCTTATTGTATATTTTATTTTAAAAAAATTTCAAATAAATAAAGTTTTTAATTTAAATAAAAAATTTTCTTTTTTTTTTCTTTTCTTTCAAACTGTTCCATTGGACCGGATGGAAGGGAGAAATATGGAGAGTTTTGCGAGAGATCATACTCTCCTTGTATGTCCTCGACTCTTACCAATTGAGCTGCCAACACAAGGCCATATATTTACACATATATTTACAAGTAATAATGATTAGAGTTAATGGAACCATTATTTCTCTTAATGCACCTCCAGATGATAGGATTATTGCTGATTTTATCATTTAATTTTTATTTTATTATAGAATAGTGCCATTTACTCCTCTTCACTTGACATATATCCCTCGCATAACATATATGAATTTAAGTGAACTCAGTTACACTTATTAACTTTATTTTATCTAGCTCAAATTCTTTATCCTATTACACGTAATATGAAAAGGCTAAAAAGTTTTTAACTTTCTAGGTTCTAATTTTCGTAGTTGAAAAATGGTTCAAAAACGAAAATTGTAAGCAAAAACAATGTTGTTTGTTTAAGCACGCAGTCTATTCAAGAAACGTCGCTTTGGCCGAGTGGTTGAGGCGCGTGCCTGCTAAGTACATGGGGCTTCTCGCGGGGGTTCGAATTTCTCAGGCGACGAAGTGCCTTGGTTTTTTGGGAACCTTGCTTTCATTTAAAGGTCAAGAAAAAATGCCATTGGTAGGGCCCAGAGAAGGAAGAGTTGCAGTCAATGCCTTATTATGGCATCTTGCCTCCTCCGGGTTGCACCTCTGACCCGGAGTTTGTTATGCTTCTCCTTCTGGATGGATGCCATCTTCTGTTTTTGGAGTTTGATTAAAACCCCCTTCAAGTGGTGACTTTAAACATTGTACGTATTTTTAAGATTATAATACGTTAATTACTTAGATCAGTTACTGGACGAATTAAAAAATAAACAAAATTTTCATTTCTTTGGACCGAAAATATAACAATTAAAATTTTTTTAAGTGAGAATTTCAAAATTTAAATTTTATTTATGTTTTTAAAGTCGTTGTACACTAATTACTGTGACCAGCCACTTACAGATTTCAATCTCATTGTCATTTGAAGATGGCCATAAATTAATCAATTTTTCTAGAGCATCACATATAATTTTATTTTATTTATTTATATTTTAATATTTTAATATTAAATGATTATAAATATATTTATTAAGGTAACATTAATAAATACTTTAGTGAATGTTTTCATTTTTAAAATAATTAATGTTATTTTAATATATATGTTTTTTAAATATTTAATAATAAAATATAAATAAATAAAATACAATCTTATATAAGGTTTCAAGAAGACCTAATAATTTGTAGAAGATGGCCTGTCAATAGTAGCGTTTATTCTCATCCCCTCCATCCAAGGACGTTTACTCATTGCTCATTTGCTCCCTTCCCCAAAGTGTTTCTCTTTTTTAATTTTTTTTATATAAAATTTAAGTTAAGAGAAAAACTCACTCTAATTTATGATCAAAGTATACCTTTACACTCATCGAATACTTACAGAGATAATTACAAGTAATTTACCGCAAAGCATGAGTAGAAGGCCGACCAATAATTTTATTAAAATTTCATCATAATAATTATCTTAATATTTAATAAAATAAGTATTAAATAAAAAATAAAACATTTAATGTCTTAAAATACTTTAAAAAAGATTCAATACATAATTTTTTAGTAATTAAGAAAATAATATAATGATATAGAATTATTCTTTTGCTAAAACTCTTCCTCGAAGTGCTTACTTTTCAAGTTAGGGGGCATTTATATTTGGAAAGTAATTGATTTTCTGCTCTTTCTTCTTTTCGGGTCAAGTTGGGACTTGGGGATTCTCAAGTCTCAGCGTCCCCTCTTACGTATCAATTAGACCGTTACCGTCCCTGAAGGTGACGAGTTTACGTGCTATTCAGAGTCAAGTTTTTTGATCTCACCATGCTTCTAGTAAATCAGGGTGAACTTGTCAAATTTAGAATATTTCCAAAATATTTTAAGTTCTTTATATCAGAAGATCAAAATTTTATACTTGATTGACTATTTTAATTCTTTGAATCACTTTTCTGTTTTATTTGTTTGTTAGTTTATATATTCACAATCAGTCAACTTTCTGGGAACGAATTTTGGAATATAACAAGTCTCTAATTTGGTCTCATTGATAGCTTTTGTTGCACATATTTCTATCCAAATGCTTTCTAGTGATAATGAGTTCTTTCAATGTAAACTACTTTCATGCTTCATGTTTAAACTCTGGTATAGTCACAAGAAAACAGTAAACATTTATCTGTTTGGTTTCAGAAAATATTTTTTTTGGTTTCTATTTTCTATTTTTTATTAAAAAAAAATTTTTTCAGAAAAAATGAAAACAACTATTTATTGTTTTTAGATTTGTTCTCATTTTAATAAATATTTCTTAAAAAAAGTTTTTAGTAAAATAAAAATGTGTTTTTTGCTTTCATTAAAAAATAAAAAATACCCAAACCAAATGTGCTTGTAATTTTTTTTCCAGTTAATTTTTTATTAATTAATATGAATGTTAATTGGCTAGCACAAATAGTGACGTTTGATACATAAAATGATCATTTTATATAATCGAAATGACATGAGAATGGAATAAAATTGAATGATCATTCATAATCTATAATTTAATATTTTTTTAAATGTAATGCCTTTCTAATTCATTTCATTATTTAATATATATAACCGATATTGAAAGAATTAAAATTGATATAATTAATATAAATATTCTGTATATAAAAAGTATTAACACATATAAAGTATATAAAATATATTTATAAAATTTTTTTATATTATTATCAAATCACATGTTACTTAATATTATTTAACTTTTTACATAATTATTATTTTAGTTAATTTCTTTTAATAATTTAATAATTCATAATTCAATGATAATATAAAATATTTTATAATAACAGTGAATGAAAAATATACTCTATACTAATACCATGCCTTTGGCATAGATCCTATAAATATTCCATAGAACAACAATATAAAAGACAAATAAAATATTGTATACATTTATAACGTATAAAAATGTTTTCTCTAAAAATTAGGTCTATAACCTCTACCAAATCCTTAGGTTATATTTAGAAATTTGAAAGGAATGAGAATAAAGAAATTTAAAGAAAACATAGGAAAAAAAAAGAAAAAAAATAAAAATTATTTAATAAATTTTTATTCTCTTATTTATATATTTTAAATTCTTTAAAATTTTTAAATTAGAAAAATTATAAAATGTTTTTAAAAATTATTAAGAGAGAATTTTGAATGATTATTTAAAAAAGAAAAGAAAAATAAAAACTATTTAATAAATTTTTATTCTCTTATTTATATGTTTAAAATCCTTTAAATTAGAAAAATTATAAAATATTTTTAAAAATTATTAAGAGAAGATTTTGAATGATTATTTAAAAATTTTCATTTTCTTTCATTTCTTTTATAAAACTTTTAAATAAATAATACACTTATGATAAATTTTTCCCGTTTTTCATTTTCTCTCTAACCCGCATCTAAACATATCATTAAATGCCTTATTTCAAATATTAACTCAAAAATATACACTTTCTCCACTTGAAGAAGTTAGACAGGAAAAAAAATGCTACACACGTACTATTCAATTTAATCCTATTAAGTTTTTAAGTATGTATTTGAATTAGAATTTATAAACTTGATCTTAGATAAATTTAATTTTATTAACTTAATTTTGGTCAGAAATACATTGAGTAAAATAATTTATATTTGGTAAAAAATTATATTCATCTCAAAAATAAGAAATAATTATTTTAAACTAAACAGACTTTTAAAATTAAAATCACGTTTGAGAAATAATACAAACGTTAAAATAAATGAGATAAAAAATTAAACAAAAATATGTTTAAGCCTCCAAAAATCAATTTAACTGGGACAAACGCCCACTCAAATATGTGTTTAGCTTATTTTGCATATAAAATATCTTACAATTAAAATTTTATTAAAAAATTTCTTAAAAAAAGTTTTTCTAAAAATAATCAATTACCTAATATGGACTAAAGTTTTAACTTCATGACAAAGCCCAGTTTTACCGTTGCAATGTGGGGCTGCCTCGAAGCACTTGAAACGAGAGCGTGCGAGGAGCCCACGCCGTAATCACCGATACTGACTCTTCGGAAAGGTCAAGTCCAAAATTGTAGTGCTTTTTTTTTTTTTTTGACGTGCCAAAATTGCAGTGCTTAAATCTCGACTCTGAAGGAGAAGCTAAAGGAGCCATAGTTTTTCTCTCCTATATTTTTGGACAACACGGGAAAATTAATGCACGATATTGGAAACAATAATGTGAACTTTTGATTTTTGAAAAATATTCAAATAATAAAAACAAATAAAATAGAAGCGAATTGGGACGTTATGGGCATGTGAAAACTCTTAATTTGCAAAAAAATTGGAGGGCCCCTGCAACCGCGTTAATTAATTGGGGCACTATAAGGATTTTTTTTTTCTTTTTCCATTGTGCTGCGTGCTGTGATCGCGTGAGATCGCAGTGCGAGGTTCCGCCCTCTTTCTTTGCATCAAACGCTTTGCTATAAATTTCCCCACCCCAGCCTCTGCGTCGTCCATCCACACCCAGCCATATTGGTTGATTTGTCTCTAAACATAGTTTCTGCCACCCAGCATATGTCTCAAAGGCCCACCGTTCCTCACTCTTGTTCCATAGCCTTTGGCCTCCATTCCCATCTCCTGGTCTCCAGTGAGATGAACCCAAACTCCAATTGGTCCTCTTGTGTCTCTCTTTGATTTTTGCTTCGTTTCGTTACACTTCAATTTCCCTTCCCTCTGCAAATTTTCCCGGAAAACTCTCTCACAAAATCAACCCCACCCCACCTCCTGAAATCCGTTGATTCTTCGAAAGCTTGTAACTTTTTTGCTCAATTCGACATGGGTGTCAAAGGTTTTGTTGAGGGAGGCATCGCTTCCGTCGTTGCTGGGTGTTCCACCCACCCTCTTGACCTCATCAAGGTCCGAATGCAGCTCCAGGGCGAGACCCACGCCCCAAAACCAAACCCGGCTGTTCATAACCTCCGACCCGCACTCGCCTTCCGCCCCGGCTCCGTCCACGCGGTGCCTCCTCCGCCACCGCCGGCTCGCGTGGGCGTCATTGCCGTCGGCGTTAGGCTGGTCCAACAAGAAGGGGTGGCCGCTCTTTTCTCCGGCGTCTCCGCCACCGTCCTCCGCCAGCTACTCTACTCCACCACCCGTATGGGGCTGTACGACATGCTCAAGCAGAAATGGTCCGATCCCAACGCCGCCAAAGGCAGCATGCCGCTGTCCCGCAAGATCGCGGCCGGCCTGATCGCCGGCGGCATCGGCGCCGCCGTGGGAAACCCCGCCGACGTGGCCATGGTACGAATGCAGGCCGACGGCCGGCTCCCCCCTGCGCAGCGACGGAACTACAAGTCGGTGGTGGACGCCATCACCCGGATGGCGAAGCAGGAGGGGGTGACTAGCCTGTGGCGAGGATCGTCGCTTACGGTGAACCGCGCGATGCTGGTGACGGCGTCGCAGCTGGCGTCGTACGACCAGTTCAAGGAGATGATACTGGAGAGGGGCGTGATGCGCGACGGGCTCGGGACCCACGTGACGGCGAGCTTCGCGGCGGGGTTCGTGGCGGCGGTGTCGTCGAACCCGGTGGACGTGATAAAGACGAGGGTGATGAACATGAAGGTGGAGGCAGGGGCGGAGCCGCCGTACTCCAGCGCATTGGACTGCGCCGTGAAGACTGTGCGAGCGGAGGGTCCCATGGCGCTTTACAAAGGTTTCATACCAACGATTTCGAGGCAAGGACCCTTCACTATGGTGCTGTTCGTGACGCTGGAACAGGTTCGCAAGTTGCTCAAGGATTTCTGAGCACGATGATGATGACGAAGAAGACCAAAATATTTCTGCAGGATTAATAAATTTTTATCATATTTTTATTTAGTTTTTATTAAGCTCTGTTTTATTTAGGATTTTTTATATAAATATATTATTTTTTTTATTTATCAAAATATATTAAAATTTGTAAAGAGTAATTTTTGACCTGCATCAAATATTTTTTTTATAATTAATTTAAAAATTATCTTAAATTAAGATAATTTTTTAATTAATTATAAAAAAAAATTAACAACTCATTTTTTCACTTAGTTTAAAATTTTTTTTGATAACTAATACAGAAATTGTTATATAAAAATATTTGGTGACTCTGGACGATTTTTGTCTTTCATAATTCTTAACATATTATGATAAATAATATTTAAAAATTAAATTTTGATAAATAAAAAAATTATTATATTTATATAAAAAAAGCTTTTATTTAGCCCTGGAATGCTAATTTAATTTGCGTTTTATTATCATCCATCAAGGGGATTGAAAACCAACGTACGGTAGTGCAAATTGAAATTTTGATACAGCAAATCGTTTCTTCTTTGTTTTTTTTTCCTTTTTAATTTTTGAGTTCAAGAAAATCTTTACTTTTCACGTAATTAAATATTTAAATGGGTGAAAATTCTGAAGCTTTTTTTTTAATATGAAATTGCAATAATATTCTTAGTTTGTTTTTTTATATATTTTTTCTTACTATTTAAAATGAAAATATAATATTGATAGCTGGAAAAGATCGTGGGACAGTATACACGCTGATAAGCTACAATGATTCAGCTTATGAATGTTTGGATGAGTGTGAGGCAGGAAAAATGAAAAAAGAAAAAAAGTATATTATAAGTATCTAAAAAAGAAATGAAAATTTTAAGTAATATTTTAAAATTATTTTTTATTAATATTTATTGAACATTTTAAAGTTTTCATAATTTAAAAGATTTTAAAATATTTAATTAAGAAAAGAAACTTTAATAATTTGTCTTATATTTTTTTTCTTCTCTTTTATTTTTTTTTTAAATTTTTTTTCTTCTTATTTTTTCTAAACTTTCAATCATATCCTTACAAACAAAGCGTAGGTTCTGTTTGATCTATATTTATGTCGTGAAGCAAAGTAGCAAGTTTTGGTTATCCTCGTCAACCAAAAGGTTTTTCGCATATTGAATAAGATAGAAAATTTAATAGTATATTCAAATTTTTATTTACAAACTATCGTTTGCCACAACAGAAGGTAACTTATTTTTATTTCTATTCAAACAATGGTTTGAGACCCAAAATCATATTAAAATATAACCTAATTATAATTTTGCTAAACATGTTAATTATAAGAAAAAATTAGTTTACACACTTCAAATTAAGATTTGGAATATACAAACTAAAATCTAAATATGCACTCAATATGGTACTTAAACTATAAAGTTACTCTCATCTAATAAGCTAATATTTTAAGATGAATCTCTCATGGCCTTTCAATAAGAGTCTAGGCTACTTATAAGTTAAATTAAAGTATAGTGTGCCCACATTAAATAAAATAGAAAGCACAAGTGTGATAATTAAGTCATAAGATACTTTTATCATTTAATAGGCTAATTTTTTAAGGTGGACAACTCATGAGTTTGGGTCATAACATGCTAAAATATCAATTATAATTACTTGTGTCCCCGAAAATTGGTGGTGAGTCGTATTTTAAACATGCATAGAATGGAATTATGCTTATAGTACTAGGGGAAAGTAAAGTGCAGAATTTTGAATCATGTAATTCTGGAATAAAGCTTAAACAAATATTAGATTAAACAAATATTAATGAAATTTAATATATTGAAAGGAAATTGGTGATGAAAATACATGCATGATATTAATTAATATTGAATAATAAAAGAGTTTAAATTTAATTTACTCAATGTAAAAAATTACATTATCACTTATCAAGTGTTGTCATATTATAATATGTGATTAGATGATAGTATAAAAAAATTTTACATTGATAAGGAATTAAAATTAAATCTATAATTACAATACTACTTAGAAAGTGATACTTGAAGAAATATAATGAAAGTTTAATATATTGAAGAGAAAATGATAATCTGTGCCTAATAATAATAATATAATAATAATAATAATATTAATAATAATAATAATCTGTGCCTGAGATTAGTTAGTATTAAATAGTAAGGTGTCACTTAAAAAAATGATGATGAAATGTACGAAATTAATTAAATTAAATAATAATGAGCAATACAAGCGTTATTTTAGTATAATTTATTTTACGTTGTACATATATCAAAATCTAAAATGTTTTCACTGGAAGATTGCACTCATTCTTACAATCATTTATTAAATCCAATTAATATGTTTGCGTTATGATATAATATAATTAACATTTATACTTTGCCATGTATGCTTTTTTATCTTACATACATGTCAATTAATTTAACCTCGTAGTATTTAAATATTTTTTTATTTTTAATTATTTTTCATACATGTTATATTTGTATTTTAATTAGATTTGTCTTTTTAAAAAAAAGATTGTAAATAGATAATAAAGATTATAACAATAACATGATATAAATAAAAAAAATCTCAACAATATTTTTTAAAAAATAAGATATATTTGCATACTTTTGGAATAATATTTTATTATTTAGAATTTATTTTACATATACATTAATCAATTATATTTGATAATTATTAATTTGAAATTTTATGATGTTTCATATTTATGCTCTGCACAACGCTCGGGTTTCATGGCCATAATTCACAATTCCTAACTCAAATTTCATTTTCATGCTGGTTCATTCCCTCTTCCTCATTCACTATTCATGGACAAGTGTGTCTTTGTGAGTTTAAGAAGCTTGAAATAGAAAAGATCTGTTTGAAACTTTATTTTTTAGTTTATAAAATATTGAACTAATGTTCTTTATCGACATCCTATGCCAAGTGGTAGATTTATACCCATAACCTTTATTTTGCTTACAAAGGAAAAGCAGATGAAAATGATCAAAACGAAAATAATTTATGCAATATTCTGAGTTGATACTTCATGAGCATATATAAAACTAAGCAAATCAATAGGAGCATACATTCAAGCATAAGCTTTGAACTTAAGCTTATTCTAAATCTGAATATAATTATTATTTTTTATTTTTATATATTTTTTATCAAATTTTTATCAACTTTTAATGTAAAATTTTTTTCTTATACTATCATCCACCAATATATTATCATATTATTAAAAAAGTTTAACTATAATAACAGTTACATCATATGTTAAACTATTTTAATAATGTGATAATATATAGTTGGATAATGTAATATAAAATATCACAATGACAATTGATTAAAATTAATTTTTTTTTTAGATAATTTTCCATTCTTTTCTTACATTACCGCAGAGCTAATTGTTTAGCTATCTTTCTCCATTTACTATATAGGCTTGATTATATTGGTGATATGTGATGGAAATGAGTGGATTAGAATAGAATAGTAAAGTATGTTATTGTTTGGATTTTTAAAAATATGGTTGAATGAAATTAGATGAAATTCATGTCATCCCCTACTACTCCATACTTCCATTTTTCTTTTAAAAAATTGAGGGCAAAGGAATGGATCAAAACTTTCTTTTATTCTATCCCATTCTATTATATTATATATCATTCTATTTAATTTACTCACTAGATATCTAAACAAAGCCTATGAATAAATGGAATCATGATCTTCATATTCATACGTAGACCTGTTCATAAAATATAACATCATGAAAATGTTTCAATTTTTTGGATGTCTGGTGAAACAAATCTTTATCACATACATATACAATAATTTCATTTCATTTAATTACTAAGTGAATTTAATTTTGATTTATTATCGATGTAATTTTTTTTATATTATCATCTAATTACATATTATTTAATAATTAACTTTTTAAGTTATTGATATCTTAATTAAACTTTTTTAATAATTTAATAATTTATAATTAAATAATAATATAAAATCTCTTTTTATATTAACAGTATATTAAAATTAAACTTTTGCTATTTATATCCCTTTTTACCCTTGATCTCTTCAGCATAATTTGTGTTGTTTGTGCACTTTTAGTCGTTATTGGCATTCCTGTTGTTCAAAGGACTTTCTATTCTATTATTATGATGGGACCCAAAAGACGTGTTAACGGTAAAGAATCTCATCCCTGAGCGTGAGACGAAACCAAGCATTAAAATTCCTCCCTTTAACGCATGGTTCCTCTTCCCCGGTTGCTCCATGAAGTGAATGGTTCCTTTCCCTTTCTTTATTCTGGGTGAATGGGTGATAATATGAAATCTGCACCTTACACGTGGATCTTCATTAGCAACCCACTAGTAATGGACGATCTAGATAATTTGAATAATTTAACGAGTAATATATTTTTTTTTATTCTATATTATTTAATAATAGTCATATCAATTTTGTAAGTTATTATTATTTTTAAAAAATTTTATTTTAAGTATACAACAATGATATAAATCTAATATACTTAAATGTCTTATTCTTTGAATATCTAAAAATATCTTTATATATATAGTTATATTTTTGGAGCCTAGCAATAATTAAAAAATTTTATACAACATTTGGATTGGATTTGTTAGGTTTAATATAAAATGGTCGAATGTGGCACCAATATAGTTCTGAACGTAACAATTATGTAAAGTTGGTACCCGACATATAATTTGGAGGTTAGCTGGGAATTTTGGGGAATTGGATCCACCAAATCTGCACCGCAAAAATTCAATCAAAGGCCATAACTCCATAAGCCATCTACGAACTTGTTTAAAAGGGAGATTCAGTATTCCATATAAAATGTTCATTGTCTCTTTCATCCAAAAAAGAAAAAAAAACAAAAGCTCATTGTCTCGCTTGGTGGTTGGTAACTCTCACAAGCACTTCTTTTTCCTTGCCATTAATAATGTTTTGAATAATTTCTTTTAGAATGTCCTTATAAGAAAAAAAAAAGGCACTTCAGCTCTGGAACAATTATTGGACCATAAAAAGGGGAAGAATCACGAGTTGGGCACAATTATAGGAAAATTTTAGACTTACGATGGATTATGTATTAGAGTTGTGAACTAAAAATTAATAAATATTAAGAATTTAATTAAATATTTTAAATTTAATATATGTTCGTATAATTTTTTATCATGTGATTGGGCTGATGCAAAATAGATTTGGATCATCTTCTATCACAGAATCATCCTGTTAGAGAGAGAGGTAAATACAAACTTTTTATATATATAAATTATTATGATGAGTTATAAATTCACTAGTTATATTAAAGTTTTTTGTATCTTTTATCTCTTTAACAGGATACTCTCCTGTTATTTCAACAACAGGAGAAAATCCTGATTCGATGCAAAATTTATAATTGGTGAGATAATGCATAGAAATCTATTATAATATTTAAAATAATGTTGTTAAAGCTATATTGGACACTAAACCAGCGAGACGTCTGATTCAGGTTCAACCGATTCAATCAGTTAGACTAGATGGTCAGATCGAATGACATCATAATTATGTCATATATGATTATATATAACAAACAAAATCAAATTAATAAAATACCAATAATATCTTCTCATAAGTCATCAAATCATAATACATAATATTAATAATTAAATAAACAATAAAGTTTTAGTCTTATAATCACAAAATACCAATCACAACTTAATAATAATTAGTTAAAAAAAGATTTGTTAATGTTTTGGTTTAAAAAAGTTAAAATTTTTTTTTAACCATAACTGGTTCAATTCAGCAAAAACTGACCGGTTTAGCAGTTATGCTTGTTTTGAGCTGGTCTTTGACCTACTTAAAACAGTCCAATCATAAATTCAGTTATAACAGTGAATCATAACTAGAAAGGAGTTTGATTCGCGGTCCGACCGTTCTAGTCTGGTTTTAATATCAATGATTTAAAAGGAGAATTATTGTTTGAATTTGACATGTGGAGTTTAACTCTATCATGAGGAAAGAAATTTGACATTTAACTATAATAAATAATAATTATATAATAAGTAATACTGACTTAGATGTTATAATATATTTATTATCTCAGATAATTAATAACTCATAGTTTTAAATTCTCAAATAGAAAAAATTCATAGATAAGTTCTTTTAATTTGTCTTCTAAAAATTCTTCCTGGTCTTTTGTTTCTTTTCTTATTTAATAATATATTTTTTTAATTTTGTAATTTTAGATTTTTATACTTATTATTTTTCTAATTTTTTATATAATCTTACTAATTAGCAATTAAAGAGAAAGGGAGAGAAATTTCTTAGCGGCACCAAAGAGGAAAAAGTTAGCTCATTATTAATCTACACTGGTGGTGGGATATCATGGGAATTCCACCCAAAAATTTCAAGTGGAGTTTAGTGCATGCCAATAAGAGAGCAACTAACTTTCTTTTATCGAGCGACCAATGTATGAAGTTTTCTTGTTCAGGCAAACTATTCTAAAGTGAAACGTGAGAAGGCAATCAGTGATCGTAAACCAAACTGAATTATTTGCTTTGTTCTTGTTCTGTATCCATCATTAATCTTTCTTTTGTCAATCTCATGTCAAGGTTAAGGGATCCTTCTTAATCTCTGAATCCCACTTTTCTACGTGTCTGCAAGCTCTCCCGCCCTGCAAGATTATAATTAATTGCAAATGTTATGCTAATTTATTTCACTTTTTATCTTTTGTAATGTTGTTAAAATCGAATCAGACAATAAACTGACAAGACTTTTAATTTAGGTTTAACATGTTCAGTCGTTTAAAGCATTTGGTTGAACTCTTTAATGACCAGCCGGTTGAAATGATTCAACCAGTCAATGTAAGTGGTTTTGACAAGTTTTAAAAGGCGTTGATTAGTCTAAACTGATTTGATTGAAGCTGAACCATAACCAGTTAAATATTAGATTCATGATTGAATTGGTTGAATTGTTCAGTCTAGTTCGATTTTGATAGCAGTTGTCATGACCATCCTGGGAGGGTGCCGCAATAGAAATGGCAAGAGAAATTGATAGAAAAATAAAGTCATCACTAATTTTTATTTATTAAAAAAATAATTAAAAAATTATTTAAAAAAATGGTCTTAAAACTAGATTGGATTCGAGAGTCTATTTATATAGAGGAAAGGGCATGAACTTAATCCTACTATACCCTTGATACATTCATCCTAAGATGGTTATCTTAAATTAATTAGATAAATTATTAATAACCTTTATAACATTTAATTTATCCCTAAAAATTAAATAATAAATTAAAATAATTATAAATTTGAAATGAAAGAAATAAATATTCATTTACAAATCGAAGAAAGAATAAATTATTTACTAATTTGATTAAAAATATATTTTAAAATCTTGATAAATTAAAAAAAAATTATTTAGGACGAACTTGTCAAAAATGCCTACGTATCCCCAAAGTGAAGAATTAAAACCTACTTAATTTGTCTAGAAAATGATTGTAAGTTGATAGATTTTAATAAAATAATTAGTTAATTTTTAAAAAAAATTATCAGAGAGTTGTCGCGGCAATATTTATGTTGAGATTTTTCTTTTGGGATTCAAGAGTTATCACGACAATGTTTATCTCAATCAATTATTTTTTAAATATGATAAAAATTTTATTTTAAGATTAAGAAACCGTCGTGGCAATATTAATCTCAATTAATTATTTTCTAAATATGATTAAAATTTTATTTTAGGATTAAAGAACTGTCAAGGCAACATTAATTTTAATTAATTATTTCTCTAAATCAAACAAGCTGTCGCGGCTAAAATGACTCAGAGATAATAATTATAATTTTTTTATTTTTTTTTAAAGTTCATAAAAATTAAGGATTATGATAGAGATAACAAATTCAAATTTAAAATTCTATCCTAGGCAACCAAGCGGAATATCAAGATAAAAATCAAACGTAATAAAATAGATAGGATAAGTCAAGTTGAAAGATCAAAGTAAATCATATCGACAAATATTTGAATTATCATGATTAAAATTTATTTTAAGATCAAAGAGCCGTCACGACAACACTAATTCTAATAAAATTATTTTTCCAAATCAAATTAATATATATATATTACAAAGTTTATTATTCTTTTAAAAAAAATTTGAATATGCTATACGACTTGAGAACGAGAACAAAGAAAATTTTATATCATATGCATACAGAAAAAATACTATTTGAACACCAAGTATGAGACATATATATTCTCCATATTACACATTTTATCATTTAAACCCATAGTTAGGAAAGATTCTTTTTAAGCAATATATTATGTTTGGGAGTAAGAGAGATTATATATATTCATTTCCACCTTTTTGTTGGACTTATATAGATAACATAAATGCATTCAAACACAAGATCAACTGCTTCTTCAAATCAATTCAAATTATCCAATAACATTAACAGAACCAGCCTAACTAGATGATAAATGTATATTATACATGAAGAGTTATATTTGATAATGAAAATAAAAATCCCTTAGTTTATTATCATTAACATAAAATGGTTTATAAGTCCAAATCCATAGCTATGTATCAAACAAAGGAATATTGGCATATTTAACTACAAAACAAACATCCATAAATAATTAATCATGAAAGATAATGACAGCATAAAGGACACATAATTTACAATATTTAAAAGCTTAAAAAAACACAAGAAGATGATAAAAATGGACAAAAATAATGGTTTTCTAATTGAATGACTTTTGCTATTCGGATTATGAATTATAATGAAGTAATAAAGGAAGAGTGACATACCTCCTTATTGAAAGCACATAGAGGACCTAAGGTGTAATATTCCGTGGGTCATGACCTCCTCTTCTTCACATACTCCTTATTCCTTAATTAGTATAAATACTATTCTCTCTCTTATCAATTATGTGTTTGCTCTAATTGTATTTAAGTACTTTCTTTTTTCTCTAATCTCTCCCTCAGATTTTTCTATGCTCTTTATATAGAGTTCCTTTATTTAGTTAGAAATTATCTTAAAAGATAGTATATGATCTCCTATCTCAATTCAAGTTAAATTCTTATCCTTCTCCTTTTTATCTTATCTTTGTTACTTCTCTTGATAAATCTCACTCATCCTTAATTATTGAATTTGGTTATTATTTTTATTTCATTATTTTTTATTTTATTTTATTATTATTTGTTAGGATTAACATAGATTTAATTGTAATTAAATAAAATTAGCATTAAAAAGACTGGACAAAATACGATATTTACAGCAGTTATCTTATTTTGTGTGATCCCAATTGCAATGGAGCAAAGGATCATGATACCTAATGCTTTGTTTGATATCATGAAGAGGAAAGGAAAAGAAGGAAAACAATAGAAAAGAAAAGAAAAGAAAAGAAAGGAAAGGAGACGTGAAAAAGTTATTTTTCACCTTGTTTGGTATCATCCGATAAAAAAGAATGAAAATACATTTACATTACTTTATTACCCTTTACAACTTATAACATCATTTTGATTTTAATATGAATAAAATAAAAAAGTAAAATTTTAAAGTTTTTCTCTCCCTCTTAATCTCTGGGATTTTAGAGAATGCAAAAATATTGAATTCTCAAAAAGTTCATCACTCCAACTCTCTTCCTTTTCTCTTTTTATTTTTTTCTCTAACCTCTCTCTCAGATTTTTCTATGCTCTTTATATAGAGCCCTTTTATCTAGTTAGAAATTATCTTAAAAGATATTATATGATTTCCTACCTCAATTTAAATTAAATCTTATCCTTCTTCTTCTTATCCTATTTTTATCATTTCTCTTGATTAAATCTCCCTCATCCTTAATTACTAAATTTGGTTATTATTTTTATCTCATTATTTTTATTTTATTATTATTTGTTAAGATTAACATAAATTTAATTATAATTAAATAAAACTAGAATTAAAAGAACTGGACAAAATACGATATTTACAGCAGTTATCTTGTGGGTTCTAGAAATTGACATTATGTGATCCCAATTGCAGCGGAGCAAAGGATCATGATACCTAATACTTTGTTTGATATCATGAAGAGGAAAGAAAAAGAAAGAAAAGAAAAGAAACTAAAGGAAACGTAAAAAAGTTATTTCTCACCTTGTTTGGTATCATCCCATAAAAAAGAATGAAAATATATTTATATTATTTTATTACATTTCACAACTTATAACATCATTTTAATTTTAATATGAATAAAATGAAAAAGTAAAATTCTAAAGTTTTCCTTTCTCTTTTAATTTCTTGGATTTTAAAGGATGCAAAAATATTAAATTTTTGAAAAGTTCATCACTCCAACTTTCTCCCTTTTCTTTTTTAAATTAATTCCAAGAATGAACTCAATTTTTAAACTATATTCTTTTTTTTTAACTTAAAAAATACATATCAAACATATGCTAATAATAGAGCATGAGTACCAGTACCAGCCCCACATTACACCCCATATTCCCTGTAGTGTCCGTAGTCCAAACCACATTCATTATGGCCACATGGCTACGGCTCAAATCTATTACCTAACTTCCTAGAATATACGAATATATGCCACAACATGTCATAATATTTGCACATCATTTTAATGCATTACTTCTACATATTCTAATTTCAAGATCCAATTCTTGCCCACAGGATTTATCAGGCACAAACATGAGTCACCTAACATTATCCTTCATTCTATTTCAGATATTTAGTCTAAGTTACATGTAGGTCCCATCTAATTTCAAATCAAATTATACAAAACCTAACATTTGTAAAAGACTAGCCACGTTTACTTTTCATTTTTACTCTCGTAACAAACTGACTTTTACAGTGTGTAAAATTTCAAGGTAGAAGAGCGCAAGAGGTGTATTGTAAACTTGGGATGAGTTCATAAGAGTTTAATGAAATTTACTCATTTATTTCTTCTGCAATGCACCAAGGTTCAAGGAATTAAAGCATAAAAAGAAATTTCTATGATATACAATGTGTTCAGGCACTGAAAAAGAAAACTCTTTCCAGGCCAACAATTTAAACTTAAGAGTAAGCTGAATCAGAACATATTACTTCTCACTATTTATACTTACTTGCCTGTGTCAGGATGCAGGGCCCGTTTTCATGGGAGTAGGGGAGCGGGAGAATTCTTCTCAATGTAAAAGAATCAACAACAAATTTCCTCAACTAGAGCAAATCTAACTGTATAGATTCATATTTAAGCTCTGCACAAAAATAATTTCATTCTTTCAGAACAATTAATTAGCTTCTGAACCAAGAACTTGTTCCTTGAGCTCCTCTATTTTAGCAGCAAGCTCATCCCTATTTTTCTTCAAGTCAATAGATCCAATTAGTCTAGGTAACCAAGCTACAAATATCAAGCCTATATAACTGAAATTAGGAAAGTACTTTAGAAAATAAACAACGAGAACTGAACCATAATGTATAAGCAAGTCCTACAACTTCCATCAACTCGGGAAACTGTGCCACAAGAATGAACGAAAAAATTGTTAATTAGCATTTAAAAAAGTAGTTTTTAGTTTCCAACCTTGACATAATTTGAATTTGATACACACCAATGGGATAGAGTCAATAGAACCAACAATAGCTGATGTTAACCACAGGGCCACTACGGCAACAACACCATATAAGGCAATAGAACCAGTGTCATCTTTATCAAACTGAAAACAGAGGCGAAAAAAGAGGATAAGTTAGCAAAACAGCAACCATGGCATTTGAATCATTATAGTGAATCAGTAATACATTTGCATAACTCGATTGGCAGCAAAAATTATAATCAAACTTCTTTCCAGAAGTGGAACCCCTTCTCAATAATTAATGATGACACCAAACAATAGAAGGTTTAATGGATCCCTAAAAATACTGAAAGGGAAGTTGCAACACTAAGGATGAGCCAATGTTAATAATAAATTAAATAAAAAAGATATATATTAAGAAAGGAGAGAGAAAGAACATCAAAGAAAAGCAAGTAGCAAAGGTTTAACCTAAAGATAGAAAGTGAAGAATGAACATGAAGAGAGTTCTCATAAAATCTCGTATAACAGACTTTAAAGTATAACACACAGGCAGAATGGCTCAGAAATAACACAATATTTTGTACAGGGAAGGCTCAAGTAAAATCCTTATAACTGTAAGCAATTTTATTAACGAAAGGTAAAAGAAAAAAGTGAAACCATGTAGAGTTGCTCAGTTAACCGCTCAGATTTGACATGACTGCCAAAGTCTCATCAGGCATTACAGAAATGCCATCAATCAGCTGTAGTGTCATCACAGCAACTCAATTTGGAAACACATCTAAATCTAAATCAGTAAAGAGAATTCCAAACTCATAATCACTACAACAGTGTTTATAGACACTACACATATTACTAAAACTAAACAAGGTGGTTATAGTAACCTTTATATTGAGCCCATCCAGGAAATCAAATGACAGCGTGTGTTCATCCACAGGTGACTCTTCTTTTGTGTCTTCAGTTGCCATTGTTTCATTGAATGCATTCTTATCAGTCACTTCAAACATTCTCCAGGATTATGCCACCACTGGATGTTTCCTCAAATGTTGTTGCCCTTGGTAACAGATTTCCCAGGTAAATTGATCCTGACAGGAAACATAAACAAGTCATATACTTCACACTTCCTTTCATCATTCTTCTGCAGTTTAGAGACAGTTGCATTGAAAAATCACAACAACCCTATTTTCACCGAAAGAATGTTTGACAAGAGCGAGACACATAGATTATTGCCTCAATTTAATTCGTAAAACAGCAAAAAAATTGCTATATCGATGCTTGTAAGGTATCATAAGACAGATTCAGACTATTATTTAATATGTCAAAAAGGTCATAAGACAGTATTGGTTTTCTCCTTTTCCACGCACTTACTCCGAAGTTAAACCAGCAAATCTACACACCACTAATGACTTATCATCTCTGAATGTATATTTGCAGAACTAGGACCATATTATAAAGTTTAAAAGGAGAGAGAAAGCTGAGACAAATATGGATCTAGTAGCATCTGTCCACACACCTTGTACTAAAAAAGAGAAAATGCATACTGAAGACCCACTTGAAATATTTACGTTCATATCAACTTGAAAAAAAAGAAATTCAATCACCACAATAGACTCAAAATGAAACGATAAATTCCAAAAGCGCATTGAGAAGCCATGCATAAATAAAAGGGTGAACTTTTTGTTCTTTTGCGGCATTAATCTCTTAAAAAGCCAATGCAAAACTATTGCAGATTCAAGCGTGCCCGAATACAACTCTACCCCAGGACCCTGATCCTCCAGCAAGACCCGCTTCTATCCTTCTAACGTCTAAGGCCACAAAAAAAGTAGCAAAAGAACAACAATTGCAGCAAAACAAAGACAGAAAACGACAAAAAAAAAAAAACAAAGGAAACGTAGATTTTGGTTTTGTTGGATACCGAATAAGAAGGATGGGAGAACGTACGAGAGAACACTGCACCGGTGCGAGCGAATGGTTTTAGTGTGAGAGAAATAGGGAGAAGAGGGGAGTGGGAAGGAGTTGCAGTGGAGAGGGCATGGTTAATGGGTAGCTTCGAGATAGCCTGAACCGTAGACAGCTCCATTTTCAGAAGCTGCTCTGCTGCTGACGGTAACGTGTGAGTGAGCGTGAGTGAAAGAGATGCTACTGGAGGGGTTGACGGCTGTGTTGCATACAATATATATGGCTTTTTAGTTCTAGGGTTTCTGCTTTTGCTCCTTTCCCACAATCTTTAATATGGGTGTTTATTGGTTGGTTTGAACCGTCAACCCTATTAATTAGACACAAATTAACTTATAAAATATGGATTGGGTTAGATTAGGTTGAAATTGGTTCAACTGGACACTACTGACCTGTGAATGCCTCCACTTCGGGGGATTACATTGGTTTTTTCTTTTTTCAAATCAATTCTTAGTCTAGTTTTTTTGGTATAATGGTAGTACGAAAATTTTAATTTATAATTATTTATAAATTATTTAAATTTCTTATCTCTAACTCACATTCTATATAGTTATTTTTATCTTATGATTAGTGTGATATGTAATAAGATAAAATTATTTAGTTTATTCATTTTTATTCAATGATTATAAGATAAAATAATCAAATTTCAAGTGACCTGATAAGATTTGATAACGTCATTTTATATCAGATTAGATAAAAAAATAATATTTTAATCTCAAATTAACCCCAATTTTCATTTTCATGTTATTCTCCTACAATCAAGTTTTATACTATCAGACTTTACATTATTTTATACTATACTATCAGGTCTTATACTATTAGGCCTTATTTCATCAGGCCTTATCTTATACGATATATCAAACAAGGTTGTACTTAAACTAGTTAAAGTATTTACTAGTTGTTGGTAATATTTTATGAATTTTAAATATTTATTATAAAAATTAGCAATTCATAAATAATTAACAACTCATAAAGAATATCAATCTTTTTAAAAAAAAAGCAGAACTCTCCTATTTTCTTATGAGGATTGTGATACAAGTCAAATGCATCTTAGGAAGATACAGTAGTATTCGTTGTATCTTACACTCACTTTTTTGTGTTTTTTACAAAGGGAATTACTATTATTTTGCTTTGTGTATCGATTTTTTTTATCACTTATCAAACATTTATTTATGTTCATTTTCATAATAATTTTTTTTAAAGTTTATGAAACTTAATTAACTAGTAACTTTTATATCTTTGACTGAAGTATTTCTATAAGTATTATTGTGATATTAATTCCGCAAGCAAGCCTACTAAACTTAACTAATAACTAATAAAATATTTTTGATATCCATATGAGAAAAAGAAATACAAAAACAATCACCTTTTAGAGCACATTGATACTAAATATATTTGAATCATATTGTATAAGATTTTTCTTCTTTTATATAAGATTTTTCATCCCAAAGTAACAAATTTGAATCATATTGAAAACATAGTGTATGATCATGAAAAGGGCTAAATTATCTGCCTTAGGGAAAGATTAATTTATAAAAGATTTGAAATTTGATGTGAAAAAGTATTTTCAATTTGAATGTTGAAGTCATTAACTAGTACGTGTTTTTATTTTCTAAAATGTGCCGTATAGTTTTCTCAGATAAAGTGCACCTTTAAATTAGTTTATTTTAATTTTGTTAAGAACTTGTAATTTTAAAATAGGGGTCTTCACATCTTTCCAGTTTGAAAGTTGAACGGCAGCATAGCCCTATAGCAAGCACTATGATACCAGCGTTGTCAAGTTCCCCATCTTTTACAGTTTTGGGCTCCTAGCCCAGTTAATTCGAAGTTTATGTTTTAAGGCCAGCTTTGGCCCATTTGGGTCCACTTCTTGAATAATGAATCGAATGGAACCGAAGTCCATGTTAAAGACAGTTAATTCTTGGTTTCTTTGTTTGATCAAAGTTCGAATACTTGGCCCAGAGGTAGAATAGGACTCTCATGGGTTATCAAAGGATTCTATGCTGGAGAGAAGTCAATGTTAATTTTGTAAGTTTGTAACCGTTTGTTAAAATATAATGATAAGTTTAAGAAATCACAGAATAGCCATTAATTGAGAGAAGTATTGGAGTTAATGTTAGTTTTCTGTTGGTAGTTAGTTATAGCAGTTACATTTCTGTTAGGAAGCTGTTAAGCTTTGTGTGAGCTTAATCTCTGTATATATAGTCAGCAACTTAATTCAATAACCCAGTTTTTCCGTTATTCATTATTCAATCTCAGCTTCAATATGGTATCAGAAGTATTGTAGAATACGCCATCTGCAAACTCTCAATATCCTTCTGGTAGAGCCCATTTTCAGCAAAAAGGGTAAGCTTCAAGGAGGTAGCACAGAGAGGAGAAGAGAGAGTTGGGCAATATTCGATGATTGTTATTGAAATAATTAACCCTTTAAATAGGAATTACATGCAAGTAATGGATCCAATAAATGAGGGCCTCACAAACGGAAACAAATTAACTAACACATAAAAACAAATCAACTGATACATGCTAAAATATGCAATACCAAAAAACGAAAAAACGAGACATCATGCATGTTACGTAAACAGAATCAAGACCAAGTCTTCAACCACTCTTGCTGCGGACTCTATGCATGTAGTCAGAGAGATACGTTGGTGGCTTACGTGGGCGAGATACTGGGGAAGTTACCGTTGGGTTTGTATCATCCCCCTACTCATCTGGACGAACCTTGTCCCCAAGGTTCTCTAGTTCCTCATCTAAAAGTGCTGGTGTCTGGGCAGTTGTGAGGTCACCAAAGTGACGTTTAAGCAACGACACATGGAAGACGGGATGAATGCGCGAACTCGAAAGGAGAGATAGTTTGTAGGCAATTGCTCCAATTCGGTCAGTAAACTGGAAAGGCCCATAATGTCGCCGTGAGAGCTTATAAGACTTACGTTGAGCCAAGGAGCACTGCCGATATGTGTGGAGTTTTACCAAAACCCAGTCACCAACGTTGAAGTTAAGATCAGTGCGTTTTTTATCAACAAGCGCCTTCATTCGTTGATGTGCGCGTAAGACATTTTGCTTGAGGAGACGTAACAGTGTGTCTCTATCATGTAAAGTGTGGTCAACATGGGGGTCAGCTGTGCCACCGGAAATGTAGTCGGGAAGTCTTGGAGGAGGGCGGCCATATAATGCTTCAAATAGAGTCATTTGTGTAGAAGAATGGAAGGTGGTGTTGTACCAATATTCGGCCTAGTGAAGGAACCTAGACCAAGCAGGTGGGTTATCCATGGCAAAGCTGCGTAGGTACTGCTCAAGGCATCGATTTACCATCTCAGATTGTCCGTCGGTTTGAGGGTGGTAGGCAGAGCTGACTTGTAACTTGGTGCCCTGCTGAGTAAATAGTTCTTGCCAAAAGGAGTTGAGAAAAATGGAGCCGCGATCTGTAGTGATGCTCTTGGGAATGCCCTGTAGCTTGGCGACATGCTGGATCAAAGCGGCAGCTGTTGTTTGGGCTGTAAAGTGAGTTGGCAAGGGGATGAAGTGTGCATATTTGGAAAGGCGGTCCACAACAACCATGATGGAAGTTTTACCATGGGAAGGGGGAAGGCCGACAATGAAGTCCATAGTGATGTCATCCCACACTAGGTCCGAATTTGGAAGTGGTTGGAGGAGTCCTTGTGGAGATGTAGCTGCATATTTTGTTTGCTTGCAGATAATACACTCATGGACTCAGCATTTGATATCCAATTTCATTTTTGGCCAGTAGAAGGCGTGAGTGAGGCGTTTTAACGTGCGGTAAAAGCTTGAGTGGCCACCTACTGGACTGGTGTGATGTTCGAAGAATATATCTTTGCAAATGGAGGAACCCACGGGCAAATATAACCTGTTTTTATATAACAACAAACCGTTAGTGTAACGAAAGTGAGGATGGGTAGTAGGGTCTTTACGCAGGTCATCAATAATGCCAAGGGACTTAGGATCTGCCTGAAGTCGCTGTTGGATGCGGGCACTTAGCGCAGGAATGGGAACCGAAAGCGCATGGAGTGCTGGTGCAGGACGCCGTGACAATGCATCAGCTGCGGCATTGTGTTTGCCTGGTTTGTAAATGATGCGGTATTGGAAACTGAGTAGTTTGTAAAGTCATTTTTCCTGTTCTGAAGTATGGATGGACTGGCTGAGAAGATGCTGCAAGCTATAGTGATTTGTCTTGATTAAAAATTTGCTACCGAGAAGGTAGTGGCACCACTTATGGATGGCCTCCGTAATGGCTTAAAGCTCCCGGACATATGTAGATGCGACTCGAATCCTTGGAGTGAACAACTTACCGTAGTAAGCAATAGGATGTGCATTTTGTGTGAGGATAGCACCCATAACGTCACCCGAAGCATCGGTCTCGATACAAAAAAGGGGCTGTGAAGTCAGGTAAATGAAGGATCGGTGCAGTGGACAAAGCTTGTTTAAGTGTAGAAAATGCGGCATCGTGGAGTGATGTCCACTGAAAGGCATTTTTACACAGCAAGGAAGTAAGTGGGGCGGCTAGAGTAACATACCTTTGTATAAAATGCCGGTAGTAGCAGGCTAAACCCAAGAAGGCACGCAACTGGGTGATATTCTGAGGTTGGGGTTAGGTAGTGATGGCTGCGATTTTGGATGGGTCGACTGAAATGCCTTCAGAGGAAACAATATGTCTGAAGTATTGTATAGAGGTTTGCCCAAAAGAGCACTTGGATAGCTTGATGTGCAACTGATGCTGGTGCAGCATAGTGAGGACGTCTCTGAGGTGTAGTAGGTGTGTTTGCCAAATGGGACTATAAATAAGGATGTCGTCGAAGAAGACGAGCACAAAGCGGCGCAGGTAAGAGGCAAACACGGAGTTCATTGTTGCCTGGAAAGTGGATGGGGCATTGCAAAGACCAAAAGGCATAACTTTGAACTCATAATAGCCTTCGTGAGTCCGGAAGGCAGTGGCCAGGATGGAATCGAGATGCATCCGTATCTGGTGAAAACCCGATCGAAGGTTAAGCTTGCTAAAAAACTTGGAGCCATGAAGTTCGTCAAACAACTCGTCAATGGTTGGAATGGGAAAGCGGTCACGAACTGTGATGGCGTTCAGAGCTTAGAAGTCAACGCAAAAGCGTCATGTTCCATCCTTTTTATGTACGAGGAGGATCGGAGAGCTGAACAGACTAAGGCTAGGTTGAATGAGTCCTTCATCGAGCATAGCGTGAATCTGTTGTTCCATTTACTGCTTTTGGAAATATGGGTAGCGGTAAGATTTGACATTGATGGGTTTGGCATCGGGGAAGAGCAGGATGCGATGATCTTGAGGTCTGCATGGGGGTAGGCCGTGTGGTGGTTCCAAGAGGTGTGAGAACGAGGCTAGGAGTTGTTGGACATCAAGAGCAAGTTCGATTTGATGAGTAGGGGTTGAAGAGATGGTTAGGTGGTAGAGGGTGGCAATGGAGGATGTGCCAAGTTGGCGGCGGACAGTTGGGGAGCATATTTGGAGTGGGGCTGGGGGGGTGTAGCCATGGAGGGTAACAGGTTCGGAGTTCAGTGTGAAGGAGAGGCTAAAGTGTCGGTAGTCAAAAGTGACGGGGCTCAATTGTCTTAACCATTGTGCACAGAGTACGACATTTGCGCCATGCAAAGGTAAAACAAATAAGTCGATGTTGAAGGTGTGACTAGCTAATTGGACAGGAACATGTAAACATAAGCCAGACCACTGTAAGGTGTCGCCATTTCCAACAGTGACGTGGAACAAATGTGCATTGTCAATGGGCAGGTGGAGGTATTGTGTCATGTGTTCCTAGATAAAATTATGCGTCGAGCCACCATCCACTAGGACCTGCACGGAAATGCCCTTGATACTGCCCTCAAGTCGAAGGGTGCGAGGTGACTCTTGGCCGGTGAAAGCATGAAGGGAAATGTCAAGTATTTCGATGGACGAAGGTGGATAAGGGACAATGTCTGGATGAGGGTCGGGGCTGTCATCGTTGATGTCGTGGAGAAGGAATAGAGTCGAAGGATTTTTGCAGCGGTGGCCGTGGGAAAATTTCTTATCACAGTTGAAGCATAGGCCTTGTTCTCGATGAGATTTCATTTCTTCGGGTGAAAGGCGGCGAATGCCGGGTGGGAGGTTTGGTTGTTGTGTTGGTGTGGTGCGAAGCTGTGTGGCTGGCAGGGGTCAGTAAAGGAGATCTGAAAGCTTGTCCTCTTAGAGTTTGGCAAGGGCTTGGGCTTCGATGAGGGTGATGGGTTTGAGAGCTTGAACTTCACATCAAATTGGTGGCTTGAGTCCCGAAATGAAGTTGCGTAGAAGGAAGTTAGGGGGAAGGTTGGAGGTGCGGTTGGCGAGTGTCTCATAAGCAGAAATGTAGGTGGCGACGGTCGAAATTTATTGAAGTTCAACAAAGGAGCCCATATGATCGGTATACTGAGAATCTCCAAAACGGGCCTCAAGGGTAGTTGTGAAGGTATCCCAGGCAGCAAAAGGCTGGTTGTGGTGCATCCATTTGAACCATTCTAAAGTGGCGCCATCCATGTGGAAAGAGGCTATCTGAATGCGTTGAGCTTATGGTGTATGGTGGAAGTAAAAAAATTGGTGGGCTTTGAAAAGCCAGTTGAATGGGTGTATGCCGTCGAAACGGGGAAAGTCTAGCTTGAAAAGGCGGGGTTAGACGATTGGTGGGAAATGTGGTAGGGGTGGGTGAGGTGGTGGTGATGGTGATGGCTGTGTGTTTTAGGCAGTAGGGGTGATAAGTAGCAGCTGGTCAAGGCGACCTGTCAGTGTGGTGAGGGTGGTCTGGACATCGTTGAGACGTTGGGCAGTTTGGTTGGATTGCTGGGTGAGGTCGGTAAGCTGTTTGGAAGTGGAGGCGGAAGTGTCAGTAAGTGTAGTTATTTTGGATAGTGCTTGGTGGGAGTTTTCAAAGAGTTTATTGATTTGGGTAGCTTGGTTTTCCTGTGTTTCTTCCAGTTTTCGAAAGCGAATGCCTTCGGCCATGGTGATGGGAAGAAGGTGGAGAATGGAGTTAGGGCAATGAAAGTACCAAAATGGTAGAACCCCTTTTCAGCAAAAAGGGTAAGCTTTCAAGGAGGTAGCACAGAGAGGAGAAGAGAGAGTTGGGCAGTATTTAATGATTATTATTGAAATCATTAACCCTTTAAATAGGAATTACATACAAGTAATGGATCTAATAAATGAGGGTCTCACTAACGGAAACAAAGTAACTGACACACAAAAATAAATAACTGATACATGCTGAAATATGCAATACCAAAAACCGAAAAAACGAGACATCATGCATGTTACGTAAAACAGAATCAAGACCAAGTCTTCAGCCACTCTTGCTGCGGACTCCATGCACATAGTCAGAGAGATACGTTGGTGGTTTACGTGGGCGAGATACTAGGGAAGTTACCGTTGGGTTTGTATCACCTTCATCTTTCGTTCTTGAAGTTTTTGCTCACCGTCTTCATGGCTGCTCCTGCCATGAATGGTCTGTCCAATCCTTACTTTCTACATCATTCTGATGGACCTAGATTCGTTCTGGTTTCGTAGCCTCTGACGGGGGACAAGTACAACTCATGAAGCCACTCTATCATTATAGCTCTATTAGTGAAAAATAAGCTTTGGCTTTGTAGATGGATTGCATCTGAGATGATCAACAGTTGTTTCATCCTTGGATTGGTGGGAACAATTTTGGTGGTTTTTTGAATTTTCAACTCAGTGTCCGAAAAAATCATATCCAACATTATGTATGTTGATTCAGCTGCTTAAATTTAGAAAGATCTCGGAGATTTAAAATCTTAAATATACTTGGATGCCCTTATTAACCTTAGAATCCTAGTTCTGCCACTTTCCATATTCTTTTGGAAGGATAATTAATCCTGATATATACAAAACATAAGCTCTCATACAACAACTTAACTCGTCACTTTGAAAGTCAATATAAACTACATGAAAATTCTTGTATAAATCATTCAGTTTTATTGCTCCTCTAATCGTATGCTCTTGGCCAGCCTTTTGATATATGCAAGGAAGATCGCAAAAGACACAAGGAACATCTCTCATTTCAAAATGTAACTTAAATTTAAAAAATAGAAAATGAAAATATATAATATTCTACACCTACTTAATAAATTACTGTCATGCTTGCACTTTTCCAATTATTTGGATGTCATTGATTCATTAGATGCAGTTTGTTTTTAGGATATTTATTGTCGACAATTTTGGTCATGCCTTCACTTTTTGATTACTAGTTTTTTCACTAGTGTGATGTATGATATAAAAACATTATTGTATAACTATTAAATTATATAAACAATAAACTAAAAACAATAAGTTTACTATGAATTTATGTATTATGTAAAAAAATATTTATAGAAGAAAAATATATCTTATATATAAATATATGTAAATATATATGTTTGAAATATTATTATGAAGAATAAGTATGAAACCTGATATAATATCCATAAAGAAGTTGACAAATTTACTATTCAAACTGTTAGTCTATTAATGATTTTGTAATGAAATATTATTTATATTTTTATTTAGTTTTATGTGTAAAAAAATAAAAAAAAATATATTTATTTAGTGTAAACTGAATTAAACGTTCAGAGTTTTATGTATTAAAATAAACTGTTAATTTAAATGAATATGTTTTCTTGTTTTTTATCATGCCTTCACTTTTCGATTATTTATATATTATATGCATTTACTAGATGCATTTTTGTTTATTTTTTGGATTTTAACTGTCCACAATTTTAATGAAATTAGGTAGAACCTTTTAATTTCACCGTTTCACGTCTCTTGTTTTGTGAGTCAAATTTGCAATGATGGAAAAAGTGAGTAGGTCCAAATACTTTTTATGTTTTCTCCTTGTTTCTTATTAAATTAGCATTAAGAGAGGGAAAATTTGACATACAAATATTGGTGCATTTAATCTATCTATGCACATTAATTGGTGGCCCAGGTTCATGAATTACAATTTAAATGATAGAATATAATTCTCTCCTTTTATCATCGAAAGAAAAAATAGTAAAAAGAGTTATTTCATCTTTATATTTTTAAAATGATATTCATAGAGATTATCTAGAAATTTCAAATTCAATAGACATTCTTGATCTCCGAGGTAAAATGGAGAGGAGAACCCTAATTGTACGAAATGAATTTTATCCAATAGTTATCAGTAACTTATCTCTAGAAACGAATAATGCTAAACTTTCATGACCAATCAACCTCGTAATTCTCTTAATACATAATAAAAAAAGTACTAAAAAAACATAAACATTCGATATCTTTAAATTTTAAAAAGTATTAAATATTTTCTTTATTTAATAATTAAAAAGATTATTGAATTAATTATTTAGGAGAATTCAGAAATTTTTGTCTTAAATAGAATTTTGTTTATCTCTCTCTTCTATTCAAATCCATTCCTTTAATCCTATTTTCGATATTATAGCACAATGCAGAATATTTATATTATATAAAACGTACAGACAATAGTCTCTGACACTATAAATACCAAAATTATAAGATAGAATTAAATCTAATTTAAGACACATTATAAGGTTTTTTAGCTACAATTAGAGTTTAGGAGACCCATCTCAATTCAAGAAGTATTAGTGTAATAAAAGTAAGCTATACCTTTAAGTATAAGAATTACGGTTTAATTTTTAAAAATCTCATCACTCTACCGTTATCACTCTCGATCTTAAAAAAAAAAGGTTTAAGAGTGATAATTGTCACTCTATTTATCAACACGACTTTCAATCAATTTTATAATAAAGAATTTTAGTTTAATATCAATAAATTTACATAAAAAAAAACAATGGTCAACTTACTAGTCACAAATAATAAATAAACTAAATGCGAGTGCAACTTTTAGACTCAAAATTGGCAATTTTTTTATTTTTTTATATTTTAATTAATGAATTAATTATTTTTTGTAAAGGGATGAAAAGCAAAGAGAAACTAAGAAGCTACAGCGACAGGAAAGGGCAGCCCCTTCAAAATCATGAGACGGGAGGTCTTGGATTTTTTACCCTTTTAGCATTTACATTTTACATGACTATTTTGCTAGAGTACGTAATTAAAAATTTTAGCGAATGAAGAAACCTAAATCGGTAAATTTAGATTTTATATAAATTATTTGGTTACTTTCCTTCAATTGCAGCATCTTCCAATGAGTTACTAATTTCAAGTGTACATTTGCTATAAAAATAAAAATAACTGTAAAAAATTCATAAATAATTTTTTGTAAAAAATTATATAAAAATTTATTAATAAATTTTTCATTCTTATTTTTACTCTAATATTAAATTATAAGTGATACTAATTAAAAATGATTGATTATATTGAAGGTGAATTATAACCTTTATAAACCTTACTTGTAATGTCAAAGAGAATTTTACTTAACCGCAATTTTAGCCGAGAGACTCTGAGAATCAAAACCACCACAGAGCAAAAGACTATGTTTTTATTATATGTTTCATGAATCGTTGGTCCAGTCGTTGCTATTGGGAAGTAAGACAATTTATGAGAGTGAAATGAAAAACTTAGCACTTGTTTTCTTAGCAAAATATACAAGCGTAAAAAGCGTTAACTTAGCCAAAATATTTTATAAGTAAAATTTTCAAAATCCTATTTAAATACATAAATGCAAGCCATCTATTCCAATGTAGTTTTTTTGTTTTTTACTTTAACTCTATGTGTATATTTGATATGAGAATAAAAACATAGGTTAAAAATTTTTGAATAAATTTTGTACAAAAAAATTGTATATAAAACTCTTTCAAGAATTTTTTTACCTCCAAACCAAACTGATCGTAAATATACCAAAAATAAAACAACATTATAAAAATAAATTCTCATACACACATGCTCTTTCTCTCTCTCTGTAACTTGATTTATTTTTATAAAATAGTTTCAATGCTAATATTTTTATTTATATAGTTAAAAAAATAAAAGGAAGCAAAAGACAGAAAATATTCCTAAAATGGATTTTGATTATTAAATCATTAATGGGATTTGTATCATTTAATTGAACATGATGTTGTGGTCTTCAACTTTTGGCTCGAGTAAAAGTTTAGAGCATGTTAAGATTAAATTATTTTTTAAAAAATAAAAAAATTCCCTATTAAACATTTGAAATCCAACTTCTAAAATAAAATAAGCAAATAAAAAAAAAAGTACTTATAATACTCTAGCTCTTAGGTCCGAAGGGCAGATTGGTTCTTTTTGATGGGTCACTAGCCATAGACATGTTTGGTTTTGTTATTTGTCTTTGATTGTCAAGGTTGTATCAATTGTTGTTAGGTTGAAAATAAGTTAGATTAGATTAGGATTTCTTTAAATAGATATAGCTTATTTTATAAAATATTAAATTTGAGTTTGACTTATTATTGGATATAGGATTTTTTTGAGTTTGATCTGGCCTTTAAAATATAAAAACCTGATTTGGTTTATAAGCTTATTTAAAAGTTTATATTATATAAAAATTTTAAATTAGATTAATAAATATATTTTAAAAATATCAAATAACTTTTATTTTTAATTTAAAATTAATAAATTATATAATATATAATAATAAATAATATAAATATTATAATTTTTTAATTTTATATATATATATATATATATATATATATATATATAATAGATAAATAAATTGACCTATTAAATTAAATAAATACTTTTAACAGTTTATCTCTAATTTATTTAATTAAATAGACTTTTATATAAAAAAACTAAACCTTAAATAAGTTTTTATATAAAAAATTAAGTTTAACTTATATACTATACAAACCTAAACTGTTAAGACTAAAAATATAAGTTAGGTCATAAGTTTTTTATAGACCGTCTGACTTATTCTACCCTTAATTACTGCCAAGTTGGCCAAACGACTCGAAGGATACGGGTCCTTTCATTGGCCAACAGTTAGAGACGTGTCATTTTGAAAATGATATTTGATTTTTTTAATCCATTTTTACCGTCTTGAATATTGTTTTCTTAATAAAAAAATTGATAATTATTGAAAAAAAATTTTATACATCACCCTTTTCTTTAATAAAAGCAAAAAAAGTTAAGAAGATGATTCCTTCGTTTGAAGATCAAAATAAAAAGAAAAAAGTAAATGTCTTTTTTCTTAGCTGATAGTAACTTTTTTCTTAGTTGACAGTTTTTTTATTAGCTATCAATATTCTTATTGAAGGACATGATTGTAAATAAAGAAAAAGACAAATGAGTAAATGTTTATTTTGATTTTTCAAAAACACGCGCATTGAATTTTTTATTTATAAATATATTAAATTAGTTTTTTAATATTAATTTTGACTATTAAATTAATCTTTAAAGTAATATTAAATTAATTTTAAAAAATAAAATTAATAAAATTAATTGTTATTGAATGATTAATTTAATATTATATATAAATAAAAAATTAATATAATATCACGTATATTTTTATAGAATTAAAATGGATTTTTTTTTTTTTGCCATGCTTCCTTAATTATCAAGTTTGCGTAAATTGTTACCAAATTAGTAAAGCGGTTATTGACAGCCAACCATTGAAAGTATTATCAGTCTGAGACTCTTATAAATTATTAGAGAGCCCAGTTGATTCCATTAGTGTTATTGTTTTCACTTTTGCATGTAATTAATCTTTTTGATAAATAATTAAATTATTTCGTATTATTTAAAATGAATAGTATGATTTAAACTACTTATTTCTAATAATATATTCAAGCATAAATTCTTTATGCATTTCTTAAGTTAAAACTTTAAGGTATTTCTACACACACACATGTATATATATATAGACACACACATGCACACACTATTATAAAGGAGATTTTAGTATTTGGTGTCAATTTTTTTATTCATAAAAAGTCATTAAAAATTAATTACACATAAATAAAAAAAAAGATAAAAATATAAAAAACAAAACTCTTCTTTATAATCATATTATACAATTATAACTACTCCTAAATACTTTTCATTTTTAGAGGAGTTATATTTTTTTTTATATTAACAACCTTCAAATTAACATATTATATATCTTTTAACTAATTAATTTGTAATTATGATAAATTTATGATTAAATTTATTTTTAATAAATTAACTAATAAATAACTTATATTTATATGAAGTAAAATAAAAAGTACAGATTGAGAAATATGATGATGATTCAAAATAACCATATATATATATATATATATATATATATATATATATATATATATGGGATTGTTAATGTCTTATCATTTATTTTTATGTTGGTAGATGTTAATGCGCCTTTTTATTTAGATAATAATATTTTACTTTTTATTTTTGATAAAAAATTTAAAAATATTTAAGGTATTTTATTAATATCTCTTTTTTTTTCAAACATTATCTCTCTCCTCCTCTCTTTTCAAAATTTACTAAAGAGGAGAGAAAAATTGAAAAAAATAATAACTTAAGAAAAATAAAAAAAATAATAATTATTAAAAAAAAGAAAGAAAGAAAGAAATTATTAAAATATCTTTAAATTTTTTATTTTTAAAAATTAAAAAAAGATATTATTATTTAAATAAAAAGATAGAGCTTACTAATATCTATCAATATAAAAATTAATAGGAGATGTTAGCATTCCCCTATTAATTAAACGAAAAATTGATACATCCTTATTGCTCGTTAAATGACATGTTAACGGTAGGCCTCTTTCGCAAGGAATACAAACGAAGGTCAAAAAATTAGTCTTTCATCTTTTAGGTGAAGAAATATTCTGGGTGCAAAAAAGAATAACATGTCAATTTTTTTTTATTAATTTAGTTATATAAGTTGTGTAAATTATACAAATTGTGTAAATTATTATCTAAATAAAAAAGATAAAACTTTCTAACATTTACTAACATAAAATTCTATGAAAAGATATTAGCATTCTCATTTAAATAAATAAATAAATATATATATTTATATAAAACCTTAGTTTAGTACAAAGCTTAATGTCACATCATAAAAAAAAGTTAACCATGTGAATAAGGAATAACAATTCAAGTTTATTACTTTTTTATAAAAATATTAAAGAAAAATAAAACTTTTTTTTATTACAATTAGGCATTTGAACCAATTTTTTTTTAAATTAATTAACTTTTCCATTCTATTATAGACAAATTACTTATTAGTATTAAAATATTAAAATATTTATATAATTCGACTAAAAATATTTACTTTTGTTTTAATATATTCTTCTGTTGGTTGAGATTTCTAATTTTGACAAAATAATATTATTATTTATGGTTATAAAACTTAAATCGGCTTGTTTAGCCGTACGACAAAATCAATGACATGATTATCTGACTAGTTTGAATGAATACACCAATCACTTTTTAATCAAACTCGATTTGAAATCAATGAATTAAACGATAGTTTATAAAGAAACCAATTAACTGGTATTAAATTAAAATTTTTTTCTATTATTTATACTTATTATTTACTTATTTTAAGACATTATTCTCTAACTAGCTTTTATGAATTATGAATATGCTGATCACTTTTCAATCAAATTTGATTTGAAATTGATAAATTAAACAAATAATTTATAATCTCAGCAAAAAAGGAAAAATTTTATAAAACAACTATCTAATTTTTATTAAATTACAAAATTTTCTCTTTTTTATACAATAAAATTTTTTATTATTTATACATTATTCTTTTTAGTCAACATTCAAAATGATGAATCGATGGGTTAAACACAAGTGCTTTACAATGAATTTACTTTATTTAAAGTGAGAAATTTATTTTTAAAATTAAAATAAAAAATATTAATTATTAATAAAAAAAATTAAAAAAATAAATTTTAACAACTCGTAATTCATTATATATGTACATATATTTTATTATAATTTAATTATTAATTTTTTTTATCAATAATTAATATATATCATTTTATCTTTTAAAATAAACTCTTAACTTTAAAGGAGTTAAATACTTACAATTATACTTCTATTTGATTTCATATTTTCTAAGTACCAAAAATTTTTTTGGAGTCTTTTAATTTCTATATTTTTGGGTTTTGTATCCAAGGAAGCCCCATCTTTTTTTTAAATATAATTTATTGTCATTAATTTTTTTGTTTTCATTGAACCTGTAAAAGTTAATTTTTTTATTAAATAAAACATAAATTAATATTTAATTTTAAGCTAGACAAAATTTTAAAAGTTTAATTAGATAAAAATTTTTAAAAAATAATTTAATGCAATGTAAATTTTATAGTATAAATTATAGCTTATTATATAAAATTTTGTAATGAATGATCACGTGCTTTGTTCGTGGATAATTTTTATTTTATTTAATAATAAAATTAATGTTTTTTAAATTAAATTAATCAAACAAAATTTTGAAAATAATTAAATATTAATAAAAAATTTATTTTATTTTATTTTATTTTATTTAGACAATGAGGCCCCATCTTTCTTCCCCGTCTCTCTCTCCTTTTACCCTAAAAGCATATGCCACCTTCCTACATAAACCTCGTCCCTTTCACCACACTCTCTCCCTCATCCTCCACTCTATACTCTACTTCCTCACACCCCTGTCACTCTCTACACCCTCTTGTCATATGGGTTTTTCATTTTATCAGATATTGTTCCATAAAGTTTTCTTCTTTTAATCCATCCCTTGCAACAACTAATTTGATGAGGTGCCATTGGGTTTCTCAACAATTTTGAGGCCTTCCAATGGAAGAGAGCTTCGACCCTGCAACCTCAAGCCTTCTGTGTCCCGAGAACAACAATACCTGCTTTGACGATTTCGAATGTAATGTTGCAGATGAGTCTGGAATTTCCCATTCCTCGGACCACCAAAACCTTGTCGGTAACCATGAATGTCCGAGTTTGGACAGCCATGGATCGGAATCCTTAATGGGTTTTGTGGTACAGAGTGATGAGACTGTCGGGCATTTGGTTGAGAGGGAGAGAGAACATTTTCCCAGGGATGATTACCTGAAGAGGCTGCGTAGTGGGGACTTGGACTTGAGTGTTAGGAGGGAGGCTCTCGATTGGATTTGGAAGGTTGGTTAATTAGTTTCTCAAATGGGGTTGTTGGTTTTTTGCTTTTTAGATTCATGGACAATTCCTTTGGCTCAAGTTACTCCTTTCATTCAATGAAAACGAAAGATAAATCCCCTCTTAAGATTTTTTACCAATTTAGATAGATTCTCACCTTGGTGGTTCAAATACTTCCAATGGGATTTTAGTAATCGAAAAGATTAATTTTTTGTTGTCGTCTGATTTCTGTCAAATATCAGTTTCTTTACAATGTCTGGCTTTCTTATTGGATTTCAATTGGCTTTTGCAGTCAATTTTCTGTTTGTTTTATACATTTCGAACTTGGTAATAGAGTACTGGTACTAGTGTCAATTCCTCAAGCGGTTTGGCAGCAACTTGTTAAGATTCTAAATTGATTTCAATTTTCCTTCTTTTTGTGCTTCTCTGTTCTTCCCGTTCTAATTGAATTCTGATCATGTTTCCCCTCATTTCTGTAAGTGACATTTTTTTTTTTGGGTATAATGTGATCAACAGGCTCATGCTTATTATGGCTTTGAACCCTTTAGCTTCTGTCTATCTGTGAACTACTTGGATCGGTTCCTATCAGTCTATGAATTACCAGTAAGATCAAATATCTGAAAGCATACTTTTATTTTTCCGGGTTCACTTTTGTCTTATCTTTTTGATAGTCTAATTGGTTTTGTTGACCTCTTCTCTTGGAATTTTTAGAAAGGTAAAAGTTGGACCGCGCAATTGTTAGCTGTAGCTTGTTTGTCAATTGCAGCTAAAATGGAGGAGACTAAAGTGCCTCATTCTGTAGATTTACAGGTATAGTAGAATCATACAACCTTGTGAGATTGTTAAGTATGCTTTTGTTATGTATAGTTTATTCTATTTCTCACTGATATTGGTAATTGGAAGGTTGGAGAACCTAAGTTTGTATTTGAAGCCAAAACCATTCAAAGAATGGAACTACTGGTATTAAGCACATTGAGATGGAAAATGCAAGCTTTAATTCCATTGTTCCTTCATAGACTACTTCCTCAGTAAGGTCACTTGTGATCAGCATCCAGCAAAGTCTTCCATTTCAGGATCAGTTGAGCTCATCCTTAGCATAACCAGAGGTATTCTCTTTACTCTGAATCTTTGCATGTTTTTGTACACTATTGTTCTTGAGGGGTAATGAGTTTGAGCAGTGCTTGTTCGGAAATCAATGCAGGTATTGACTTCTTGGAATTCAGGCCTTCTGAAATTGCTGCAGCAGTGGCAATTTCTGTTTCAAGGGAACTGCAAGCAAAAGAGATGGATAAGGCCATAACTTGTTTCGTCAATGTAGAGGAGGTAAGATGGTGGTTCCCACACCAAAAACCAGCAGGCAAGGACAAATTTGGTTTTGCCCTTGGAGAATTGGTAATCGGTGTTCGATATCATCTTCCCCGTGTGGATTGTTCTGTTTTTTGAGTTATGGGGTTTCCATTTTGCAGGAGAGAGTTTTGAAGTGTCTTGAACTGATCAAAGGTTTGTCCTCCATCAATGTTTCTGCTAATTTGGGCAGTAACTTGGCGCCATTTGTACCCCAAAGCCCTGTTGGGGTGCTGGATGCTGCATGCTTGAGCTCTAAAAGTGATGAGTTGACAGTTGGTTCATGTCTAAATTCTTCTCATAATAGTCCAAATACTAAGAGGAGCAAATCAGAGGGACCTTCTGATGGGACTATCAGAGGGACCTTCTGATGGGACTTCCAAGTCATGAAATGTGAATTTTCCTCCTTCACCAAAGTTCATTTAGTTTGGTTGAATGGGAGTTTAGTGTGGTCTTGTAGGCCCTTGGTAACACTCTGAATGAGAGAGAGAGAGAGAGAGAGAGAGAGAGATTTTTGGATGAATAAGATAGAAATTTAAGCGATCATGCTTATAGCATGAAGAGGAGGTGATGCTTGTTTTTCATAATCAGATTCGGAAACAGCTGCATATACTTCGGAGATGCGGATGGTAGAGGAATTTTTTTTCTTGTTTTTGGTAAAATTGTAGAGGAAATTTTGATGAAACAAATGGGTTGTTGAGGCACCGCATATCAAATGACAAGTATGAATATGCTATTTAGAGAGAAAAGCTATAATCGTTTTCTATTCTGTAACTTTTCATATCAGGAGAAAGAGAATGAAATATAAAGGGAAATTCCTTTTTTTTTTTCGTGTTGTTTCTGAATTTTGAAGGAAAAAAATAAAATATGACTCAGCCATCACCTCTAAAAAAGGGCTAAAGTAAAAAAAAAAAAAAATCTAACTATAAGTTATTTACAAAAAACTTCATATATTTCTTTGGAGAGTTTTTAAGATGCACATTTTGATAATTCAGAGAGTTGAGTTGTTAAATTTTAAAGCATAATTTTTTTTATTTTGTATAAATGACTCATAATTAAAGAGATATTTTATATTTTAACAAACAAAAAAGAATCTCAGTCAATTTAAGCCAAAAAAAGTCTGGTATCTAAAAGTTATTCAAATATAAAAAAATTTAATGTGTATTTAAATTAATTTATTTTATAAATAAAATAATTTATAATAAAAATTTTATTAAAATATTTTTTTTAAATAAACTTTTTCAAATATGAACTTACTTCGTTGGACATTAGCAACAAAGGAGAGATTATTGTAAGAATTTCTGAATCACATCACATATCATAATTTGGTTGATTTGGTGCATGTATATTATAATTTAAAACAAAAAGGTCAATGGTTTGTTTGGTCATTGTCAGTATTTGCGACCAAGATCTACCCAGGAAACCAAAGAATTTGTCTTTGCTGGATGTTGGGATTCAAAACTGCTACATGGAAGGCCCACTAGCTTTTGTTTTGGAGTTATTGACCGGTCAACACATAAGGATTAGCTTCGCTGCCGAAAAACCACGATAAAACATCACATTCACATCTAAGTATTAGGGCAGCACTGACTAATGACAAAAATTAAAAGTATAATAGGGCACTTGTATTGGTAGTTAACTAGTTATATCCTTTTCATAAAGATTGTAGAATGAATCATAAATTGATATATGGTCAAGAGAAAAATCATACTAGACAGGGTAAATATTCAACTTAAAATTGATAGGGTGGGTTAAATGTAGGGTGGCAATTGGATTTGTCAATCCATTATTTATTTAATGTATTTATATATAAATCAAATTCAATTCAATGATAGATTTAATGAATTCGATTAGTTTAATTAATGAATAATTAATAAATTAATTAAAATATTTATTAGATATTCCAAAAATTTGGTAAATATAATATATTCAGATATAAGAGTAATCTAAATGCATCTTTTTAAAAAAAAATATAAAGGTAGAGAATGAAATGTATTTAAAATAAATGAAAAATCTAAATATATTTTGTTGAGAGAAATACAAACTTGAAGAATGAAATGTATTTGAATGAAAATGAGTAGATAATGAGAGATAATTAATTTATTTATTAAATAAAATAATTTTAAATAATGAATTTGATATCCATTTATCTTATTTATTAAAATAAATTAATAAATAAATTATATATTTATTCATTAAAATATATTATAGATGGATAGGATGATTTTAATAGATAAATTATTGTAATTCTATCTCTATTTTATGACCAAAAAAAAGTTTAATTTTTCACTTTTTATTATGTTCATAAATATAGGAACAAAAATGAAATAGAATTATTATGCTTCTCATCAAGTTTGGCATGGTTAAAAAAAAAATTACTCTACTTCGTTAATTTGGATATGTTGGCATTGAGGTAAGAATAGGAAACGTGACAAAAAAAAAAGGGTAAGAATGGGAAACAAAAATAACTTTTTTCTATGACATCTTCACTCCGATTTCTGGGATAGCAAATTTTTTCAAACTAACTTTTTCTCGTCAACAACTTTTTTATTTTAACAACAAATGCACTTTTACTTCACTCTCTTTCTCACCCTCATTTTTATTCACCTTATTCCAACGAATCCTGCCTCACTTGAGGATAATAATTCTGGATCTAAAAGAAACACGTTGAAGGACACAAAGTTATGAATTAATTTTTGGTGTGACTAAATTAAATTTATAATATCAATAATTTGAATCTTGTTACAAAATATTTTATAAAAAAAATAATTTTGACATGCTGAGCAAAAATTAATTTCATATTAAAAAAGTATAGAGGAACTTATAAATTAATTTCAGTTAGTTGATTTTGTAAAACTGAATTCCCGAACATGCTTGTACCATGTGAATAAGGACGTTAAAATTTGTTGACAGTCATTTAATTTTTTTTTATTTTTTTTTAGATTTCAGGATCAAATCCTACTTAAATGTTTTTGCTTGAACTTTGGTATATACTCTTATTTCTCTTAGTCTTAGATCACCTTTATAATCGAAAATTAAATAAATCTTACACTAATGAATATTTTCTTATTAGATAAATTTCTCATAAAAATTATAAATATAAATTGAAAGGTTGTCCCAAGCACATAAAATCTCACATTAATTTAACATTAACTTCTACTTAATTGAGATGCCACAAAACGTCAAATAAACTTTTTAAACAAATAAAAATATCAACTATTTGTTCACATAGTTGTTATCATTTAAATTTTAGAAAAAAAATAAATGAGTAGTGTTTCTTTAATTGTATTCTCTCCAAAGTAGAATAATTCAGATTCCTCTAAAAAGAAAATCTACATCAAGAACGGTATCAGTACATTTCTTTTAGATGAAACTATATGTACATATTGGCCAAACAAAATGTGACAATAAATTATGAATGCACTATTCAAACTAATTGTAAACAAATGAAATAAAAAAAAAAAAAGCTTTTCTCATTGTCATTGTTAAGGTTATAACCAAGGTTCTGAAAACCGAACCGGTCATTGAACCCGTCGAGGTACTGATTCAAGGTACAATGGTCGAACCGTGGTCGAACCGGAGTATAATTAAATATATATTTATATTTATATATAAATATATATAATTATTTATATAGTACTAAAATAAATAAAAATTATAAAAATATAATATAAATCAATAATAAAATTCTAGTTGCAATGCAATGTCTTTGAAGCATTTTATCAAACACTACATGCACAACTAAACAACAATTATAGAAACAAAAATGCTACAACCCACACAGTATACACGGCACAAATAATAATCAAAATCATCTGCAAAATCAAATCAAACACACAATCTTCCCCATTCTCGGCATCCAGATTCCAGATACAAAAACAGAAAACCTCAAAAAATAAAAAAAAATGTGCAGAGGTGTATCCGTGTATACCTTGAGGATCTCCGATAGCGAGGGTTTCTAACGGTAAGAAACCGGAGTCGAGGACGCACCGACGCAGACGAACGCAAGGACGCACCCACGCAGACGGACACACGCGGGTTTCTGCTTCCGCTTTCGCAGTGAGCCAGCGAGGATTTCGGTGAGAGACGACCGAACGGTGAGACGTGAGAGACGACGCGGAGCAGCGAGCTAGCGAGGGCGAGCGTTTCGGTGAGAGACAACTGAACGGCGAGACAACACAGAGCAGCGAGGGCGCGGGTCCGTTTCCGCAGCGGCGAGGGTTTCCGCAGCAGGGCGAGCGTTCGGTTTTCATTCAAACCGAAACGACGTCGTCCCGTTTTTTTTTTTTGAAAAATATTATCAAAACGACGTCGTTTTGACGTAAATATTCAAAAAAAAAAAGAGCAGAACCAGGCAACCGTACGGACCGGCGCTGGTTTGTCTGGTTTGACCGATTTTAGACCAGTTCACCGGTTTTTGACCACAACAGTTTTCGAAGATGACCCGGACCCGTTAGAGAACCGGTTCCCGGTCCGACCAGTCAAACCGGCCGGTCCGATCCAGTTTTTAGAACATTGATTAAATATATATATATATATATATATATATATATATAGAGAGAGAGAGAGAGAGAGAGAGACAGAGAGAGAGAGAGAGAGAGAGAGAGAGAGAGAGAGAGAGAGAGAGAGAGAGACAGAGAGAGAGAGAGAGAGAGAGAGAGAGAGAGAGAGAGAGACAGAGAGAGAGATAGAGAGATTGACGAGGATTTCGAGATATAACGTGACGTTTGATACGCAGGAATGATGATTCTATTCTTTACCCATTACATGAAATGAGACATTCTTATATTTATTTGTAAAAAAAAAGTTATTGAATAGTAATTCTATTTTATGAAATAAGGAATGGAACATAGAATTTATTCTCTCCTATAGAGGTGGGATTGATATTTCATGCTCTATATAATGGGATTAAAATTATTTATTCCTAATATATTCTTAAAAATTTTATACAATTACACCTATTGTCCTTATTATTTTTTTGTGTAATAAAATATTATTATTTTTATTATTTTTCAGTTTATGATGTAATTTTTTTATAGTCAAATTTTATGTATTTAATTATTTATTAATCTTGATAGTATTTTAGTTTTATTATTATAATTTGTAATCTCGACGTAGATCTTCTGTCTTTTATTTAAAAACTTATTTATATATAAAAATAATATTATTCTTTTGAGATATGATAATATTTATTCTAATCAAATTATTAAAATTAAATTAAATTATTGTTAATGTTTAAAATATTTTTTTTCTTATAAAGGGTGTTTATGTTATTTACATTAACTTTGATTTTATTTTACAGTGATTCTATGTATTAAATAGTAGAGTAATTTAAAAAAATATTACATTTTAAAAGCTACTAAACTGTGAAGAAAAAATGACCATTTCATTATATTTGTATTCTATTATGATTTTATAAAATTATTATTCTACGTATAAAACGTTAAGTAAGTTTAGTTTTTAGGATTCATTTACTTCACAGATGTGTAATTTTTAAATTATTTCATTTTGTGATTTTTTTTAAATGAGATTTATAAAAAGTGAAAGCTTTGAAGGCTGCAATTAAATACTATTTATGATTAAAATATACACTATAGTGAGAAGAGAATGTAAGAGCCTTTTTGCATAAGACCACTTTATGAGCATTTGAGCCAAATAAAAATAATAAAAGAACAATGCAACTCATTAATACAATATTAAAACAGATATAAAATTAGTTACATTGGCTAATTAAAACATCTAAGCATGGTCAATCGGATTAATCTTCCAAACCATCACAAACTGACCATGTACAGAATATACAAATTTATAATATATCCCAATACCATAACACCCATATATGCAATGCATGTGAGACGAACTAAATAAGTAAGAGTAGACAATTCCCTTGAAACTCTAAAATTATAATGCATTAAATTACATAAAACAATGAAACCCTGTTCGATCTGTACACAATTTATACCAAATTAATTAAAAGAAAGAAAGACATATTATTAATTTGGGATTGTATGTCTTGTACCGTTAATCCTTAAAATTAAGTGTGTTTATTGAGTTGGGTCAACTAACGAATCCGTAAGTTTTAACCTACTCAACCCATAATTGTCGCATTAGACTAGGTTCGTTGGTTGAGTTAGATTTAAAAATTTATAACTCGATGATAATAGGTTGAGTTGCAAGTTGAAAAAATTTCAACTCGCTTAATTTAATTCAATTTATCTTTTTTTAATAAAAAAATATGTTATTTTTTAATATTTGACATATTAAACTTAATGTTTTTTCTTTTCTCATCTCTAAGATTTTATGTAACTTATTATATTTGACTTTTGAGACTTATATTAATACTTCTTATTTAAAATTAAGACTTGTTATATTATGTTTATGATTTGTGACTTATTGTATTTGACTTTTAATTGATTTGAGACTTTTTATTTTATTTTTTATAAAAATTTATTAAGTTATAAGTTTTTTATTTCATATTCCATTCTCTTGTTGCTAATGTCAGTTTTGTGATCTCCGAGTCTTACTCGATGCATGTGTATTTCTGTGTAGCGTTGGGTCGTGGGACCCCAACAATGGTAAGTGCCCCTGCATCTCTGACTAAGGTTGGTGGAAGTTTCAGCTTCGAGTGAATGCAGTAGCTAGTGACGAAAAGGTTTTGAGTGCCCTCTTCCCCCTCTCTCCTGTAAGTTCTTGTGGTGTAGAAGATAAGAGAGATTCTTGTAAAAAAAATAATTATTAATTAAGTATATTCATTGTAAAATAAATTTCTTATATCACATCATTCATTTTGTGTCACAGCAGATATGAGATATCTGAGTTATCTTTATCTTTCATTCTCAACACAAACAACTATCAATAATAAAACAATAGTGATTTAGGTAACTAAAATGTAAAAATATTACACACTCAATAATATAATGTAAGATAATTATATATTACATTAAACGAATGTAAGAATTGTAATTAAACTAGCCATGGTGTTGGAAGCCTGGTATGGTGTCATGGAGTGATGAAAAATTTTCTGCCACGCAGGTGCTGAGGTGCAGGTATGCACAATAAAAATATTATTTCTATATTTTAATTTTACACCTTTTTTTATATATTTATATTGAACAGTAACAAGGATGAGAAAAAAATTTAATTTTTTTTCATATTTTCTTTTTTATCATGAAAAGTAAATATATAAGAGAGTGTTACGATCCAATTTAAGTTTATGATGAGTCCATTTTAAAAGACTAACCTATTAAATAAGAACTTTTCATAACTTAAGTATCATATTAATTTTTTAATCCTAATCATTGTAGAATATAACATAGAGATGTCGGATTGAAATATAAAAATAATGTAATTATATTCACAAACCAATGGGAGACCCAAGAGAGATTAATGAATGGCTTGTTTTAAAAATGTTATATCATATGGCTATAGCTCGCTAGACAGTACCAGAGTCAGATGATTCCTGGTTATCGCATGCAGGACAATCTACCATATTCCAACAACAGGTTAATTTTGTAGAGTTTGAGAGCTTTGACCCTTCGGAAGGTACAAAAGAAAGAACAAGTTTTTGGTTTAGCACCCAGGAAAGAAAAGTATATAAAAGGAGAATAAAGAAAGAAAGGATTCGGTTTCGATGAACATGTGAAAGACCAGTAGGGCTGAACTTATTTGATTCTCCTTGCCAGAAATATCACTGTTTCTACCTCATTTCTTTGACCAAATTTATTTTCTAGTACGAGACATTAACAGAGAGGGCATGTGTTCACGCACTTTCATCTTTGACCGAAGCCTGTCTTTGACTAATCCAACTCAAGTAGAAGGTGAAATGTTCAGGATGTTCAGTTTCAACCAAAGATAGATCAAATATACAAAGATATTATTGCAATTACTTATTTTTATACTTTAATTTTGCACTTTTTTTTATACATTTACATTTTATAATAAAAAAAAGGACAGAAAAAGAATAAGTGAAAAGAAAGTGAGTTTCTCTCTCTTACTTGCTATCATTTAAGGTTAATGTATAGGATAAGGTATAAAATTGAGATGTAAGAATAACATTTTTGATATTATTGTATAGTAATATTCAAAAATATTCTTCCAAAATGAGGATATGCAAAAACATTACATTACTAACTTTTATGTTTTTCTACAATCATGGGGACGTTTTATAAGGGCTTCTTTACACTTGCTCACTACGAATCCATTTAATAGCAGTTTTTATGAGATTTTTTTTTATAGATTTAATTCATAATTATACAACTCATGTAGATGAAATTGATACAAAATGAGTACATTATTAAATAGGTATTATAATTTATTAAATAAATGAAAAATAGATACATCCTTGTTGCTCATTAAATGACATGCCAATTTTTTTTATTAATTTAATCATACAAGTTATGTAAATTTTTTTTTTTGTCTAATAAGAGTATCTTCATATTAACTTTTGAGTTAATCAAGACTTTCTAAATGATTTTAAGGGTACATTTCACATTGGTTTGATGTATTTAAGAGAATTAATTTTTTTAAGTATTAACTCAAGGTTCAAATTTAAATAATCATTATAAATTGTACAAATTAAATCTATTATTTTTTAAAAAAAAATTTACTTACATAATATTATTGGCGTATATGTAACATGGCTTAAAATAGCCCATGGTGTTAGTCTGAGAGCCCACCTGATTTTGAACTCTCCAACAAATATTATAGCATAAGTTTGAATTCCTTTCTTTCTTGTTTTTTTTTTTGTGAACGAAAAGTATCTTTATAAGATTTGCTCCATTCGAATCATCTCATAAGTCTAATCTTCTCATAGTGAGAATAATAATAGTATAACATTTCACATAAGATACGACTTTTAAAAATCAAACAATAATTCTTATACTTAAAAATGTAATATATCTACTATGTTAACATCTTTTGGATTTCCAATTCCTTTCTCTAAATATTAGTGAACTGATCCCTATCATGGAAATGAGGATACAATAATTGGAGTGGGAGAGTCCATAGGAGCGGCTAGAAGTTAGGTGAGGAAGAGTGAGTTTGGTGCTGAGATTACATGAGAAAGAAAGAACCCATCGAACACATATTTCGGTGGATGGGTCGGTATGTTAAGAATCTGACATCTCAGAGAGTGATCAAAGGTCTGAAAGAAATGCAGCAGAAAGAGAACAGTAAGTGGAGTTTGGAGATAGGGTTTGACTTATGAAATTGAGGACAGCATTTACAGAAAGTAAAAAAAAAAAAAAACTTCCAGCTTCTGATTTCTCATTTTTGTGCTCAAAAGAAATGAGATTCTTAACTAAAGAGTGTGCACTCACTTCCTAATGCCATCTTGTTGTTGGATTTAGAAGCTAATTTATGCAGCGAATAATCCAATTCGGGTGAGAGTTGGCTCAGCATTGGTTGAAGAAAATTATTTTTTTCACACTAAAAGTTTTTCTTTTTTGTTTTTGGTTACCAAAATAATACTATACTAAGTGAAAATGTTCCTAAAACAAAATAGAATGTTCCTAGTGCATATAAGCAACTCCATAGTGAATTATCCATATATAAAATAGAAATAATATTTGCACATCACAATTTTATACTTTGTTTTTACACCTTTGATGCACAAATTTTTAGCCAGAAAAGAAAAATGAAGAGGACTGAATTATAGACTTATATAGTTAGAAATTTGTAACATCAGAAACTTAGAAAAAAGTGTAAAATTTTAATATATAAATAACAAAACTCTATACAAAACGCCACAATTGATTTGGATGTTCTTGTAGAGCAAATAAGAGTTTTACTTTATTTTGTAGAACCCTTGTAATTTATTTTTTATTACTAAATGTACAGGGTGCTTTTTCCAAGTACAGAATGTCCTTCCCAACCCAGCCAGCCAACTCTTACAATTGCAGGGACTCAACTTTGGAATGGGAAGGTACTTCATATCCTTTGGGAAGGGGTTGAAGATCAGTGCAGAATGTAAGCCAACTCATCCGAAGGGCAAGCTCGTCACCACGGTAACACTAACGTGCAAAGGCCAAAGCCCAAGATACCCAATATGTATGGATTGAAAAGTTTGGAAAGAAAAAAAGAAAATATTAATTTTTAATTTTAAATTGAGATAATTATAAAATATTTATAAAACAAAAATGAGAGGATAAGAAAATTACATAATAACTTTTCATTTTATTTTTTCATTTTAAAATATTCTCAAATAAATTTTTTTTTTAATAAACATGAAAAATTTATCTTTCATGTCCTTTTTCTCCAAACTCCTACGTACAAACTTACCCTAATTGTCAAACCCATGTTCTGCAACTGCCCCTACACAAGCCATATGAAATTATAGCTATTACAGTGAGTCTGTCACAACGAGGCTTATTACAGGTTGGGGAAAACTGAGTGTGAGTCAGGTAAACTCACTTTTAAATAAGTTAGAAAAAAGTATCAATTTGATTTATTACAGGTTACCGATTTTTATCTTCCTAAAAATTTATTAAAATTAAAGATAAATCATAATAACCAAATTTATTTGAAATTCTATTCAAAGTAATTAAGTAGAATATTAAGATAAAATATTAAATACAACCAACAAGATAGGATAAAATAAAACAAGAGATCATAACAAACATTACATATCAATTAAATTATCATGGTTAAAATTTACTTCAGAATCAAAAAGCCGTCACGATAAAATTAATCCTAAAAAAATTATTATTATTTTTTAGTCAAACAAGTGTCATAGCTAAAATGATTCAAATTATTAAAATTATATATAACAATTTTAATATGCCACAACTTAGGAAGCAAAAGTTTATTTTAATATTATATGCATATAGAAGAGAACTCGTTTTAACGCCAAGTATGACTCATGTTCCACATTTTAATGTTTTGAACACTTAGCTAAGAGATATTCTTGTTCAAGCGAGACATTGCATTTTGGAATAAGGAAAGTTATATTCACCAGCATCTTTATTAAGCTTAATAATATAAATGGTTCAAATACAAAACCAATCCCATTTCTTCAGATTAATGCAATCCAATACCATTAAATGAACTAGTCCAATTAAATGATAAATATCATATCCAATATTATTTCAACATCATATATGTCATAGAGAATTATATTTGATAATCGAAATAGAAGTTCCTTCATTTATTAGCATTAACAGAAAATGATTCATGAATCTAAATTCAATAGCTATGTAAACAATTAAAGGGATATTGACACATGCAACTACAAAACAAACAGCCATGAATAGTTAAACATGAAAGACAATAACAGCACAGGGAACATTTAATTTCTAAAATTCTAGCCAAAAGCTTAAAAACAAAGAAGTTAATATTATTTTAAATTCCAAAAAAGAAATAGACAAAATCATGGTTTGCTGGCTAAGATACTCTCACATTTCGTATTATGAATCATCTACTAAAATAGCAGGGGAGAGACAACATACCTCCAAGTTGAAATCATATGATGTGATTAGTCCTGTTAAAATTATAGGGTTTAAGTAGGGAGAAAGAAGAAAGAAGAATAGAGAACAATGTGATAAATATATTAGATATGTTGATATGTTTTAAAATATAAAGCATTAACCTCTATTTATATTCTAGTAACCCTAATCAAATTAGGAAATAAATAAGGAAATATAATAAAATTATAAAATGACTCTTAAATTGTTTTATCAATTAGAGTACTAATTGATTCCACAATATATTCTAAAGATCTTCTAAAGATATTCTAAATATATTTTAACACTCCCCCTTAAGCTAAAGCTTAATAAGCTTTAAGCTTGTTACAAATAAATACTTTAATTAAATAACATAAATATAAAATAAACTCCATGGCTGAAACACAACTCAGGATGCTTGAGACGTCAGAAAGATGAACATTACTGGAAAGAAATCACCATCGGAATGATCATCGATAGGAATATAACATTACAAACACTAGTATTGAAAAGTCATCACTGGTATGACTCATCAGTGAGAAAAAAATCATCATCGGAATGATCGTTAATGGGAAGAGAATAACATGACAAACACTAGTATTGAAGAGTTATCACCATTGATATGATTCATCAGTGGAAAAAAAATTACCATCAGAATGATCGTCGATAGGAAAATAACATCATGAACACTAGTATTAAACAGACACCACTGATATGACTCATCAGTAGAAAGAAATCACCATCGGAATGATCGTCGATGAGAAGATAACATCACGAACACTAATATTGAAAAATCACTACTATCATTATCACTCCCCCTCAATGTTATGCTAGCATTGGAAAAGAGATAAACAGTAAAAAAAAACAGAGAAAATAGATAAGAAAATGAGTTGAGAAAACAATAAAGGAGAATTTATAAAAGAGTTCTATAGAACTGGACACAGCGAAAAGCATGGACATCCTCAAGGCGGATGGTACCTCTCTGATATCATGTTGAAATTATAGGATTTTAGGTAGGGAGAAAGAAGAAAGAAGAATAGAGAACAATGTGATAAATATATTAGATGTGTTGATATGTTTTAAAAGACAAAGCATTAGCCTTTATTTATATTCTAGTAACCCTAATCAAAATAAGGAAATAAATCAAAAAATATAAAAAAAATTATGATATGACTCCTAAATTATTTTATCAATTAGAGCACTAATTGATTCCATAATATATTCTAAAGATCTTCTAAAGATATTTCACATCTAATATATTTATCACATTATTCTCTAAAAAAAGAAAAAAAACACTGAGAAAATAGATAAGAAAATGGGATGAGAAAACAATAAAAGAGAATTTACAAAGGAGTTCTATAGAACTTAACACGGCGAAAAGCATGGACACCCTTAAGGCGGATGGTACCGTTCTGATACCATGTTAAAATTATAGGGTTTAGGTAGGGAGAAAGGAGAAAGAACAATGTGATAAATATATTAAATGTGTTGGTATGTTTTAAAAGACAAAGCATTAATCTCTATTTATATTCTAGTAACCCTAATCAAATAAGGAAATAAATCAAGAAATATAATAAAATTATGATATAACTCCTAAATTACTTTATCAATTAGAGTATTAATTGATTCCATAATATATTCTAAAGATCTTCTAAAGATATTCTAAATATATTCTAACAAGTTTTTCGTAAACTCCTCTCACATTTTATTTTTCTCATTTTAAAGAAAACTCTTTCTCCTTTTCAATATACGTGCTCTTTTTATCTCATCATTGTGTGTCATTCTTTATCTTCCTTTTCTTAATTGTCCCCTTATTGTACGTGCTTTCCTTCTCTTTAATAGAACTTATCTAAATTTAGATAAGATTTCATCTCAAAAAGGAGATATCATGCAACCCCTTATCTCTATTCAATTTTTTTGACTATTTGATATTTTTAATTTTATTATTATTATTATCAGAATTGATATTAAATCAATTTTTTAGTCAATTATTATTAAAAAGCCGAAAAAAATATGGTATTTACAAGACCTATCTATTAGATGACGAAATCTTTTACAGTCGAGTTCTCAAAAACAAAACGATCGGGCTTCTTCTCTCTGCCCTATGTCAGAAAATAAAATAAAAATTCTTAAAAAATTACAATGTAGAACTTCACGATAGGTTTCCAACAACGAAACCTACCGGCCTGCTTTGTGTCACCTTGAGTTGGGTACCGAGATAAGAATTCCTAAAAAATGATAATGTAAAACCCCACGATAGATTTTTAACAATAAAACCCACCTAGCTGTTTCGCACCTCCTTGAGTCGGGTAACGGAATAAAAATTTTCAAAAAGTTATAATGTGAAAACCCACAGTGGGTTTCCAACAATAAAACCCACTGGGCCATTTCGCGCTGCCTTGAGTTGGTAATAGGATAAGAATTCTCAAAAAATTACAAAGTAGAACCCTACGATAGGTTCCTAATAACAAAACCCATCGAGCCACTTTCGATGCACCTTGAGTCAGGTAATAGAATAAGAATTATCAAAAAATTACAATGTGGAACCCCACGATGGGTTCCCAACAACAAACTTATCGAGCCGCTTTGTACCACCTTGAGCAAGGTAAAACCTCAAAAGGAGATTGTCCTCCACGAGGTAAAATCTCAAAAGGAGACTAACGTCCTCTAAGAGGAAATACTCAAGAAGGAAACTAAAGTCACTCAAACCAATATGCTCACTTTGAGGTCCACATTTGACCAATATAGTTGCAACTACCATATCTACTTAGCACATTATTTGCCAATTTGACTGTGGTTGATAGTAATTTTTAAAAGTTTACATTTTACACTTGGCCAAGTTACAATTCTACAAAGTTGCAATTTTGCTACAATTGTACTAATTCGTTGATCTAAGGGTCGCTTAGAGCCGCCCAAACCAAGAAATGGACTAACCACTTTAAGTCCAGGGCCACTTTGGGTTGCCCATTAAACAAAGGGCCGCTTAGTGCCACCTACATTAAAATTAACTCACAATTAATTATTTGCATTTAAATCTTTGCCTTGGAAAAGTTAGGGACTTTAGTTCCAATAAATATTATCTGAGTCAAAATATTTACCTCAGAACTCAACCTTCTTAACCCGAAGCTAGAGATGAGGTGGTGCAGATTAATCTTGATGGTTACTTCCTACTGCCTGAAGCAATAATAAAGATCCTAGAAACTGGGGGACTTTTAAGAATCACTCACCTAAGAATAATAAAGGACCTTGGTTTCGATATAAATCCACTAACAAAGATCTTAAAATAATACATGGAACGCTAAGTGCTGCCTCACATCAAAATAACAAATAACGGACCTTGGCTTTTCAAAGAAGCCTAATAATAAAGGTCCTAAAAATGATTGAACCATAGTCTTTGCTAAATGTCGCCTCACCTAGGATTAAGTAGATAAATTATCCACTTCAGATCAAAATAATAAAGGATCTCGGTCTTAATGCTAACATTAAATGTCGTAGTTATAATCATCTCGGGTTCTACCTTAGATAAAGAATTTCAATCCTAATAAACACTAAACAAAGAACCTCATCCTTTCTAAAATGCTAGTACTATTAAGGTTCTCATATCAAATTCCACCATGTAACCTAAAAAAACTTTGGTCCTAAAGGTAAAAAGTGAAAGTATTATCTCGAGTCAATATATATTGGGTTAAAGGACTTTGGTTGCAACAATTTATCACAAAGAACAAAGATCTCGATCCTATCATAACATTACTTAAGGGAAAAAGGATTTCGATCCTAGTACCTAACTATGACATTACTATGATGGTGAAAAGGATTTTAGTCACTACATTTCATGTACTTACTAAGTCAAACTACACATTTGAGTCAAGCATGCAAATGAGGGCCCAAAAAACATAATTGTTATCCCCACTTAAAGCTGTGGGCAAAATGGGACAATTCAAGCATTTCAGGCAAGTGACGTGAGAAACATTCACCATATGATAACTACCTAAAAGAGAGAGAAAGAAGATAGACTCCAACTCCACCAAGATGAAATTCGTCACCTACCACTGACGTGAACTGTCGAACTCACTCAAATTAACCAGGCTTATAAAGAAATTTGTAATATAGGACAACCTGTATCGTCTCCCAAGGAATTTTGCATAGAACTAAATCACTCAATTAAAAACAAAACAATAAACAGGGGGGGTTTTAATTCGATTAAAATTAAAGCAAGAGAAAATTAAAGCAAGAGATAAAACGAAATTAACAATTTAAAAGCAATCAACCAACCCAGAATTGAGGTTTCAAGGACATCCGTCACTGGACAAAGAATTACTGAATCTCGTGGTTGACCCTAAACAAATCGGAATCCCTGCATTCATATAGGAACCCTCTCTACTAGACAATCACCTAGCATTTAATCAAACTCTTGGCATGTTCACCCATGCCATCGCACAGTGTTCACTTCAACCTGTTTTGATTTTAAGTCCCTTGGGTTAATCAACTTAAAATATTAAATCTAACATTTAATCCCTTCCCCTGGATGATCAAAATACAGAAATCATAAACAAACCTCATGGACAAACCTCATCCGCTCGGATTCAACATACACAATCGTGTTGCTCAATTCGAGTAAAGGGGGAAGAAAAACGGATTCAGTTTATGGAGAGCACGGGTCCTCTGGATTCAACAGCAAAATCCTCAACTCATGGGTTGATTGAATGGAAAGTTAGCCTACCATGGCTGGGAAAAAAACAGAAAACGAAAAGGAAAGAAAAAGAAGAACAAGATGCACAAGATGAGAGAAAAGAGAAGAGGTGTAGATCTGAAATTTCTCCAAAATCAAAAGCTGTTGTTCATGTTACCCTAATATGCTATTTAAACCTAAAACTAAACAGGGTCAGGGCTCCAAAACTGGCCCAAATTAAAAACATAACTAATGGCTTTGGTCCCATGTAATTTGGACTCCTAATTACAAAGTTAAGCCCAATTAACTAAACATAGCTCCAGAATTTCGTGACTGACTTTGGCTCCAATTTTGACTGTCCTTCTTGTCCGAATTTGGATCTTCAAGCCTCTAATACCATTTGTAGCTCTTTGAGTTATCTACAAAATGAAATAAGAATGAGGTTAATCGGATACTTATAACAAAAGTTATGATCAAAATACTAGGAACAGTGTAAATCTAAAAAAAATAGCACGAAAATGAATTAAATCTAATTAAAAGCCCAAAGCCCCAATTTAGACCAAAAATCATTAATTACACACTAAACAGCCCTAAAATCATTAATCAAATGCAACAATTAAGTGTGATAAAATTCAATTATCAAATGCCCCCACACTTATCCTTTTGCACTCCTAGGGCAAAAATTAAAAACTCAAAACAAAACTAAAGAAATGATAAAACAAAAATAAAGACTAAAAGATAAACCTCTCCTTTCTAACAATTGTCAAGAATGAAAAACTTGAATAAAGAAACACAAAATTTCAAAAGATCAACCAATCATGACAGAAATTTCTTCATCTCAAATTATAAAACATGACAATCTCAATTGATGATGCTAATCACGCAACAATGGCCTCTCAAGGTATGCTCTCAATCAATCTCTCAAGTGTATAGGGTAGCAAGTGTATCACTCAAATTCCACTCAAGAAAATTGCCCTACCATAAGCTTGCTCAAATTCTACTTCTCCACTACTCAAAACACATGCATGCACAAATCAAGAGGACTTATTATTCATGGTTGTAATGGGGCTATGGTGAAGGCATGGACAAGTTTGGAAATGAAAGGCTAAGCACCCAAGAAATTTAAAAGAGAATTAGTCAAGAAACACAAATGGTTTGCTCAAAACCAACTAAATGAAATGCACTTTTACAAACAAGTTGCCTTTTTCAACAAAACTCTTTTCCTTCCCCACAAACTCATTATTACACCAAATTTTTCTCAAATTGACTTTTTTTTTCATATATATATACATTTTTTTCAGATTTTTTTTTCTTTTTTTTTTTTTCTTTTTTTTCTCTTTTTTTTGAGAAAAATTTCCACAATTACTTACACAAGCACAATGACCAAACTAATGCCAAATGACAATTAGCATCGGATATCCTCCCCCCACACTTAAAAATGTTGCACACCTTGGGCAACCCCCACACTTAAACACAACACTAAGGTGAAACCAATGCTTAATAAATTTCCAAGGTGCGGAATAAAATGGTTTTACGCTTAGGCTTGTAATGTGGCTAAGACAAGGATGATACAAAAAGGCACGAAGGGGCTAACCAACGGGAATATAATGCAAGGGATGGCTATCTGGCCAAAGTGGTAAATAAAAAAAAAGAAGGCCTCTATCATATTTATGCATGCCAGTGAAAAATGCAGTTTCAAAAAGAAAAAGGGCAAGTTCTAGAGAACAAAATCATGAGCAGAAGCACACAAGAAAGAAAGAATGGCAGAAAATAAATTCCATTCACACAGGCCCAAAATCTGACAAGGGTCAATACCAGCACGCAATCAGCATCACAAAATCAACTACCAAGTCAGATAATCTAAGAGTTGAGAAATTCAGTCCAACCAGAATGATCCATCAAAAACAAAATATCCAAGTTGAAAACTATGTACATCTCAACAATTATCACAAGGAGGGTTCAGACTGTATTATTCGCAAAATCCTGTTATTAACAATCAAAGTTGAAATTAAAAATGCAAAGAAAAGAAAAATAGAGAAAAGAGGAAGAAGACTCCCTATCCTCCTGAGGGAGGGTACGTGGCATCAGTGAGCCTAATCTCTGCCTCCATTGGCTGCTGCTGGGGTCCCTCATAAAAATGCTTAAGGCGATGTCCATTCACTGTAAAAGTACTCCTGGTCCGCTCATCACACAGTTCTACTGCACCAAAAGGAAAAACATTAGTAATCACAAAAGGACCATCCCATCTAGATCTAAGTTTACCAGGCATAAATTTGAGACGGGAGTTAAATAAGAGGACTTTCTGGCCCACAAACAAACTCTTTTCTCAGGATTTGCTTATCATGGAATGCCTTTGTCTTTTCCTTGTATAAACGCGAACTCTCATAGGCATCCAATCTAAGCTCTTCCAGTTCTTGCAATTGCAGCTTCCTCTCCACCCCCGACTGGGCCAAATCCATGTTGCACTGCTTAATGGCCCAATATGCCTGATGCTCCAACTCTACCGGAAGATGACATGCCTTACCAAAGACAAGCCGATAGGGAGACATCCCAATCGGAGTCTTGTAGGCAGTCCGATATGCCCACAAAGCGTCATCTAGCCTCTTGCTCCAATCTTTCCGGTTAGAGTTAACAGTCTTTTGAAGGATTTGCTTAATCTCTCTGTTCGAGATTTCAGCTTGGCCATTGGTCTGTGGGTGGTATGCTGTGGCAACCTTGTGAATCACTCCATACTTCCGTAATAAAGCATCCATGCTTCGGTTACAAAAATGAGAGCCCTGGTCACTGATAATAGCTCTAGGAACACCAAACCTGCAAAAAATGTGAGACCTGACAAAATCTACAACCACAGCAGAATCATCAGTCCGGGTGGCTTTCGCCTCAACCCATTTTGAGACATAATCAACAGCCAGCAATATGTAAGTAAAACCATGGGAAACAGGAAATGG